>JAFIDM010002131.1:89848143-89859890 GCA_023159025.1 Thereuonema tuberculata
TAAATATTAATCTAATATTATTTTCTAAATATTAAATATTAATCTAACATTATTTTCTAAATATTAAATATTAATCTAATATTATTTTTTTAAATATTAAATATTAATCTAACATTACTTCTTAATATTAAATACTCATCTAACATTATTTGTAAATATTGTATTTTAAAAAGATTTAACGTTTATTAATAACTTAATCAATGATATTATAGAATTGAAAAACATTTAAAAAAAAACCGATAAGGCATGACTAGCCGTAGCCATTGTCCTACAATCACTCCTTTGCATGTTGCTTATTCAACAATCCTAACGGAGTTGTTTGTTAGTTGCTTCAATTGTCTGGGTTTTTTGTTGTTATGTTAGCTTTTGAAAAAGATTTGCCATTAAAAAGGCAATCGAAACTAGTCACGCCTTATGTGTGTGTGTTTTTTTTTAATGTTTTTCAATTGTGTAATTGTTATTCTACTTTTAAATTTACATTATTTTCGTAAATGGCTGTATAATCATCTTTGCTTTTACCTTTGATTTATTTTCCGATGCCTTCTCACATTCTTCGGCCACTTTCTTCAGCGCTTCTTCGTTCCTTCCATTAATCGTCACCAGGGCCCCTTCCTTTGCAAAGGCAGTGGCTATTCCAGCTCCCATTCCTGAACTGGAACCTACGAGAATAAATCAGGAAAATTCTATCAGAATTTCAGGAAGACTATCGTAAATCAGTTTAATGTTCGTCCAGGTTTCCATACTTAGTAAATTTCCTTTTAACAAAGATTTATGCCATTGTTTATAAGCATGGGCTGATCGAAAAGGAGAATTACAAAACTTGTCCTTATTTATTCAAAGAAAATTATTAATAACACAAGATTCAATCATGAATCTATCTTTTTCATTTGGAATACGAAATAATATCAACTGAAGGATCAGGGTTGTGATTATGATCTTGACAGTGATCTGCCCAGTCAGATATACCATGTTTATTATTGTTAAAGGCTCTAATAATTATTACTTTTCCTTATATAAATAAGGATAGATTCCTTAAAGTTATAAGGTTTACTCTAAGCTTGTCCTTGTTGAATTGTAAACAGAAAACATTAAAACTTCGCTAGATTTATTCGCGCTCTCGTTTATTCATTATTTTTTTAATTATCATTAAAACTGCTGATACACTTTGGACAGGATAGAATCGAACTGTTCTGTTTCCTGTGCATTACACTTTCTATGTAATATGTTCTTTCATGGCCTCTTTCACATCATGTATCTCTATGAAGTGTTTGCTTACAAGATGTTTCCTTATCGCCGCAAAGAAATAAAAATTTCTGCCATCCTCTTTTATTTTCCTTGTTTCATTTTCCAATTCGAGTGAATAATGAATGAAGCATCTGAAATGCCAAATTTCACAGGCCTGTGGCTAAATTTTCAAACATAGGGAGTAGATCATTTCTTGTTTGTAAATATGTCTGCCACATTTCAAGAAGACCCATTCACCTGTTCGTAAGTTATTAGGAACGAGATGTTCCACATTTGTCATATGATGTAAAAAAGTCAATTCAGAGTTTTATGTAAATCAAGTGACTCAGTACAATTTGCGATCAACCAAATGCTTGTGTTGCTAAAAGGGACTCTGTTATTGATTGAAACTTATTTATTCAAGCAATTGTAAATCAAGGGTCAAGTACAACTTCAATTGATGCCCGTTCATTTAGTATGTGTAGACCCCATTTTACACCATTTGGCCGAATACTGATTAAGTGGCGATGGCCTAATGACCTGTGCTACCCTGGACCGATACCACATTCGTTCTCAATTTAGTCAATTCAATGTAAAACCAGACTTTGTCTAATTACCACTATTTTGTTAGTCAGGGGCCACCTAAAACCGCAAGTGGCCTGAACCGGAAGTCGGATTTTCCCTCAAATCTCCAAGTCATCCGGAATCCAATGATGTATGACTCATGCAGCTCCGATTTCCGATTTGGATTGCGTAGAGCTTTACACACTCCTAGACACGGGAACCTTAATAGCTCCTACCAATGAGATCACGCAAAACAGAATCAGATTTCCAAAATTTTCATTTTCATTTATTTTTTTTATAAGTTTTAATCGCATGCTGATGAGGTGAATATGGGTGGCAGGGAAGCCAAACACTGCGACCGGAGGTCTATTGTGCTAACCCACAGAAGTAACGACAGAGAAAGACTGAGGAAGTGTGGTGGGAGAAGTGCAGGGGAAATGGGAGAACCCCGAGAAAACGTGCCCAGCGCGGATCGAGCTTTAATCGTAACTTTCGTTTTCTTTTCACTCCTGTTGTGATATTTCCATCTCTTTCTATTTTTTTTTTTCTGTATTTTATTTTTAGTTGTTTATCTTGTTTTCTTCTTAACGCATTATATCATAAAGAGAAATTTAACGTGCCGGATTAGATCAAGAAATGGGTAAAAAACGACGGCACAAAGCATTGTATCGATGGCTTAGCGCAAAAGTAGCGAATATCCAGTAAAATACAAAATTAGTTTTTTGTGGCGAATAGGCGTCTTGAAGAGCCTTCTTGTAGGGCAAGACTAGAAAATCCTTCAAAATGGCATATTTCCTGTGATTTTAGGACCTAAACTAGCGAAAAAGTACCCTTTTTTAAAAACTTAAATGGCAATAGAAGCGAATGTGCATTTTCGCTACTTTGACCGTTTCATCTCTGCTGACTGAACACTTTTCTGTGATAAAACTAGCGAATGTGCCTGTATTCGCTAGTTTGTCCCTAGATGACGCCACATGGTCATTGTCACCTTGTCACCTTCTCTAACCTTCTCACCTTGGATAAATTGTTAATTGAAAAATGTTAGCTTAAAATTACACTATCAAAAATTATCTAAGATTATTCTAATCAATTTCTAGTTTAAAATGTCATAAATTGCATGTTTGTATCTGTTTTTGTTCCAAAGTTACTGAACAATGAAGTTTCAAAGTGATTTATCGCTTTGGTTTGGCCAAAATGTAAAGAACGGTATCCGCTTCGATTTCCGATCCGATACATACGGATATTAGCTGATACTGATGCTAGTATTAGTCAATCCCTAACAATGAACGTAACTAATAATGTAGTTCGCTAGTTTGGTCAAGCATTTAAGGAGGTTGTGATGAATTTTAATAAGGATAGAAGTGGCGAATCTGCACATTCGCTACTTCTTCCTTAGCTATCTCAATGGCACAAACTTTCTGTAAGATCCAAACTATCGAATCGACCAAAACTGCTTAAAAAATGCAACAATCAAATTTTTAACCCCTTGCCATTGTAGTATACCCCAATGACAATATCTGTACCGAATATGAGACTTCCAGGAATTGTTCCTGAGTTTTGAGGGACATTTCCCACTAAATTAGCTTTTTCTCAAAACTTGCATCTTGTATATTCGCTACTTTTGCGCTAAGCCATCGATATCATTCTTGGTTACTTTTTATTTTCAGTTACTCTTATCTTTTGGATGTGTCCTTCTATTTATTCTTAACTTTTGCTAAATTTAACATTTTTTGTTGTTATTTACTAATTGATTTTTCTGATTTTTTAAAAAATTTTAAATTTCTGTTCTCTTTCAATAACAATGTTATAATTTGTTCAAAATTGTATCTACAGCCAGTTTAGTCCTAAATAAGCATAATTAAATAATTTATTATTTCGATTTTATTTTTCCCTGTAACTGACATACTTTTGTAACAATCAATCTTCGTAGATATTTCCTAGTCAAAGCTAACAGTTTCAAAACAGGATTTGATTTTCATTCATATATCATTGAGAGACTCGACATAATAACAGAGCGTCCAAGGTCAGACGAATAGACTGAAATAGTCATCATCTGTTCTCAGTAATTACACGCTTTACTCTCGAGTATCAGCTGTGAACAAGATTTCAGAATATTATTTTAAAAACCAACATGTAAAAGACTTGACATTTACATGATAATATGCAATATGTCTGGATTTATTTTTCCAATTCCTTTTCTTAAGTGAAAAATACTACAATATTTTAATTTTAGATTTTTCGTTCGCCTTTGATTCAATACTTTATTTTAATGAATGTACAAATTCATAAAAATTAGTAAAATTAGTAAATATTAAAAATTAATAAATTCTGTATCAAAAAAACCTTAGTTTTATACAAAGTTCAATTTGTTTTAAAATCTTGTAATAATAATAATAATAATATAATAATAAAAAAGCTAGAATTAGGGTTAGAGTCGTGACTATATTTATATATAAAAAGTCCAATTTAATATAAAATTAACATGTAATTAAAAGAAACAAATTGAACATGAACTCAAATAATTCAATATTTATTCAAAATTTTGTCTGTATCTGGGGGCACGGTAGTGCCCCCGTCAAGACGAGCCGAAGGCAGGTTGTTATTAGCACCAACGTTTAATATGAAGGTTTGGATTTGAATAAAAATCCATTCCCGATTAACCGGAGGAAGATCCGAAATTGCCTTGGATTGAAATATTGTAAAAGAAAAGAAAATATTATTAGAATAGATTATAACTCAATATTTAATTTACATTAATATAATATAGAGAAAGAAAGAACAGAAAAAAATCAGTTTGAGACAAATTCCAGTCACAAAAGCAAATGGCGCCAACTGGTTTATTTTATTTAATCGTTCATCTTAATCTTTTATTAAATATTGATTTATTTGAATAATAAACTTAATATTTTTCTTTCGTTTATGGTTTTTTTAGCTACTTTATCTTCAGATCATTTAGTCCATGTGTTCCTCCTGCCTCACACTAACAACTTTTGAACCATTGCATGAGTCTTCTTGACACTTGGTATGCTTATTTCAGGACTAGCGACGATATAACTTCTATTTTTTTAAAACCTTTCCAAATGGATCGTTGGAGAAATTAGCACGAGAAGTCGACAAAAATTCCGCATTGAAATTTAGACAGTGGATTTCTGTCCGGTTTCTGTTAGTATTTCATTCTTAAATAAAGGTAATTAATCCTTTTAGGTAATGCATTGCGCGTGGTTAAATACGATTCAAATTAAATTGTTTTAGAAACATTAATTAAGTGATGGGGATTTATTATATTTTTTTTTTTCAGAAAATGGAAAATTATAATGTTTATATTCAGTAGCTATTAGAATTTAAATATAAATGTGGGTTTTTCAGTTTTTGTCATTTTCTCGACATTAAAAAGAGAAAAACAAAAGAAATTCCAGAAATAACATTTTAAGGAAATTAGGTTTTAAGTTCTTTTTGTTTGTTTGTTAGTTTGTTTGTTTGTTTACAGTTAAATTCGACTTATTTATGAAATCCGACGTCACAGCACGAATAATGGAATGTTCTGTAATAATGAAAAACCTATAATAAGCATCATCTGTTTACCTGTGATAATCGCCACTTTGCCAGCTAATCTCTTGCAGGATGAAGCCATGTTGGTGGATGGTGTTTGGGAAAGCTCGGTGTGGATTGTGAAAGTGGGAGAGACACTACCTTTTAACAACAACGTGAAGTCACGTGATCCACTTCGAATAGGAACAGGAAGGCTCAACAAAAAAACACCGACGCACTTAATAATATAATCCCAACTTTACAGGTCTTCTAATATAAACCTTTCTCTTTAACCTGTGACCTTTGACTTGCTTTAATATTTTTTATTAATTTTTTTTCAAATTTGGTGAAAATTTATTCTGCCTTAATACGAGCATTCTTAAATACCGAGTTACATAAGTGCAGACATTTGACCTTCAAGGTGAATAAAAATGTTTGCTCCTTGGTGCTCACTTCCTCTGCTGACTTTCGAACAAACGACTCTTAGATCTATCTTATCTGCATCTATTGAAGACTAATTAGTTTGGTTAATGATTATTCTGATAAGATAAAAAAAAAGAAAAGTGATTTCCCTACAAATAGAAAGTTTTCTATAAGTTCTGCAAAATTATAATTCTCTATAAATACACCCACACAACTTAAAAAAACAAAAATTAAATATCAAATTTTGAAATATAACAGTGCTACAAATAATAACAAATTATTTCAGCATCTAAATAAATAAAAAAAATGTAGATATAAAAGTTATATTAACATCTATATCTACTGTATAAATATATAATATCTGTACGTAACATTGTTGTAGGTTATTTCAGCAGTTATATTAGCCAAAATAAAATACTCAAGAAACATAATGAAATTTCTTTTTTAAAAATAATTAAAAAAATATCATTTTTCATTTAAAAAATAACATTATACTCATTTTTTTTACTTTTTTTTATAAATATAATTTTTTTTATAAAGAAATATATATTTTTAATTTTTTAATTAATTTCAAATAATCTTCTGAATTATAGTATCAATAAATAATACAATATACATACATATAATACAGGAAATTGATAATTAACTTTTCATCAGCAAATGCAGGATGTTAATTTTGCATAATCTAGGTAAATGATTGTTATTAATAATTACATAATGTTCGTAAAATAATACCTCATCACTCTTAAAAACATAAATAAATATTTAATACGCTTTATATGCAAATTTTCGGAAAGAATAATACGTCTTTCCTTATCAAGCTACATGATGGAATAATAATTTAAAAAATAATTAAACAGGATAACGAGCCTTCATTTAACAAAATATGTAACCTTATACAATAAAAAGAATCATGTCATTCCTAACATACTGATAAACAATAAATCAATAATTTACTAATAACAATAAATAATTTAAAAAATCATAACGTTATCTATATTGTAACAAGAATAAATCCAATAATATAATGTTAATTAGGTTAATGATAAACACAACACGAACCCAAAAATTTATTTCTTCAATCAGATGAATGGATTCGTTAATAACAGATCACATCACATAAACAATGATTGTTAAGTAAAAAAGAAGTAAATTAATAATAGTTATAGCTGTGTAGGAGTGTGGAGACGCCATTCTAGAATTTTTGTAACCAACCACAGATTACAAGATATTGTCACAATCTCTTCTTAGATTGCCAGAATAAAAACAATAAGACTTTTTAATAGATAATAATAAAAAAAATGAAATTATCTTTTCTTTATTGCATTTCAGCATAAAAATCCAATGTTCCACGATATGTAACTATTATGTAAGAAAGCAAGTAATGTTACTGTCGTTTCATTACAAAGTTTTAAGGCTTGTTCGCACTATAGCGTTTTGCTGCGTCAAACGTTAAGTTTATGTAAGATAATTGCTTTTGCGTCTCAGTTTAAGGCCAAACTTATATCTTGAAATCAGCGAACATCTGCGTCTCCTCCGACGTAAAGCCAGCCAATCAGATCTTGTGTGTGAGCAACATCCAATCACAGAGCACTGACGTATTCCTACAACTTTTGAAGATCGAAAGCAAGTTCTCTGACGCCATTTTCTTCACCGCTTCGTTGGGATCGAAGGTTATTACGAATTAAATATCACATTGAGGAGATTAATTTTCGAAAATAAACAATATTTTTACTGAAATAAATTAATGTTATGCGTCAGAATGTGCAGATCTCACCTTTGTAAAGAGATTTTGCATATAAATCAACATCAAAGGTAGCGGTAGCCAATCGGAGTGTGTGTGTTAATCAACAGCCAATCCGAGGGCATTGATACAAATTTTGCCGGGAAAACGGAATATTAGCAATTGTGATCGCCAGCCAGTTACACTCGTTCTTCTCTCGTGTTTTTGTGTAAAATTATTTTCAATAATTTCACATCGTATTTTTTTTTCGACAACAACATGGATATGGATCTTCGATTAATTGAGGAGGTGGAGAAGTACCCCAATTTGTACGATTCTGCATCAAAATCGTACATGATGAAAACGAAAAAAGAGCAGTACTGGGAAATGATAGCCCACACATTGGAAATGCCTGGTAATAATCAATATTTACTATGTGAAGTATGTTTTGTCTGTGATTAATTACTTAAATTTAATTAAATTTAATTACTTAATTAAATGCATGGCCATGAAAACTCTCTGATCTTCGTGGAGATGCTGCATTTTGAACAATGGAAATGCCGCCATAATGACGTAGAAGCATTTCCGTTTTCTCTTTCGGTCTACTTCCGTTTCCGCTTGACGTTAACTTGCGAACGCAAGTTAAAGTTAAAGTGCGCTCTGATTTTGACGCTGACGGTTACAAGACGTTTACGCAAACACAACTTTGACGATATAGTGCGAACAAGCCTTTAAGATCCTGACTCAAGCAATTCAGGCGACTGCAAACCTTTTATTTCTTTTATATATTTCTTTTACCATTGCAACTAAAATTTAAATATCTGGGATTTCTTTTTTCTTGTTTTTAATTTTCAAAATATTCTGCAATTAATTAAATTAAAACTCAAAAACAATCAATTTTGGGTTTGTTTTTTTCCCGTGGTATTACTAGCTATTTTCAATTTAAAAACTTGGCAAAAATAAAAAAAAAATACATAAAATAATGATTTTTTTTAAAAAAATATTTATTTTGAGTGTAATAGTTTATTTAAAAAAAAAATAAATTATGTTTTTTTTTTAAATTGATTAAAATTTTACAACACAATTTTTAATTTACGAGTCAGGCCCTTAATTACAATTCTCAAAAAAAATATTGTTAAAGGATGAAAAGGTTTTTTAAAAAATTCAAATGAAATGAATAAAATGATTAAAAATGAGGCATTTTTTTTTTCAATTAAATATTTAATTGGAATTTACTAATTAGGCTTTTACCTTGATTATATTTGAAAATTTGATTAATTTGTCAAATTTTCTTTTCGTAGTTTAAGTCTTGAGCGTTGTAGATCAGTGACTTGTTTTCAGTAATTAAGTCTTATTCAAAAGAACTTAAAAGCATACTTTCCTTTCAAATGTTATTTCTTGTAATTTCACTTTTTTATTTTTTTTTGTGTTCAGAAAATAACAAAAACGATAAGTTAATATTATAGTCCAAATCTAAAATTAACTGAATATAAACAGTAAAAAGTTCCCATTTTCTAAAAACGAAATTTATATTTACTTCCAAATTTTAGTTTCAAAATTTAACATCAGATGCCACTGATGAAGTGAATGTAGTTTGGCCGTACGTTCACAGAAACAGTTTTCTGAAATTTGTATTGGGATTTTAAATTTCAGATAGCTATCCGGCTATTTCTTTAGTAATATAAGTTAATTTTATTCTTATATTCTTTACTTTCTAAATTCTTTAAATTGCAAATGATTGATTGAAATCTTTGCTTTGCTAAACTCGAATTGGTGTCATTTGAGTTTGGCCATCAGATAGATATATATATATATATATAAATCTAATACACAAAACTTGAAGCTGGTGGTCTTCAAATTTCGTAAAGCAAAGATTACAATCAATCATTTGCAATTTAGAATTCAGAAAGTATAGAATATAAGAATAAAATTTAACTTATATTACTAAACTTATAAAAGAGCCGGACAGTGATTTGTGATTTGAAAATTCCAATATCAAAAAAAAAAAAAAAATCACTGCTTTCGAAATGCCGATCAAAAAACAAATCACTGTTTCCATGGAGATATAATTAGTCTCCACTTCATCAGCGGCGAAATTATATATATTATCTTATATATATAAGATATACAATTAACTCCGCATCGGATTGACTTTCTTTATTGGCGCTAATTAATGGATTAACTAAAAGAATGAATATTCACCATGACTTGCCCTTTTTATTGCTAATATCATTTTAAAACGAGGTAGGGAAAGCGATTAGTAAACCAATCGCAATGCTTCGCAACGCCTTCTGATACATCTATGAAAATATAATTGATATTGCCTTAATTTCCTTATTGTTATAAATGTCATTGTTGCGAAAGACGCAATTGTTGCGATTGTTATTGAGATTGTTGTCATTGTTGCTAATGATATTTTAATGATACTTGTCCCGAGACAAAGAAGAGACAACAATCATGCTTCGGCTGTTGTTAAGGCAAGTTACCAAGAATATCGACGCAACATATAACATATTAAGTGATCTTGATGTAGATGTGGCGCGAGGCATTTGCAAGTTTACTGGCTACTTTTTCCTTCTTAGTGGTTCGTCAAATAGATGAATGTGCAGTGTATCTCAGCTCCCATTCTCGGCCAACAACAATCTGGTCCAGTATTTATTTCTGGACCAACAGCAATCCTCGTTACTCTGAAGAAATTCAACAATATCCCCCTCAAGTTATGATTTGGGCTGCTGTTACCAATGAAATTATCAATGGCCATTTTTTTTTTTTTTCAAGATGCATATGACTAGTGCATTGTATCTCGTATATTGTTTCACTGGATGCTTCCGGAACTTGAGTGAGTTGATCTTAATATCATTAGGACTGGGTTCCAGGGCATCACTGGACTGTCGTTCGAGAATAGCTAAGCAGCCAGTGGATCGGATGAGGTGCACTTCTCAACTGGCCGCCGCAAAGTCCTGCCCTGACAATGTGCGGCAACTGGTTGTGGTCAAGGAAAAACTTGATGGGATTCGGATAAAATTCTGTTGCAAAGGAGAGATTCACCGTCTTCATTACGACCACTCCCGAAATACTTCGAGGAGTGGAAACGCCCATTACGATCAACACACAGAGAAGTTAGGCGACTGAGGGCTGCAATATGGACAATATTATTATCAAATTTATTACTTAATGCATCTTCTTGAGTTTCATAAAGTTTTTGAATGAATTTTCGTATTTCATTATTCTCTACCGCACATATAAAATAGCCGATCATGACTTATTGTCCATCCTGTACCTGACCTTTGAATTACAATGGTTTGAAGAAATAAGTTCAATCAATAACAGTTTCTTTTTAACAGAGCAAATTTTTTTGTAGATTCCAAATTGCGCGGGGCAGCTTGATTTTGTGTTAACTACAAAACTGTTGTTTTATGTTGTAATTCAAGAGACCGGAAATCTTCAACAAGTCTGCGAAGATTACGATTTTTGTATTTCTATTTCGAAAGAAGCCTGAATGAAAATTAATAACTCTAATTAAAATAGCGAAGAAAGGAATTGAGTACAAAGAGAAAGTACTGGCAATAAGAACGGGCTAAGTCTTTTTTCTATTCCTTCTTTTTTTTTCTTCTCTCATTCAATGGAAGATATTCGGGCCAAGGTCGTCTTCCTGATAAAAAGGTTTTGAAGAGGGAAGATGACGGAAGAAGTGAATAACTTATTTATTTATTTATTTATTTACTAGTCATGGAATTAGAAAACGAACCGATTCACTAGTCAAAGTTACATGTACGTCTGATTCCTTCTTACACAACTTTTGAACCACTTAACGAGTCTTTCTGCAACTTTGCGCGAATATTTATGGATGAAAGACTAACTGAGTTTTGTATTTGAAAACTTCTTGAAAAGAAATGTACATCTTAAAGAAATAAAAATTCCACGGAAACAGGAAGTTTGAAAGAAGTTAAAGCCAAGTTTCCTTAAAATATTATTTCTATTTTTTAAGTCATGAAAACGAAAATAACGAAAAGCCTTTATTTAGACTCAAACTCTAATATTTGCTGAATACAAAGAGTTGAAATTTTTTATTTTCTGCCAAAAGAAATAAAAAAAAATAAAAAAAATAAAATCTTCATTATTTGCTTAACTTTTGTAAATCGGATTAATTTTAATCCTGTTAAACCGCCTGCAATGGATTAAGAATGTAATTGTTACTGTTGCTCTAATCTATAATGTCAGTAAAGAATCTGAAAAGTACCCATCACAACAGTAAAGAGAAATTTAAATGATTTGGCAGAGTATT
>JAFIDM010002131.1:89879019-89931967 GCA_023159025.1 Thereuonema tuberculata
GCAAACAACCTGTCTTTTTTGAGAGGATGCGAGTGGATGGATGGCATCAGACAACCTGTATATCATTTTTATATAACATCCACATTTCATTATATATATATTTAGCCATTATGAATCCCTTTTCCTTGCAAAAAATTGTCATTGAATTTGATATTAAATGTATATTTTTATGTATTACATTCCTTCAAAGTTATCACTTTGATTCATTCCTGTATTTTGTAGGAATAGCATACTAAATAAGTGTCCATTAAATAAACTTATTCATACATATTTTTTTCGTGTGTTTGTTTCTTTATTGTATTTCTTGCATGAATGAAAATATGAAAGTAATTTAGTTAATATATAATTATTTGCAAAATTTATTATTTTTTTTTTATGAATCTTTTACCTTATCTGACATCTTTCAATTCCACTTAAACAAAATCAGAATTCTGTTATTTACAATCTCACTGCTTATTCCTTAAAAAGAAAAAGAAAAAGAACATTTTTTTTTTATTATTCTTTAATGATGTATGTAAGCATATTACAACTTTTTTAAATTTCTGTTGTTATAAGAACAAGATACACTGTAAAACAACATACTTCTTCATCCAATATTTCGGTTTTTTAATCAAAAACCTTCTTCAAGGAAACTGACATAAAACAAGAAGAGAATCCCTCGTTCTCTTTCTTAATAATCAACAAAATTTGAAAATAAAACAATCATAAACTTAAACAAAATTAAACATGAAAATTCAACATTTTTATATAAACAAACAGGAAAACTTAGTTAAAGCAATTAAAAATTAAAAATGGAAGTAATTAAACCAAATAAACATTAAACAATGGACAAATAATTCAGCTTATACGGACTTTAGTTTTGTTTTTAATGTCTTGTTTTTACCCGTACATTTTTTAAATATACCAAAAGAAATTTCATTTACCTTTAGAACCTTTTGCTTGTTCATACATTTACTCCAGTTGATAAAACAAGACTTTACAGTCGTCTCGGCAAATGTTGAAACCGGAAACAGATTATCATTGTAATAACAATCTCTCTGTCTCACCCTGAGACCCGTAAAGAATGTTAACTAAAGGATTGTGGTCAAACTTAAGAATATGATACGCCCAATCTGAAATACCTTTTCTTTTCTTTCTAAAGGCTCTCACATAAGTAAGTTATCTAATTTTCCTTGACGAAGGTTTTTGATTAAAAAACCGAAATATTGAAGAAGTAAGTTGTTTTGTGTATCTTTATGGAAAAAAGAATATCTTTTAGATGTTTCATTAGAAGCTATAGTTAAGAAATAAAATAGTTTTACGTGTACTGTTCATATTTTAAATTTCAATCACAAAGCCAGTATCACCCGAATAATTTATACAAAAATTATTTAATTACGAGTAGGGCCTAAATACAACTAGTTTCAACTTCAAGAAACGAGAAGTCTTTTTCAAGTTTATACAAAACAACAGGATGTTCGCCACAACTAGGGCAGCCAATTTCAATATGCAATATCAGAGGATCTTTGCCCAGTATTCTTCCATTTCAAGTTATGTAACTTTGTGACAGGAGTTGATAAGGTCTTGGCTAAAATAAAGAACTAAACTTCTCATTTCTTGAAGTTGAAACTAGTTATATTTACTTGTAATTAAGTAATTTTTGTACAAATTATTCAGGTGTACCAGCTTTGTGATTGAAATTTATTCTATTATCATTATTCTGTACATTAAAAGAAAACAAAAAACGCACATAACTAAACAAAACAAAAATTCATTGAGATATTTTTAAAAAGCTCAGTGAATTTTTGTTTTGTTTAGTTATGTGCATTCTTGTTTTCTTTTAATGTAAAAATTGTTCTAACCCTTGGTAAATTTCATTTGTATTATTATTCTGTTATTATAATTCTACAATCTTTAGCGAATCAATATTAGACAGAAGAAGTATGAAGTGACTGACCTTGAGAAGTTCTAAATGTTAACATTTGTACAAAGGAATATACTAACTATGACTGTGTAGTCACTTCCTCTGTTAGAGACGAAGTATCAGCCATTTCAATAATATCACTTGAGAAGTCATATAAAGTTGTTGGTAGCTCTGATATTGTAGAAGACTTTTCAGCAGAATGAATTTTTTTTAAGTGACTTGTTAAGTTTGAACTTTGTCGGAATGTCTTGATACAATAAGGACAGCTGAGGGGCTTCTCACCAGTGTGGATCATTGTATGTCTTTTTAGGAGAGATGAGGTGAGAAAGCACTTCCCACAGACAGTGCATTCATAAGGTCGCTCACCCGTGTGAGTTCGACGATGCTGTATCAGTGCATTGTGGGCAGCAAATCTGTGAGGACAGAAGTCACACAAGTAAGGCTTTTCACCAGTGTGTGTCCGGAGGTGGATATTCAACGTACATGAGCGCAAGAAACGCTTCTTGCAATGTTCGCACTCAAATGGAAGATCATTAGTGTGGACTCTTATATGTGTCTGCAGCTGACATCTTTGCTTATACTGCTTCCCACAGTGATGACAGTGGAAAGGCTTCTCTGTGCTGTGTGACCTCATGTGGATGTGAACTTCTGAATTGGTCACAAAAGACTTTTCACACTTTGTACACTGATAGGGACGCTCTTTGCTGTGGATTCTTCGCTGATGTACCTTAAGCTCCGATGACGATACAAAATCTCTTTCACAAGAGTCACATTTGAAAGGTCGCTGACCAGTATGCATTCGTTTATGGACAACTAGCACTGATGACGAAATAAACTTCTTGTTACAGTGTTCACATTCATATGGCCTATCGCCTGTGTGAATACGGATATGTTTATTCAGATCTGGTGAATTAGAGAAGCTCTTATTACAGAAATGACATGGAAAAGGGCGTTCCCCTGTGTGAGTGCGCAAATGTCGTCGAAGCTGCGCAGCTGAAGGAAAGGTCTTTGGACAGTAGGTGCAAGGTGATTGTTCTGATGGGATGTGCTTTCTGACATGAACATTCATCTCTGAAGAAGAAATAAAACCTTTCTCACAGAACTGACACTGGTAGGGTTTTTCCCCAGTGTGGATGCGAATATGTTTGTTCATATCAGACTTCGTGGCGAAACTTCTGGAACAAAACTGACATACAAATGGCTTTTCGCCTGAATGAGTTTTTAGGTGACGCCTTAGTCTTGCTAGAGTAGGGAAACCCTTAGAACATAGATCACACACAAATGGCCTAGGCTCATCAAAGTCTGTGATAGGTTCGTCATTAGCATTCTCCTCGTAGATGGTCTCGCTTAGGAATGAAACGCTCTCATTCTCCCCTGTTTCAGTCTCTGATTTGGAAGCCATCCCGATACAGCAGAAGTGCAATAGGGACTACGAGCGATTTCAAATATAGGATTTTTAACTCACATTACACCGACTTTATAAAGATTTATGGTATTACTTATGACTAAATCTATTTGGAATTCATCTCAATTTCAAAATCGAAATAAAAGCATTTTGTTTTTTTTCTGTAAGTCGTTATTTTTCAATGTAAACTAATATCTCTTTACGAAACATAATACACTGCCACCATTACTGAACTTCGCAGTGAAGGACCAATCTCAAAAGGTTTGGTCTAAATAGGCAGAAGTAAAATTCACCTTAAAATACGGAATTTATTTGAATAAGTTTTAGGAATACTAAGGAAATTTATTATTGTAGTATAAGAATCAATATACTTAATGAAATAGCTTAAATATGAAAATTGGCCAATCATCCAATAGGGATGAATTTAAAAGGAGAAACGGAAAAGAGTCATTTGCTTTGAATAAGAAAATTTAATTTTATGATGTCAGTTAAAATTGAAATGCAGTTATTGTTGAGTTTATCAATTTATAATATTTATTTCGTAATTAATTACATGATTTAAAAAGCCATTTTAAAGATAATACGACTAGAATATTAAATCACGTTACAAGCGCTGTAGTTTAATTTTGTTTCGATTTCGGTTTTTTTTGTTTTGTTTTTTTGTTAATCATGTTTTAGTACTAATTTATAAATGACATTTCGTGAAACTTTTCAAGAGAATAATAAAAATCCGAGAAATTTAATGAAGGGAATTTTTTTTTCAATTTTAAAAAGTGATATTTGTATTTCAGGAGGAATTTTAGAAATAAGTTTATAATATAATTATAATGCATTGAAATTATGTAAGTTGCTTCTGATAACTGACATATCACCGAAATTGATTTTTCTTTTTCAACAAAAATTGTATTTTACCACGGGAATATAAAATAAATTTAATAAACTACAGATAATAATAAAATATTGCGAATTACGGTTTAATATCAAGCCAACGCATTAGAGTTGTTCTTTTATTTTATATTTTCTCCTATTTCAAAAATAGACTGGTAATTAATATAGGCGAGACCAAGTTGTTTACTAAATGATATCTTAATACAGCTGTTTCACGCTAGCTAGGAGCAGTCATCAATACACAACCAGGTCTCGGTAACGTACTAATTTGATCATCTCTGCATGTACCCAGTTCGGTGTTGTTTTTACTCCAAGTTCTATATTTTATACTTACATATTAGAAGTTTCAAAAACTATAAAAATTGTAATTAATTATTGAAACTTTAAATATTGGTATCATTAAGTTATGACACAGATTATGACGGATCTGTCTATAAGCTTAAATAAGTACAGTAGAGTCCCAATTATCCGAGTTAATGTGGACCAAGACTAACTCGGATAACCGAAAAACTCGGTTAAAGCGAAAATTCTAAATAAAATAAATCGTATAGATTTAAATGTATATTTTAACAAATACAAAAGTTATAGAGATACAACACATTCAATTCATATTGTTACGATAATTAAAGAGGTCTTTTACTGAAAAAGGTCCTATATTGTTTTTTTGTTTTACGTTACTTTGGCGTTTTTCTGCAGCAATGGTTCCAGGTAGGGGGTCATATGACTACACGAATGAAGATTAATTGCGACCAATATTCTGCGAATTCTCTTTCGTTATCCTGAGTGGTTGTGAGATTAAGTTCAGAATTTTTTTCGGTAGTTTTTAAAAATAGAAAGTGTAGAACCAAAAAAAAAAATAAAAATCCTAGAAATATTTGATAACTTTGTTAAAGCGGAAACTCGGATAATCGGGGCTCGGATAATCGGGATTTTACTATATGAAGGTTTAAATAATGTATATTCCAGTGTATATATTAGTTTTCTTATTATTTTTAATTTATATTAAATTACCCTGACATCGTCTCTTCGCTCCGGAAGCATTGAATATGTATCACCGTATAAATCGCCTTGTAGAAATACCAGGTAACTCCTTAGTTAATCGTGGTCCGCGCCTGCAAACAATCTCCTTAAATGCACTCATTTTCAGCCAAATTTAGCGCGATTCAAAACTGCGCTCATCGACAGGTTTGAAAATTTTTTCATTCAGATCTGTGACGCGATTTAAAACGGCGCTAGCGACATCTATCGACAGGTTTGGGAATTGTTTCAGTCAGATGTCAGAGGTCTATCCCCCGGGAAGTACTTGATCGAACGGGATGAAAAGTAGCCCCGTATCATAGACTACCTGCATGCAAAATTTCATTCTGATCCGTTGCGCCGTTGAGGCGTGATTGAATGACAGACAAACTAACTTACAGATTTTCCATTTTATAATTATTAAGGTAATCATGATATAAATTTTATATTATTTATAAATTTATAATATAACTTACGTTATGACACAGATATGAGGATCTGTCAAATAAGTTTAAATATGTATAAAGGTTTAAATAATATATACATTAGTTTGTATATTATTGTTAACCTATAAATCATATTATCAGTTTATATATTATTTATAAATTTATTACATTACTTAATCCTTTATATTCATAAAGATATATATAAATTACTGTATATTTACAGTAAATTCTCTTTAACTGCTGGGGTTACGTTCCTGGAAAACCCCGCGGTAGTGGAAACGCAGTTACTCAAACACTGATCCTATGGGAAAAAGGAGGTTAGGTTCCCGCGGACTTTCTTCACCATCTATACTACATCTATAAAGTACATGTTTTATAAAGATATTTTAAGAATGTGTACTACAATAACTCATGCATAAATGAATTCTATGGTGGCGATTTCTTCTTTCCAGTTGGCTTAAAAAATTCATCAGCATTGTTTGCCGTAATTTCCAACCCAGTTCTTTTAATAGCTCTGCATATGGACGAAATACGCTCTCAAGTTGGTTGTTATACTGAGATTGCGTTCCTGACCGCGAAGAGTCCCCGTGTAGCGAAACCGTTTTTACACCTTTATAAAAGCGAATAAACGAGTCCACGGGATCAGAATCAGCGGATAATGAGAAGTTACTGTTATTTATTTTTCCATATATATTTAAATTTATAGATTTAATTATATTGAAGAAGAAAAATTTATTTCATAATGGAATTTGGATGCAATTTCTGTTAAAATTTTTATTTTTATAACAATAAATTATAACAATCACGATTGGACATGTCATAAAATAGTGAAAGATATAGTGGAATAATCAGAAATTTTATTTTACTTTTTTAAAAGGAATTTTAGGACATCTTCAATATTCTTTTCTTGTTAATTAGTCTTTATCTTTATAATAAATAAGTCCCAGTAGTTAAACATACTTATGGAATATAAAAAAAATAAAATAAGACACACAACTCTATGTAAAGCAAATTTTATGGTATTTTGCTTCACTTAAAGAGTTTTAGATCTTCGTTTATTTCACATTTTGCATCGTTATTATTTATTAAAATAAATGAATCAGTTATTTTTTTTCTCTTAATTGACAATCTACTTTTAAAACAAAAATAGTTGTTTAACTATTTTAATTTACAAAATATCTATTTACAAGTGTGTTGGTGGTTGCAAATGTTAACAGACAATACAATAATTAGTTTTTACATATATCTTTATCTTTAATTAAACTAAGATCATAATAATAATAATAATAATAATAATAAGTGCTTTGGTCCTTGACCCGCCATATTGTTTTTGCTGGGGAAACCCAAGGTTTGAAACATACAAACATAATAATAATACGTTCAGGGATCATACACTGAGGCAGAAGCTTTTGTGTCCCTCAAACTCTTGAAAATAAAAATAGATCCTACTTTTGTCAATAGATGACGCCACTGTCACTGTTTATGTCAACCAATCTTTGAAGAGATCGTCGAAAGCTTTCCGCTGGTTTTTTTTTTTTTTCAGCCGCTCATTTTGCTAACTTTAAGGCCGTATTACATTTACTATTTCACTCGCCATAAATGCGAGCCATAACGGAGGTCCTGTCAGGGTAGATTGCGAGTGATTAGTGCATCGCTTTACACTTACCATAACGCCTTCCATCACACGGGACATTTACACTTCTCAATTGTCATCATGCCTACGTGTTATTTACGAAAAAAATAGCATTGATTTATATAAAAACCATGTAGTCAATGCGTCAGATAGGTGAAAGAATGTCTTTAATTAATTAAAATAGGAAATATTCATGGTTTTTTTTCATCGTTTTGTGTTTCTTTGTTTTCAGTTTCGATAAATAATTCAGTCTCGTTAAATCTCGATCAATGGCGATATCTTTGCGAGATGTCGATCGGTCGTCGATTCAAATTTTCAAGCCGAAATTCTGTAATGATTTTGATTAATAATGTAACATTTTATGAAAGCATCCACGAAAACATAAGGAAAAGATGCCCTCCGATCGTGAAAATCATTTTTGTAATCGGTAATTTCGAATAAATAGATACAAATCGATTGGACTTCCAAGTTCTACAATTCGACACCAGGAGCGCTAGTGGCGATGTCCAGCCATAGATGTCTCGACATTTCTTCGAAAAATAGCCCAGGCTCTATCGCTCTCCATTTACTGGACATCTGTGATGTCCAGGTGATGGCGAGTGAAATGTCCAGGTTATGGCGAGTGAAATGGTAAATGTTTGTTTGTTTGTTTTTATCCATTCAGCCGCATCCGACCCTTGGCGATTCGATGGGTCATCTCTCGCCACTCTTTCCGATCTTGTGCCTTCCTTTTTAACAGCTCTAAACTTAGGCCTGTGATTGCTTTAATGGTGTCTATCCATGTGATCCTCGGTCGACCACGCCTTCTTTTTCCATTCGTCATTCCCAACATTATAGCATTCTCGAGTGAATCAGATCGTGACACATGGTAAATGTAAAACAGGCTTTAAAGATATATAATTTTTCCTCTGTATAGTTGGATCTCGTATCCGAAACACGTTTATTCTCTCTTTTATATTTGTTCTACCAATGTTCTTATGTCTCCAATGCAGCATTATAACTTCCGCAATTTATTTTTTAACTCGACTAGCTTTATATAGTCCAGGAGCATTTGTCATGTCGTGGGCGGTTTAGTGATAGAAAGATGTGAATGGTGTCATTCGATCGATAATTATAATTGCATAGATTAACAATTTCGATGGTGTCACCCTCTGATGTACTGGGCATAGCTGTGATGACGTCATCAAAATTGCCCCGCACTACTTCTCATGAATTGCCCTATCTAAGGATCTATTGAACGTATTTCAATTTGCAATAGCTCATTGGAAAGCACTGAACATTCGCTACAAATCATTCCATAATCATATCGTTGAATTCCCAACGGTGTTTGATCTCTCTCTCTCTGGTGTAAACTGTCTTTACGACAGGTTTCAATTGGACGTTCTCCATTTTCTTCTATCCTGTGCATCTTTCTTCAATTGTTCATACTTTCTTCCCCTTTTAACATCATCCAGCATTCCAATCCTTCTTCTTCCTCTTCCTCTCTTTCCTTCTACTTTTCCTTCTATTATTCTTTGTTGTAGGCAATTTCTTCGTAGCACGTGTCCTAACCAAGATGTTTTTCTCTTGCGTATGGTTTCTAACAATTTCCTTTTTTCACCTATTCTTGTTAAAACGTCCTCATTCCTTAATCTATCCGACCATTTCACTTTTAACATTCTTCTCCAGAGCCACATTTCAAAACTTTCTAGAAATCTTTCTTCCTTTTTTTTAATAGTCCATGATTCACTACCATATAACATCACACTCCATACAAAACATTTAGCAAACCTTTTCCTTAATTCTATTGAAATGCCTTGTGCTGTCAACAGTGCTTTTACCTTTTCAAATGCTCCTTTACCCATTGCTATTCTACTTCTTATTTCTTCGGTACAACTTCCATCCCATCTCACCAGACTTCCCAAATATTTAAAAGCCTTTACTTGCTGTATAATCTTTCCCTCTAAGGAGATATTCACACTACCTTCTTGCCTGCTTATTCTCATCACCTTGGTTTTTCCCACATTTAAGTTCATTCCAAAGTCTTTCCCAACTGTTACTATACTGTCCATCATTTTCTGTAACTCTTCTTCTGATTCTGCCAACACTGCTTGATCATCTGCATATTTAATGGTTTTCAATCTCTCTCCTCCTATCACAACACCTCTTGCTTCCTCTAAAGCTTTCGCAGTGAGTTGTTCTGCGTATACATTAAAAGCACTGGGGAAAGACAACACCCTTGTCTAACTCCTCTTCCAATACCCATCTCTTCAGTTTCATCATCTCCTACTTTTACAGTCACCGCCTGCCTACAATACATCTCCTTTATTAGTCTTCTATCCTTCCAATCAATGCCAATTTCTTTTAAAATTCTCAGTAGTATATACCAATTAACCTTATCGAATGCCTTTTCCCAATCAATAAAACAAACAAATAAGTCTTTATTCACTTCTAACATTCTTTCTCCCATCATTCTCAAACATCCTATGGCATCTCTAGTTCCTTTTCCTTTTCTAAAACCGAATTGATCTTCTCCCAAATTTTCCTCAATCTTCTTTTCAATTCTTTTTAATATAATCCTTGTTATTGCTTTTGTAGCATGACATATAAAACTAACTGTCCTGTAATCTTTACAATCTTTGGCATTACATTTCTTTGGTAACCGAACCAAAATAGTTTTAAGCAGTTCTTCAGGCCAAATACCTGTATCATATATCATATTGATCAAATTTGTCAATCTACTTATTGTATCTTTTCCCAAGTTCTTTAGTGCCTCAGATGGTATTCTGTCGCATCCCATCGCTTTCCTTTCCTTGAGGTCTTTTATTGCTTTTTCCACCTCCTCCCTCAATATCTTTGGTCCTCTATCTATTTCTTCACATTCCCTTTCATCTTCCAGATCTATTTCAGAATGTCCAGCTTTACTATCATACAACACTTCCACATACTCCTTCCATATATTTTTGTGTTCTTCAACACTTGTTGTTATTTTCCCATATTTATTTAACATACCTTGCTTACTTATTTTCTTTGTCTCATTCTTTGTTAATTCTTTAACTATTTTGTACATTTCTTCCAATCTTCCTTGTTTTTCTAAAATTTCCACCTCCTCACAATGTTTCTCCATCCATTCCTTTCTTGCCTGATCAGTTAATCTTCTTAGTTCATTGTTGAGTTTTTTATATTTCGTTTGTCCTTCTTCAGTGTTTACATTCTTTCATCTTCTCCTTTCATCCATTTTCTCTAACATGCTCTGAGTAATCCATTTCTTCCTGTTCTTAGCCTTTTGTGCCACTCCAACCTCTTCTCCTAAAGCTTTCTGAATTGCATCTCTAATATTATTCCATTCTTCTGTTACTACCTCACTCTGTCTTATATTTGCCAATTCTTCCTCAACATATTTTGAATACGCTTCATTTTTTCCTTTCTTCAATTTTAATATATCCCAATTCCTTAACAATTTTCCTTTTTTTGTAATATGCTTCAGCCGTGTTCTTATTTCTGTTACCAGAAGATTATGGTCTGAATCAGCGTCCGCTCCTGGATATGTTTTTGCCATTTTAACATTGTTTTTAAATCTTTGGTTCACAATTACAAAATCTATCTGATATCTTGAGATATCGCCGGGGGCTTTCCACGTATATAACCTTCGCTGATGATTCTTAAACCAAGTATTGGCAATCCATAAATCCAAACGCTCACAGAAATTCACTAATTTTTCTCCTCGTTCGTTTTGTTTACCAAGCCCGTACTCCCCAACTACCTTTGTCTGTCCTACACTTCCCACTACACTATTCCAATCTCCCATCATTATGGTTCTCACTTGTCCCTTGCCATTCTCTTCATAGACCTCATCTATTTGTTCATATATCTTATCAACTTCTTCTTCCTCTGCATCTGATGTTGGCATGTAAACTTGAATAATGAGTGTATCTATCGGCTCACTTGAAAACTTAATAGCCAATACTCTATCACTAATTGGCATAACTTTTATTATATTGTTATCTAAATTCTTCTTGTACATCAATGCTACACCATTTGTCTTACGTTCCCCCCCTTTGTATATTATCTTATAGTCATCCGAAACAAATTCTCCTTCTCCTTCCCACCTTACTTCACTTAATCCTAAAATACTAATGTTATGCCTCTCCATCTCTCTCTTCACATTTTCCAATTTCCCTTTTCTATTCATTGTCCTCACATTCCATGTTCCTATTCTCATTCCTGTTATCCTTTTAGCCTCCCCACTCTTTCTTGTCACATTGCACAGTTTTCCTGGGATAGTGCCCACCCGGAGATCCGAATGTGGGCATATTACTCCGGAATATTTCTTCTCAGGTCTTACCATACTTGTGATCATTGTCCAATGGAACCAGGGATACCACTAGGGTATTGTTTGATCTATTTACACACATAACTTTTTATTTGGGTGATCAGCGCAATTGTAAGCAAATAACAACACAACGTTGGATTTTCGTGAATAATGAATAGGACATCTTTGATGTAGAATTTTATGAGCTTTTCAGCGACCTATTGCAATTTGAAATAGGCTTAATAGGTTCCGAGATACAGCGATTCGTTTGTATTACTGAAGATCTAACGTAAGATCTACAACTATTGTAAAGGCCTGTTCAACAATTAATAATGTCCCGTAAAGAGCTGTCGGGTCGCTGGATTTTAGGGCCTGGTGAATTGCACATATCATTTGCAGTGTTACCGGTAATTAGTTCTTTTGTTGAGGACACGGGTATTTCTGAAATGTAGTCAGTGTTACATAGTGATAGCACTGTTACTCATTGCTCGCAGAGAAAAATTTTAGACGAACCGTCGAACCTCACACTCGCCCACTCGTAGGATTGCTACCTGTAGGTCTTCTTTGAAACCATAAAGCTCTGCAAGAAATTTCTTTGATTTCTTTCACTTGCCACCAGATCAAACTCTTCAATGATTCCTGTGAGATTGGAACTTTCCATTGTGAGCAGGAGTTCTGTGATGCACTTGTGTAAGTCACATGAATGGATCGACGTAGGTCTTCAACTTTCTTACAAAGAATTTCTTGTAAATGATATGTGCAATGTGAAAAGTTTTGTGTGTAAATAGACCAAATCAAGGCTATACGCAACACACCAGAGGGTGACATCGATATTGTTAATCTATGCAATTGTATTGATCGAATGTCACCATTCATACCTTTCTATTACTAAACTGCCCACGGAACATGTTGTTTTCCTACCATGCTCCTGGATTAACAGCAGAAAGTCAATAATCCGAATCACCACCACCATCAAAAAGCAAAAAAACAGTTGAGAGCGTCCGGGCCACTTTCGTGCGTAGCCAACGAAAATCAACTCTCAGAGCGATCAGGGAATTGAACATTCCACGATCAACCATTTGGAAATTCTTATGGCAACGATTGAAGCAGAAGCCTTACCGTTTGCAATTGTTGCAAGCATTGTTGCCCAATGATAAAGTGCATCGCTTCGTGACTTCTTGAATTGTACACTGAGAAACCGAAGGATTGGTCGTACCGGAAATCACTCTAGCCATGGCCTTCACGCTCCCCTGACTTTACCCCTTGTGACTTTTTTTAATGGGGGTATGTGAAAGATATACACTGTTTGTGCCACCATTACCTGCCGGAACTGCGGACTCGCATCTGCAATGCTGGAATTGACAGGGACACGCTACATCGAGTGTGGGATGAACTTGATTACAGAGTTTATGTATGCAGAGTCACTAGCGGTGCATATATGAAGCATCTTTAAAATGGAACAAAAACTTGAACAAAACTATGTCTCTGTGCAATTTTTTTTGATGATATGTTAAATAATACATCCACAGTACAATCAGGATTCCTCCAATCATTTGTAGACACTCTGTATTTGCTGCTTCCGTTTCCGAAGTCTTTTTTTGTTTGAAGTATATAAAATTTGAATAAAGTCGTAGACTTGTTAATTTCATCGTCTCTGAAAATGTAAGCATCACTAACGAGTGCTGATGTTGTTAACATAATCCCAGAAAGTATTTCAAAAAACAAAACAAAAAACTCGTTTTCCACTTTACCTTGAAATCGCATAAACGATAACTCGTTTCACAAAAACGAGGTAAATGAAAATGCAATTATATACAATGAGTTATTCTTCAGGGTATTAATAAACTAGAACATTAGTGAAATTGCCAGTCGTGTAGTTGCTTTCACTCCTCTTAAGGATGGGAGCAAACATCTGCCTGTGAACCACCAGGACTTAAGCTTAGATGAAGAGATAAACGTATCAGAGTAGATGATTTACAAAAGTGTGGAGTCCTTCACTTTCAGCTCACAACTGCAATACTTTAACTACAACAGTTAAAAAACAAAACAAAACAGGGAGTTCCTGAAAGAACTTAAAGACTAGTCTCTTGAAAATATTATCCTTACATTTTTTTTGTTCGTTTTTCTTTACTTTATTTTTTTTAATTTCGTTAAAACGACACAAACGAAAAACCTATGTTTGTTTTCAAATTCTAAAATATGTGGAACATAAATAATACTGAATACATAAAAAAAAATATTTCTTAGTTATTTCTTAAATTTTCTTTCTTAATTTTTTTTAAACTATTAATTTAAATTGTAAAAGTAACCTCCAACATTGAAATTATGTTAAAATATTTATGATAAACAATTAAAAAAAATTTTGAGAAATTTTCTCAAAAATATTTTTAACATAACTAGGCTATC
The DNA here is from genome assembly GCA_023159025.1 of Thereuonema tuberculata. NCBI lineage: Eukaryota > Metazoa > Arthropoda > Chilopoda > Scutigeromorpha > Scutigeridae > Thereuonema > Thereuonema tuberculata. The sequence continues at coordinate 89,893,009 of JAFIDM010002131.1, forward strand.
CCGCGTGTACACGCGCTTGTTTTTCTATATCACATAGAATCTGGTTAAGTAAGAATATTATATTTAAAATATTGCAGCGTTTCGGCAATTATAGTTCTAATTGTCGAATTACAAATAAATAGACGGATCGGAAATGAATAAACAATATTGAGATTCAAAAAAAAAAAAAAAGGTTGAATACACACATTATTGATTGGGGGAAGGATATGGAAACATAAAGTCAAAAAACAATATAAAGTGAGTTGTAGTCCCCGTGGCTAATGGATAAGGCATCTGACTTCGGATCAGACGGTTCGATTCCCGTCGCGGACGTTTCATTGTAAAAATTATTTCTATTTTCCATTCTTGTAGGAAATTGCGCCGGACAGACAGACAAATAAACAAATTTTTTTAGTAATATAGATTTTAATGTGTGTATGTGGAAGTCGTAATTTAATTAAAGATTTAGAACAACACACGTAAAAAGTCACTTAATTTTTAAAAAAACGAAAAGCCTACATTTCTATTTCAATTGTAATATCTATTGAATACTATACAAATTTATCATTTTCTGAAAACAATGAATTAAATCAGCCTTATTTACTTAAATTGCTGAAATCGGATTAATTTAATCGCAATGGATTAGGTTAATGGATTAGGATCAATTCCCATTTGTTTAAAGTGGCTATTTAAATGAAATACTATTTTGGGTGGGGATTTTTTATCTGATCCATTTAGAAAGATTTCAATAAAAAAGTTCAATTGTCTTTAGTTCTCAAATATGCATACTAAGTTCCAAGAAGATTCCTCCAGGGGTTCAAAAGGACGGGGAAACCTACACAAAGACACAGTGAGTGATCACATAAGCCTCTCATTCCTAGGAAAGTAAACTAAAAAATAATAATACATTCGAGCCTTAATTACATTTGCACGAGGACTTATCTAATGACGTGAATCTAAATTAGTTTAAATTGACGAAGCTCATATTAGTTTTCAGTGAGTTTCGAAATAGCCACTGAGTCCACAATTAAGCCATTTTGGCCGTTGTTTATCTCATTATCCTTTTCTTCTGGGATTTATCGAACGCTTCAGGTTTTAATGAGAGCACATTTGTGGCTAATTGTGGCTAATTCTGTAATTACACGAAATCGCGGACATCAGGCTCTCAATTGACCAGTATTTAGAATCGGCAATTTTCAAACCTTCCATAAATAATTAATAGAAAATTGATTATTATTTAATATCTTGCATGAAATCACCTGGTTCGATTGGAAAAACATTCGATGGCTAATGTTAAATCTGGGTTCAACTTCATTTGACAAAGACGTAAATAGGCATCAGTTTCCAACACCGATACATTGAAAATACTACGTTAACAAGTAATTTGGTTTATCGTATCATAACCCGATACTTCACAACGGGGTGTTTAGCAGGAGTGATCGCTATCGGAACAAAAGATCAAAAATTAAGCTGGAAGCACTGAAAGTCAGAATTCGAAGAAATTAGCTCCTTCTCCAAAGAAAATGGTAGTGCAGAGGAACGGCTCGAGGTAAACTCTGCAGCGGGCTCTCAAACAAACCTGGAAATGAAGGCTTTAAAACTTGGTCCATATCATATACTAAAGAACATTATAGAAGAAAAACAGGATGTCTCGTTGTAATAATACTCTTCTTAAAACTGTATTCTCTTTACAGACGAAAACATTGGGAGGAAGAAAAGTTCAACAAAAGAACGATCGTGTTTACGTCAAATCTGTAAAAGATATCCTACGAAGCGATCGGGAATCTCTTGAGAGCTCAGAATGCAGGTTATGTGATGGTTTGGGCAGAGGTCAGCTGGTTAGGTAACTCTGAACTCCATTTCGTTACCTAAGGAGTTAAAGTTTCGGCAAAAGTTTATATAAATAAGATTCTGAAAACAATTGTCAAGCTATTCAATCATTCTTTGCTCAATGGACACCCATGGACGTTTCAGCAGGACTCGGTTCAATCTCTCAAAGCGAAAACTTGGTTGACTTATAAATCCCTGGTTTCGTTTTATGGGCCTAGTGACCGTCTGCATCATCAGATCTAAATCCTTGAATTACTTTTACGATCGAAGTTGGAGCTGCTCTAATCACCACACAAGCATCGCCGCTCTCAAGAGATCTTTATGTCGAGAATGAAAGAAGATGTCCATGGACTGGCATCATGATCAATGGTCGCACGCCCCTACATGTGGTTGCAACTATGACCGGTCAACGATGAAGTTCTACTGCCTCAGGTTCGCCTTTTCCGTGATGCTGTCGGTGATACATTTCTGTTCTGCACCATGTCATCGAATACTCGCTGTTCAGGATTGTCTAGACAGCGAGGATATTAAAGGCCTTATAAGGCCAGCACGTTCTCCAGATCTAACCCCATTGAAAATGTTTGGGATGCTTTGGGGAGGCGCCTTGCTGATCGACAATATCCTCCAACAAACAAAACCACCCTCATCCGTGCACTGACAGAGGAGTGGGATAACTTGCCTCAACAGCTGCTGGATAATGTTGCGCAAAGCATGACACGTCCTGTGGAATGTTGCATCGTCCTCCACGGTAGACATATCCCATACTGACACAGTTCTCGAAGGTGCCTGCTATCGTTTACATACATTTTTCCATTTCTCCGTAAAGAGCATCAAATGAACCCTTTCGTCCTTTCAGCTGTTTCACAACCTTCTGTATTTTCCAGAACAATAAATGATCTTTATTCTAATGTCCGAACAGTGTGGCACCAAAATTGTATCCTGCTGGGCCTCCACCACCGCGTAATGTTACGATACATCGCAATTTGTAATCCGTCCTTAGCAATTGTCCAGCAGTGTGTATATGTGTATATATGTGTATATGCCACCGCCTAACGGTTGATCTCGGTAGTAACGGCACACAGAAAGGGTTGTTGCCTTGGCGGAATATATTAATATATTAGTATATTATTGTCTATTACTGTATTGTCATCAGACGTAAGCAAGTGTGCAGAATTTCTAGATGATTGACCGATGGAAAGTGATTTAAAAATTGATTACAATATTTGACCCGGAAACCTGACAATACGAGTTAATAAAAGCATGGTAATAAAAAGCAACTTATCCCCTATCCCTGAAATTTTAAAACTAAGTAGTATTGAAACTATTCACCAAAGATACCCGCAAGACGAGTGGTGATATCTTTATACTTTTTATGAAAACGATGTAGCTGGGACTGGTATTCACTGTAATTTATTTTAGCCACTATATCTCTGTAGATAATCATAAAATAAATTTTGTTGCTGAATTAGAGGCAACAGAGTTATCCCTTACTAAATTGCTTTATAGACAGGCATACCTTAGGACGGTTATTGTTTTCTTAGTGGATGTGAAATCTGCTATTCAAAAGATTAGCTCACAAAATTCTTCCGAAAATTCTACAATAACTAATATTAGAAATAAAATAAAATTCTTAAGAAAAATAGACAAGATAATTCATTTCCAATGACCCCTTCACACACAAGGGCTATTTGGAAATGACCTTGCTGATAGCTTTGTAAAAAAACGAACTAAGATAATCAAGCGAAATAATAAAATGTCATTAACATCTTTGAAAATACAGTCGGACCTCTATTTAACGAAGTCGCTAAATCCCGAAAAAAAGTTCATTATATGGAAAATTCGTTAAATAGAGATTCACCTTTTATTATTCAATATTACTAAAAAAGTAATAATTTTAATAACATAAAGCATACATTACCACGTGCGTTCTTAATTTTACTAATAAAATCTGTTAATTTTGTCTGAGTTTTTTTTTGAAAAAGTGTTTTTTGTTCATAGTACGTCTCGCATCTTTGCAATGCACCAAAACCCCTTCAGTATTTTCTTCAAATTGTAATCCGCGTCGGATTGTTTCAAATGATTTTAGCGCTTCATCATACGAAGGTTTTTTTGATTTCTTCATCATGATCATTTCCATTTTGATCATCTTTATCTTCATCCCAATTCATTGCTGTATTGTTTTTATTTTTCACACTGTCCAAAATATCCGATTCAGTTAGTGTTTTCGAGGTCTCAACTTCAAAATCATCAATCAGCACATCATCGTTAATTTCTTCTTTTTCCCTCAGCTGTATCCACATTTCTTTCATTTCCTCTAAGGGAATATTAATAATAAAAACATTTCAAGGAGAAAAAAAAATAGGTACCACGAAAAAGTTCGTTAAATAGAAAATGCACTTCGCTATTTGGAGGTTATTTTACGAAGAAATTAGCAAAATGTTCTTGGTTCCAAATAAAAGTTCGCAAAATAGAGAAATTCGCAAAATATAGGTTCGTTAAATAGAGGTCCGACTGTACTAATAAAAGCATCGTCAAACCAAAAAATTGAAAAGGAACAAACTGAAATTGAGCAAAATAAAAAATGGATAAATATTAGATCGTTATGGATTAAAATCTGAAAAAAAAAATCAAGGAAACAAGTTGTTGCGACTTTTAAGACTTGAAACAGGACATGATTGTTTAAAATATTTATATCGTTTTAATGTTTTAAATATAGTGGTAGCTCGGGTTACGAACTAAATTCGTTCCAGAACTCGGTTCGTAACCTGAAACGTTCGTAACTGGAAACATTGAAATCAATGAAATAGAGACGATCCGTTTCAAGATGAAAGAATCGTTCCTTTTTATTAACATCCGGTCGTTTACCTGACAAAACGCAAAGAATATGGAGAAAAAGAAAACAACCAAATAAATTAAACGTAAAATAATTACATTTAATAAATACATTATACAAATAAATACATTACGAAAAAGAATCGGAAAAAGAATCGTGTGGGCGCGGAGAGATACTTTCAGATGCTAGGTGTGACGCCTTTGGTGTGATTTGACCCCATAACTTGTAACTTTGTACTGTACGCGATCGTTTATCTCCAACGTTAAACCTTGCTCTCTCTCTCTCTCATCTTCGTTCGTAACCCGAAATGTTCGTGACCTGAGTCGTTCGTAACCTGAGGTTACACTGTACTGACAACTGCACTCTAAGTAAACAACATAACACTGTAATGGACTCTGACATTGCTCTGCTATACAATATATCTGTCTGCCAGAATATTACTGCCATTGTATTGGGATGCTCATAGGAGAATGGTTTACGTACCATCAGCCTGATGCCATTGGAAGAAGAAGTTATTTTCATTTATTGCCAATATGAAAAAGAGATTCAGTAAATCAGTCAGTGTGTATGCTTACCTTCACGTAATAACTTTTGAACTACTGGGTAGATTCTCTTGAAACTTTGGACGGTTTATCTTTTATATCTGAAATCTTTTCCAAATAGGTTCTTATCGACGAGAAGAGCACGAGAAGGCAAAGAAAATTCGCATAGAAAAGCATTGGAATCTAAACACTGGATTTCTATCCTATTTCTTCTAATGTCTCATTTTCTTAAACAGTGAATAACAAATCCATAATCGCTTCCGGTCTGAAGGATTAAGTTAATCTGCTTTAAATAACTTAAATAAATAATGCGGGCTTAATTCATTTTTTTTATAAAACTAAAAAAATAACTTTAATTTAAAAAATTAAAGAAATAAAATGTTACAGAAAGTATGCTTTATATTCTTGCCAATTTCTGGTTATTTGCTGGATTTTTGTCATTCTCTCCTATTATTACCGTTTTTATTCTTTTTTGTGTGTGTGTATGTGTGTTTGGGATAAAAAAAAAAGAAAGAAACGAACAAAATCCGGTCGTAATGAAGTTGCTGTATTGATGATCTCTTTCGTGGTTCCTCCACAGCAACGCGGGCGTTCGCGAGGTGACATTCGCTTCCATTGTGTTGGGGATTTTTCTGTTGTCGTTTTCTTGAGATAGTTTTGGCATTGCTGCTTCCTCGACGTCTCGATCCATCAATGGACACAAACGAACCTGTAGCCGGTGCCCAATAATTTACCAGCAGCGTCCTTTTTTCTCCTTACTTTTCCTTTCACATCTAACGAACGAAAAGATCCCGAGGCAAAATAGAGGATTCGATATATAATTGAATAATTGAGCGTATGTATTGGTTAAGTAATTTTATGTAATCAACAAAAGTGGCTTAGAAAGTTACTAACGTCTTCGTTTATTTTTAACCTGTTTTCCTAAGAAAGGGAGGTTTATTAGATCACTCAGTCTGTGTGCATGCACGTGTGTTTGTTGTGTATCCTCCTATTGTGCTCGCGCTCAGAGTTGGAACTCCCAGAATGCAACGCAGATTATAGATTGTCCTTTCCTGGCCGTTCGCTAACATTCAAATAGAAGAGAAGCGATCTCTTCTATTTCAATGTTAGCGAACGACCAGGAAAGGACAATCTATAATCTGTTTTGCATTCTGGGAGTTTCAACTCTGAGCGCGAGCACAATAATAACGTTTCAACCGTTTGAATGGATCTTCTTGTGCTCATTTTCAATGATTGAAAAAAAAAAAGAAATCTTCGAATTATTACTCTCAATCAGTGCTTAACTGTTGGAGAATGGATAGCCTTAGCTGATTAATGTACAAGATGCGAAACGGCAGTCTGAAAGTCCCTTTCCCAATGAATTACGGATTAATCCCAATCTTATTATCGTGAATATTGTTAGGAATTTAAATCCCCATTCTTTATTTAAATTTGTTTGTTTCTTATTTCTCCAAATACCTTTTTTTACCAGATTGAATCCACGAACTAAATGATTGTCTGTCGCCAAAAGGAAAGTGAAAATTTTGTTATTGCTTCACTGACTACCACACGACAAGTTTCCAGTGTTCAGTGATAAGTCGCCTGCTGTGATTCATCTTTCCCAAATTAGATTGCAGTAGTTGTAGATCTCTAAAATAATTTCATTTGAAACCCCCCCCCCCCCTTTTTTTTTTTTTGTTGCGAAGCCGAAATAAAATGTTAATCGAAAACATCCATTCTTTTGAAGAGCTTTTTCTTCATTTATTTCCCAGCATGACTCCGTTTTGAACAGAAGAACAGCTGAACTGTCACTTGAAAGACATGTCACTTCCAAAATTACTACATTATTGAAACAAGTTCCATAGGTGACATATAGACTGAGTTGAATAAAATAAGAACTAGAAGTTCAAAAGAACTAAAACCTACTTTCCTTAAAGAAAAAAATTAAGAAATTATAGTTTAAAACGACAATAACTCTACATTTATTTTCAGAATATTAATATTCACTGAATTTGGAAAATTTGCACTTTTTCTGAAAAAAAAAAAAAACAATTAATTTAGAAATGAATTACCTTAAGTTATCTAAAGCCGATTGATTTTGTTCAAATCAGACTTCGCGCAAATTAGTGATTAACGATTAACATTCATTATTTAAGACAATGAGATATTAACAGAAATAGGATAGAAATCCAATGCTTTAGATTCCAATCCTTTTGTATGGGAATTTTATGAGAATCCTTTTATGGGAATTTTTAAAAAATTTTAATCGCCTTCTTGTGCTCATTTCTTGCCAAGCACACATTATGTCAAGTATATAGTTCCTCATGGAAAATGATTACCATTTATATTATTTATATATTATATTTATTGATAACAAATAATTTAATAGTAACAAAAGACTTTAGCTTTGAGTTCACAATGAACTTCAGATCAACTTGCATCTTACTTCGTAACTAACAAATACTTCAAAGTTGAACACAAACTACCAGTTTATGAGAGACTGAAAGCATTCTATAGAAGAGAAGCCGTTTTCTTGTATAGTAGACTATGAGCCACATCTATCAGATGTTTCTGGAATCTACAATTCCCTCCTTTCATTTGAAATGAAAATCCCAAGCCATTCTCATTTGTCAGCATTTGACATGGGTGTCCACAGTTACGCGGATTGAACGTCATATGCGCGGTTGCACAAAACAGGATTATCAAAACTACAGTCAGCCAAAACTCACGGTCAAGATTTTTGTGTATTACATCAATAGAAAGTGACTGAAAGCTAGCTCTGTAATCGAAGTTCGCGAAACCGGATATACGTTGTACACTGTAGGCCAATTCCTGCGAGGAAGCAATACTACCTGCGCAAAGAGATAGATCGGCGATTTGTGCATTTTCAATCGACAGTGAAAATTATTATTTATTTTTTTTTACGTAGTTGTTAAGGAATTTTGAAACTAAGTTTCTATTATTTTTGAACAAAATTATTGATGTATCTATAACTGTTTAGTTCACAAAAAAAAAAAAAAAAAAAAAAAAAATAGTTTTTTAGTAATTTTTGGTAATTTTATTCATTAGATTACCTCGCGAAATAGATATATTGTTGTTTGCTTCGTTATTATGTTTTGTACAACAGTTCAAACAAATAGATAAATTAAATTACAATATTATGAAAGGAAATTAAAAATGTTCATCCATTCAGCTTATCTAATGAATTTTACTATTAATTGAGAATATATCTTTCTTTTGTTTCAGGGATGTATATAATAACCTAAAATTTTATTTCAAGGTGGGTCAAGTTAGGAAGCTGAACTCCAACAAAAAATATAAAAGGTCATCTTCAGAATTTCGGAGGTGGGGATGGGATAGATACGCCTATGCGTTGTCTTTGCAAAAGAATCCTAACTCATAGACAGTAACTTACTTGGGCCGATGTTAGTGCTGAAGTAGGATTCTTTCCATTACGAAACCTTTCCATTAATTCAGGGCGCAGGCGAGAGTAGAAAATTGCATTATGGGAAATGTGTTTGAAGATGGCGGCTAGCTCGAACCAGTGGGCAATTCTTCAACGAAATGCAGTTTTGGAACCTTTCTCTGTGTTCCAGGTTACAACAACAACACAATATCTACAAAAAGTATTTAGTGAAATTGTTTTAACAGTTATTTACTTTTAAAATATTTAAAACTTTAAAACTTTAGTTTTATTTAAATTTTTTAGAAAACTGAAGGCCAATCGCGGGTACAGTGTTTTTGTAATATATGTTAATATATTTAATAAGCATAAAATATTTTTTAACCAGTTTTATTTTTTCTGTGACTTTAATATTTTAAAAGAAGTTACGTCACAGAGTGAAATTAATAGTTTTTTATTCAAAAATACTTAACTATTGATATAAATTCCATAACAAACTCTAAAATCCATATACTTCAAAATCCATATACGATATTTCGAATTCATCTTCTCGAACATTCTTCATCAGGTAAAATTAATATGAAGGGGAAAACTTTCAAGTCATTCCTCTTTACATAATGACAAACTTAATTCTAGTAAACAAAAAAAGCATATTATAAAATGAAACAACTGATCAACATCACATAAGATAATAAATTATCATCTATAAACCAATTGTTATCACAATAAAAGATGCTATTCATTGTTTCCTTTTGTTTTGATATGTATGAACAAGGATAAATACCTGAGAGTATCAAAACATTCACTTGGCATTTTCAGGAAATATCAAAACAAAAGGAAAAAATGAATAGCATCTTTTATTGTGAAAACAATTGGTTTATAGATGATAATTTATTATCTTACGTGATGTTGATCAGTTGTTTCATTTTATAATATGCTTATTTTGTTTACTAGAATTAAGTTTTTCATTATGTAAAGGAGGAATGACTTGAAAGTTTTCCCCTTCATATTAATTTTACCTGATGAAGAATGTTCGAGAAGATGCATTCGAAATATCGTACATGGATTTCGAAAGTAAGTGGATTTTAGAGTTTGTTATGGAATTAATAGTTTTTTACTTTGTAAATCCTTTTTAAAGTCGGATTTTTTTGTTTTTATTTCCTGACATGAAAATTTTTCTGTGTAAAAAAATCATTCCAAATATGTTACTGGAAAATGAAATTCAAGAAATTTTAAAATAAAAGGAATGTTTTTGAATCTTTTATTAAGCTTCTTATTATAATAATTACATGGAACCTAATAAGGAATTCTAAAATATATTAGGGGCTGTTCAAGTATTACGTAAGCATTCAAGGAGGGGGGGGGGTCAAACTTTGCATATTTTTGCTGACAAGGGGGAAGGGGATCAGAATAATGGTTACGTTAGAAGACAAACATGCACGCGAGAGAGGCGATTTCACTGTTGTTATTTGTACAAAGGAGCTGAAAATACAGTGCAACTTGAATAATTCGAAGCTGAAGGGACCACTATAAAACTTCGAATTATCCAAGACTTCGAATTAAACAAGTTACATCTTTTAACTTTAAATTCAGGTCCACTGAATGCTTGAAAAGATTATTCTGTCAATAAGTAAATATTTATTCAGAAAGATCATGGTATGAAAGACTTAAACACTATATGTATGTAAGCTACAGTACATATTACATTCAATACAGAAAATTATAGTTTTTCAAAAAAATTGTGCAATGTCTGATTGTTTTGTAGAATTCAGTCGCTTAAGGTTAGCAAAATCATCAAGCATGTTTAGTGAACGGAAAACAGCTTCACTTACGTTGGTTTGTCCTTCAATGTACCGACGAAATTCGGTGCTATCCCGTACTCATTGGCGTTTTGGCATTTCTTCTTCACACCCTTTTCCACCTCGCGAATGACGGCGACCTTTTCAGCGAACGTTAAATTCTTGTACATGCGTGGTTTACTGAAAGACATGGTGACACTGACAGCAGGAAGCTCGAATGCGTCTGAAGCGTCACGTGTCGAATGGCGTCACGTGTCGAACGGTGGCGGGAAGGAGATTTCAGTTGTCACATGTCGAATTTCTTAACAATGAAACGCCGAAAAGTCGTTATGGTTCGAAATTTTTTATAAAAAACTTCGAATTAAGGAAGTTGAACTTCGAATTATCCACAATTTTTTAACATTGATTTAATAAGAAATTCAAGGGACCAAGAGAAATCTTAGAATTAACCACGATTTCGAATTAAAGACGTTCGAATTATCCAAGTTCCACTGTACTACAATCATTTAAAAATTATGTGCGAAAACAGATTACACTTGACAAAATGGAGATGAAGATATCGAGTGGCTGGATGAAGAAGAAGTAGATGACGTTGGAGAAGCCAGCCACAGTTCAAGCCAATTCAGTGGAGATGTAGTAATTGATGATTTTGAAGCGTGGTTAGAGGATATTACGAATAGATCTTCATTTAGCCAAAGAAATTTAAATATTCCTTTTAAATAGTTGTAGTTTTATTCAATTTCTAACAGAAATTATCGTATGGATCTCACTTTTTATTTAATAAATAAATAAATAAATAATCTTTGTTTTTGGAGAAAAAGAGTAATTTTTTGTAATTACATTAGTTTAATTTAACCTTTTTAACATCCTTTTGATAAAAATTATTATAATGCTGATCATGAATGGTAAATATAACTGAAATCTTAATGAGAAATAAAAAAAAAAAAAAACCCTTCATGGTTTATTTTTGTTATTAGATCTTTCTCAGACAGTTTAAGCGAAAAAAAGAGTCTAAATTTCAGATTTGACCAAATCTCAATATTGGAAGAGTAATATGAGTAAAATCCTTACCTTTCTTTTTTATACACTATTATTACACAGACGAGTTAATAGTTTTTGAATTAAGATATTACTGCTTCGGCTGTAATTATTATTAACACGTTTTTATTAGTTCGCTTTCTTCGATGTCTTCTTGTTCGGTACAGATTTTGCAGTTGATTTTAAACTAACTTCCCGATGAGCTAGCGACTTGAAACTTTAAACATAGCTCATAAATGGATGACAATGCAATATTAACTCGCTTTCTTGTCTGTCTGTTCGTTAGGGAACCCTAATTCTTCGGATAACAGATCGGTGCCGAACGCGTCGTTTGCATTTAATGTTTCTGCAAATGGCCGCATGGAACTTAGTTGCCGTGCATTGCAAGGCAGCATTTTTGTATTGCAAGACAGTGGCTTTTTTTTTTCTTTTAACATTAACACGTTTTTTATCGTGTTTGAAATTTAAATTCGTGTTAAATGTTTAAAATCGATTGAAAAGTTTCATACACACAGGACTAATAAGCAGAAAATAATTATTTTAAAAAAAATATTTTTTTTAATATATTATGTTTTTAAGACGGACTAAAAAGTGTGAAATATTAGTATAAAAAGATACGTGGGCGCAAGATAATATACACTCCATCCATACCATCTCACTTATGCTGCGGAACTGACTTATGCGACTTGCGGTGATGTACGAATTAGGCTGTTGTCGCTGCTCTCTGTGTGCATCTTTGGAAATGTCATTAAGGGATAAAATATGTGAACTTTTTATCTTTTTTTTTTATTAGAACAGTATAGTCTAATACAAACTGTTCATTATAAATTTATTCTTTATTTATAAATTAAAACAAAGAATAAGTGCAACGTAGAATTACAATTTACTCAGTCTTCTTATTTTAGAAGTCGTAGAAGTACTTTTGCGATCATTTTGGCAAGAACAAGACGACAACCTCACCGACTCGCTTCCAATGTTTTTGTTTTCTTTCTCCTTCTTCTTTCTTTATTTTTATTTAGAAATAATTAAAAGCCCATCTTATCTTTTCTTACAAATATCTTTACTCCAACAATTGACCTTCATTCAGAAATTTAAAAAAAAAAAAAAAATATGAATTGAGAGAGAAAATGGCTGCCGATTCCTCATTTAAGCAACGAAAGTGTTTCGTGATTGGCTGTCTGAAAATGATTGTTCCCGCCACTCTCAAGCGACAAAGACCAAAATGATTGGTCTGCCGCTCTTAAAGGCTACGAACTTCGGCGGATTTTGACGTCACAAACTGCCGCTGAAGTCTTCTGAAATCCGTTCTTCCGTGGCTAATGCGCGCCGGCCTTAATTCAAATCGGCATCCCTTAGAAGGAGCAACTATTTAATACAAAGGTCCATTCGGCGACCACGTATTGGGATCTGGCTTATCTAGAACTTAATTGAGGCGATACTTTTAAGACTAACCGCGGTTTCCGTTGTTTGACCAGGGTTTAGTCATTGAACTTGAATGGTGCAACCGGGTATTAAACAATCTATTCAAACGAAAAGGTATAATCAGCTTTAATTAGTCGCCCAAGTCTTACCCCAATAAGGACACAGATTTATTTGTGGCGCTAAACTTGTTTCCTAGCCTTCTTAGCTTGTAGATAAAAATATGTTGACGATTTAAAATATTGAATATATAGTCTATAGCTACAGTATGTGACCGTCAACAATGGCGGGTTAGAATGAGGCAGTTTTGCATCTGATATTGATGTTAGCGAATTTTATAACAAAGTAATGCTGAATATACTCAACTTTTTAACCGTCAAAAATGAACTGGATAGTAATAAAAAAAATATTAAACGAGAATTGAATGATGTTGATTGTTTAAAGTTGATTGTTTCAGAGATAAACAAAAAATATCAGAAATGGAAAAGAATAATGCTAACCCAGTATAACAACAATAGTTCTCCATTCTTCAGCAGGTGGCGCCACCGTCAGGATGTCATCATTGGGATTTAACATTTATTAATATATAATAAATAAAAGCGTAATAAGCTTTATGTTAAATTTGAAATATCGGATAAAAAAAAGAAAGACATTTTCTTAGGAGTCAACATTCGATTTCTTAGGATCCAAATTGAGAGTTAGGATTTTCAGCATTTGTTTTAAATGCCAAGCAAAACAAAAGGCTTATTGAAGAGAGACTATTATAATAATTGAATTTAAAATAATCGGGACTCAATCGGTTGGATTTAATATGTATGACTTCCCGTGGGCTGTTTGTCCACCTACACCATTCTATTACGTAATTCACTTGATACAACCGTGTGAATAAACGGTATCGAATTTTATCGGCGTGTCTCGTTACGATTCCTGTCACGCTTTGAATCCATAGCGTGACGTCACTCTGTGGGCTGTTGAATAGGTTTACAGGAGTCATTTCTATTTCGTGACGTAAGCTTGACGGGTCGTAGAGAATTTTTTTTTTTCATTAGATCTGGGACTGTCCATCGATAATCCATTAATAATTATATTAAGAATTCAAAAACCTGAAATTACTATTCTACTGAAGGAGAAAGTTTTTACTTGTGCTCGTTAATTCGTAGTGAAGAAATAAGTATCAGCCAACACACAAATAACTTTAAAAATAACAAATGATAATTAACAATATATTGATAAAAAGCATACAGGCATACATATTCTGGAGCTTTCGAGCTGAAAATAGTGGATTTCAACAAATTTACAGAGTGTTTGGTCCTAATTTATAGGGTGATTCATGAAGATATGCAGAAACTTACGACTAGATTTCGCCCCTTAATTTACCTTCCCAGACTTCCAGCAATTCTTCATTTCATCCAGGGTACTACATTATGGGCGAAATCTTTCGCTAGCCGTAACTCGATACCGTAGCATTTCCGGACCTATGTTTATATAACTTTTTTTCTTTACTTTTATATGTAGAAGGAGCTCCCGAAGTTTCTGCATATCTTCGTGAATCACCCTGTACATATAGCCGGACAATGATGTGGGATTTGAAAAATACCAATAAAAAAACACATCAATGTTTCTATGAAGATACAGCCAAATTTTATATATTTTGCTCTTTTTAATTTTAATTTTAATTTTTGTAATTTTAATCTTTTAATTTTAAATATATCTTTTAATTTTAAATATATCATATACATTTAATAAGTAATAAAGTAAGCTGGCTATCTTTATTGCTTATTTCTTATTTTGGTGATCTTTTAAATTTTTTAAATGTTAGATTGTTTGATCATGATTTTGTTTTTAATTTTAAAAAAAGAGCAAAGTCTTGGTATATTGAGTTTTTATTTTCTAAATTGTTTCTAAATTTCGCCGCTGATGACATGAAGATAGATTGGCTGTATCTTCATAGAAACAATGATGTGTTTTTTGCATTGGTGTTTTTCAAATCCCAAATCCCGGCTTTATATGTTTAGTAATATAAGTTAATTTTATTTTAATAGACCTCTGGTCGCAGTGCTTGGCTTCTCTGCCACCCACATTCACTACATAACATAACATAATTTTATTTTTATATTCTATACTTTTCTGAATTTTAAATTGCAAAAGATTGATTGAAATCTTTGCTTTGCGAAATTCTAAGACCTTGCTTTGAGTTTTGCCTGTTCGATATATATATATATTGAAAAGCTAATAAAAGTGCGTAAATGCAGAAATAATTTTGGTAGTCTTCTTCTATTGGCGTGTCCCACTACTCTGGCTGGTTTGTAGTGGGTCCTCTCCCAACGTAATAAAAAAAATGCAATGAAATAACTGTTTATTGATTAACGAATGTAAACAATTCCCATTTCAACTGCGAAAAATTCCTTCGCAACTGAAAACAAGATGGCGCCAAAGCAAAGTTAATTTCTCAGATTGTAAGATCTAAGACTGGCTGTAAGATCTAAGATTCACGAAGAAAGTGAAAATATGGCAATGTTGTACAGCCAGTTGTTATATCATCGTGTTGATGTTATTTTCGGCAAGGATCTCTTTGGAAAAGATTTGCAATATAAAAGTTGGATCTTTAGTCACTCGACTAGGCAAGAAAACCCATTCAGAGCTCAAAAATTTGAGGGAAAGGGGTAAACAGACTGAATGATCTAATAAGCCTTGCTTTCCTTGAAAAATAAACTTAACAAGATCAATTATATTTTTAAAAAAGATATAAAATGAATTACAGCGAGGTTAAATCAAAGAAAATAGAAATAAGTGAAACCAAAACAAACAAAAAAAAAAGGCGAGAATTTTTCTTTTTTCTTTTTTATCCTTCGAATAAGAAACAAGAAAATCGATAAGGAATTTTAGGAAGAGACTATTTTCGCCCAAAATTCGACGGGTTCAAAGGATTTATTACGTAAGCAGAAGCAGATTCGTCAAACCAATGTATTGTTGGTTTTCAAGTTATAAAGGAAACTAGGACAGTTTGCCAAAATACGCGTTTTTTGTTGGCAGAAAGGAGTAATATCTTTTTCGCTTGAGGGAATTTCGAATTGTCAATCTTGCATTGGACTCGGAGGCTTTTCAATTGTGTTCCGTTGGCCGCTGAGGCTAAAAGCGCCGTTATTTGCTATTTTTGATCGCAGGATCCAAATTATTACATATTGAATTGGGAAACGAAATCAAGTTTTTGGACGAGGAAAAAAAAAAGAAAAATAAAATTTTGTATTGAGAATTGGATTTATCAAAAGACAAAGATTGACTTTTTTTTTTCGTTCGTCAACAACTTGGAGAAACATGGATGTGTATTATAATCAAAAGCAAGAAAGATTTGAAGCCTACTTTCCTATTCTTAAATCTTGCTTAATAATAAGGATGAAAGTATAAGGCCACCACACTTGGATGATTGAAAAAAAAATATTATAAAAATTAAAAATTACACGAGATCTTTCGGGGTGGTCGACACCTCCTCCTCAGGTGAGCTAATACAATAGTTACAGAATTTGAAGTGTCCCTCCGACTCTCACTTCAAATTCTGTAACTATTAGCTCACCTGAGGAGGGGGTGTCGACCACCCCGAAAGATCTCGTGTAATTTTTAATTTGTATATAATTTTTTTTCAATCATCCAAGTGTGGTGGCCTTACTTTCATCCTTATTATTAATGTTATAAACACACGTTAAACCTACAAGTATTAAATCCTGCTTTTTTTATTTTTATTTTTTATATTTTAGTCTATTTTCAAATAGGAAAAATCAGCCTTACGAAATCACTAAGTCTGTGTGCATGTCACTGTTAATAACTTTTGAATTACTGAATGGATCTTCTTGTAACTTGATATGCATATTCAAGGACTAGGATCTGACTTTTATTTTTCAAATCTTTCCCAAATGGGTTCGTGTCGAGAAATTAGCGTCAGAAAGCGAAAAAAATTTCCATTAAAAAAAGCATTAAACAAAAACTAAACAATGGATTTCTAAACAAGGAACATTAAATCCTTTTAGCTGATATACTGCGGGTGGTTTGATACGATTAAATTAATCCTATTT
Organism: Thereuonema tuberculata; assembly: GCA_023159025.1. Classification (NCBI taxonomy): domain Eukaryota; kingdom Metazoa; phylum Arthropoda; class Chilopoda; order Scutigeromorpha; family Scutigeridae; genus Thereuonema; species Thereuonema tuberculata. The sequence continues at coordinate 89,909,898 of JAFIDM010002131.1, forward strand.
AACAAATTTCAGTCAATAATGGGAATTTAATTCATTTGGTTTTTTTAAGAAAATGCAAAATTTTTTATTGTTCGTATTCAGAAGTTATTAGAATTAGAAAAGAAACATATCTTTAAGTTTTTGTCGTTATTTCAACTTTAAAAAAAAAGGTAAAGGGAGAAATAACATTGTAAGGAAAGTAGTGTTTCAGTTCTTCGATTTGCTTATGAAAATAATACAATTTTGTTTATTTTTAATTATAGAGGAAAAGGTCCAAATATGGGCTAGGGTTTAAATATGGGTTAGTTGAAGTATTCGGGTATGGGAGGTATTGCCGCGGAGTGGAAATAAAGTGAAAATTTGTCTGAGTTACGAAGAGAAATGAACAGTTGGTCACCTTAAGTTATTCAGACACAGTGTGGTGATAAGTGTCTATCAACCTATTTCATGACCTTGAAAACATTTCACAGGTGCGTTTTGTTATTTTCTTAATCAAATTCTATTGAATCAAAACCTGATTTGTAAAATGCTTGACATGACTTACATTCTAAATTTGTTCTAGCATAGTTTATTTACTGCATAGACTAGCCCAGGGCTAGACCATATTTAAACCTTTTTATTTATTTGGAGCAAAAAAACAAAACAAAACAAAAACAATTGATCTATGATTTCTTCTTTTCAGAATGCCAAGAAATACTCCAAAACGTTATTCGAAAGGATAAAAGAAAGTTTAAAAACTCAATTTACCTGAAGATGATAGCGGACAAGAAATTCCGACAGAGGAGGGAACTTTGGGTAAAATGTATTCAGTGTTTTATGTGTGCAGGTGCTGAAAAGGACGTTTATATTTGTGACTTTGGAAATAGATAATTAATATTTAATGTAATTGTTTCAGCATTTTTTTCACATTTTTTTTAAAAAAGGTAAATTTACAGTATTACAGTAAATTTTTGTTGGTAGCCCATATTTGGACCACAATTTCAAAAACCAGAGTTCTCTAACTTTTTTAAAAAAAATTGAAGCAATTTTCTTTTTGTTTATTACAACCTATTATCGTAAAGTAGACTCATTTCCGATATTAAGTAAAATGGTACAATTTAATTATCTTTATTTCTTTCTTGGTGAAATTCATAAAATAAAAGGGGTAGCCCATATTTGGACCTTCTCCTCTGATATCCGCTGAATACTAACAATATACAATTTTCCTATTTTCTGAAAAAAATTTAATAGAAATCTGCATTAATTACTTAAATTATTTTATTTGATTATAACTCGCGCAGGTATTAAGAGGATTGGAAGAAAGATAAATACCCAATGTCCATGGCATCTTAGATATCCAATGCTTTTTCTACGGAATTTTTGTCACTTTTACGTGTTTATTTTTCGACTAGGAACCATATGGGAAAAAATTTCAAGTATGTCCTCTTGTCTTTAAATATGCACACCCAGTTTGAAGAAGAACAATCTAGAGGTACAAAGTTTATTGGGAGGGAGGATAAAAATACTCCTACGCGCACAGACTACCTGATGTGTGGAACCTTACATTTCTAGGAAACTATGATAAAAATATTTGACTTTCGAAAAGAAAGTTAGATTTAAAAAAAAGTCTTCGACCAAAATTAAAAATAAATCAAAGCACAGCGGCGATCGATAAATTCGCAAGGGTGCTCACGAACAACCATTTGCAATTCTTTCCTCTTTGCTTTCCCCGTTTTACCCCCACTGGGGGTTTTCTCCTTTTGATTGGTTTGAACCTAAACATCTCGGGAGGAAATAGATAAATAATAATGTATTATAAAATAATAAAACATGAAAGGAATATCAAAAGAATAAAAAAATAAAGACAAACAATTGGATGAACTGAAAACATTTCGGAATAGTGTTTCCTTTTAATATTTAAAAGTTAAATTTTTAAGAAGAAAGTTTTTCAGCCCTTGTTCTGTTAAATGAATCATACACACATACAGTTATGAACGAACTTCACATTTTATTTATAATTATTTTTATTTTGCAATTGAATACTTAAAATTTCCTTATCACAACAGAAGTTTCTGAAAGAACTCAATGTCTATTTCCTTAAAATGTTGTTCCTTTGTGGATTTTTTTTACAGTTTTTCTCTTTATTTTTTAAAGTCGCGATAATAATTGAAATGATAAATCTCCGATTATTTTTAAATTATAATATATGGATAATAGAAACTGGATAAAAATATTTTCAATTTCTTAAAAAAAAATTAATAAATCTGCATTAATTCAATTAATATTAATTGTGTGAAACCGCGTGCAAATTAGTGGATTACCTAACGGATTAATATCCACTATTACGAGAGGTCCTTGTTTCTTTTCTAATGTTTTTCTATTTGAGTTTTTGTTACCTTTTCCTGCTAATTTCTCAGTAATCCTTCGCTCATAGGAAATAAAAAAATCAAGTATTAAAGATTCTTGCCCTCAAATATGCACGTCAAGGTTTAAGAAGATTCATCCAAGTGTTCAAAAGTTATTACGGACATACACTTACAGGTCCACTCATTCGATGAGCCTCGCGTTCTAGGAAATGGGCTAAAAACAGCCTGAACTGAGAAAAGAACAACAAGTTCCAGAGAAAACTTTTAGCCTCCAATGCTTTCCTGTGGAAATATGTCATCTTAATGCAGTTTTTCTTTGCAGATTCAAAAGTATGTTTGGTTAAGCTTTAATCCAAAGTTCCAGGTTTTTTTGCGCCCCTGGCGATACGTTCGGGAATCATATTTTTCAAGACACGTGTTTTGTAAAGTTCTTTGATTCACTTTTTTTTGTTTTATAGACGTAAGTTCTAACCATCCACAGCTTCCATTAAAATATTTTCTTTGATTAGGGACCACTCCGAAAGCATTCATCTCCAAATTCTAAAACTAAGGCTCTTACAACAAAATGTCATAGAACATTTTCGACTCAAAATGATCTTTGGAACCCGTATCTCTTCGCTTTGTCTACCATTTCTGAAATGCCCTGTATCATTTGTATTGTCAATTAATGCCTAACTCAAATATTATGAAACGAAGTGGACTAATAAAAATCAAAATTAACTTACTTTCAATGGCGCTTTTGATTATAATCTAAACGACCAATGAAATTAACTTAATTATGTAAGCTTTTAAAATTTAGCAATGCGTAACTTCCTAGCGTTTATTCTATCACTATATAATCCTCAAATGATTCTTCATCATTATTGTCCTTCAGTTTTTCAAAATAATCCTCAAACATTTCAATGGCTTTAATTCAATGGTTTCCAAGCATTAATTCGTTATTTTGTATTTTCTTATTGAAAGGTCGTCGTCAGCATTAGCAAGGCTTCGATCAAATATGCTTTGCAGGGATCTTATTAAACTAAATTGTGATTCCTAAATTTCTTAAGTGGCTTTTTTATTTAAATTTTTTAAATTATTGTTATTTTGACAAAAACGCTGAGATATTGATGTGGTTTTCTTCAAGTTTTTCTATTTTCATTAGTTCTTTTAGAAACTTCATTGATTTTTGGTTTCATATATTTTCATCATTGCTGGTAGTATTCCAATGTCGTCGAGTTGAAAGTATTTCGCTATATTTTAGTTATTTTTATTTATATATTCATTTATTTATTTGTTTATTATGAAAGCTCCTTTGGGTTATTTTTATTTATTTATTTATTTATTATTAAAGCTACTTTCAAGCAATTACGTAAACAAGGAAGTGTTTCTGTTTTTCTACGTTTTATGAAAAGGTGGTTTAGATTTCAATGACTTAAAATCAGTGAATGGTTTTGTCAACAGATGGCGAGTTTTATCAGGAAATGGCGCTTTCGTTCAGGTCGTTTCTTCCACAGGAAATTGTGGCCTGCGAGAACGGGTTCTTCTGAGTGAATGTAGTCCAAACGAAGAATTAAATATATGGAAAGGATTGCTAACGTTTTTTTTTAAAAAGACAGTCCTTTTTTTAAGAAGCATTTGTTTGTGCTAATAACTACTAAACTTTCTCATGTCCGTCTCTCTGTCTCTTTCAACTTTTGTGTTTACATGTTTTCAGATCGTAAATTATAAAACCCTTAACTATTTGGATATATATAATTAATTTTCTTGACATTTTCTATGATTGTACAATATCCAATATAAACAATTTTTCAATAGTTTTTTTTTTTTTTTTACATATTTACCTTAACATCTCAAAATGGGGTACAATATGTTTCTCGTAATTTTAACCAAAGCTACTTGCAGATTTTACCCTACCAAAAAGTATTGTGGTTTGCTTTTACGGGTGTTAAAATTTTTTCATTGAATAAGTTTAAAAAGTAAACATACAATTAAAATAAAATACCATACCATACCATACATACACAGGGAAGCCTTTCGGAGCTCTAAACGAGCTCTCTTGTCAACCTAATTACTCTTTAAATCCGGCTCAATAAAGGGCGCGCGATAAATTGGCAAATTTTTACTAGGTGAATTGCATCCGGTGAACTAGACGGCCAGATATCCTTTGACCAGAATTCAGTAACATTGACACCGAGAAATTCTTGCACCTTTTTGGCGCTATGTGCTGATGCACCATCTTGTTGGAAGATAAAATGACGCCCATTTGCTTCATCCACGGTACAACTACTTCTCTTAAAACGTCAATCGCGATTCTTAAGTACCATATGGTTTTTCCTTGCTGGTGAGATTACTGGATCAGCATCATATAACTTCTTCACGTTGTAAACTGCACGTAAAGGGATGTTATTGAAGTCCGCAATTTCCTTAGCAGTTCGCCCTGCGCGCAGTCCAGAAATTGTTGTTGCTCTCACATCGTATTCCTTCGACATGATGGGTGCTCTCAGAATTTAATACTATATATCTGTAATACTGATGTTAATAATAGCATTAGACACGTATTTTCAAGAAATTAATAAGAAGCACATGTAATAAGTAGAGACAAAGTTGTTGCCATTTTATCGCGCGCACCTTGTATAATTGGTGGATAAATCTTTAAACCAATGAAACAGATAATAGATATCTCCCGTGTCTATAGGGATCCATGATGAATTAGTATCCTGTGTTTATTATTGTCATGGCACTTTAATGTTGATTTTAATGTTGGTGGTTAACAACTGCTAAATTAAAAGTCATGTTAATCTTTTTGAAAAAAAAAGTTCTTATAATTCCTATTATATATATATGTATGTTGAAATACATTTTTGATAATAGTAGGAAAATAAATAATTTATATTTTATTATTTAATTATCTTTCTTTTAAATGTTAAACCTCCTTGAAAAGATATATAGTTAATCTTTGTTTTATTTATTGTTAGTGGTCGAAAACCAATAACTTAAAACGAGGTAAAACTTTTATACATGCTTATAACTTTAGAGTTGTGGCAAGCCGTTGAAATAATAGAATAAAAGGAGACGCATTTAAAATTTAAACAAGAAACATTTTATAACTTTCAATCTAGTTACATTTATACATTCAAGCTTATGATCTTGTTTATCAAGAGTTCAATAATGTTCATTACTTAAATACTTTGTCTTCTTAGATAATGGACAGATGTCTTCACTAAGTTTAATTTCACACCCAGTGAATAAACTTTACATTGCTTCAAGCATACATCTAGCTAAGCAAAATCTATTCAGTTCCTAGAATTCAAATAATGTCTTATGCTTGTATGATCTAGCACTTAGGTTTATCACGATAGTTAAGACAGCTACTTATTCTTTGCAATTGTTCTTGACAAATAATTCACTATTCTCATAGTATAGTCTTTCACAAATAATTTTTCATCTTATGTGAGATAATACTAAAAGTTCACAAATATATTACTTTTAAACTCTTCTAATATATTTATCCATTTCTTTAATTAAGCATTCCTTGCTAAATTCTTGTGTCGCTCTGAAGTTCTCTAAATTTCCTAACTTCAAATTAAACCTTGCATCAAAGTTAAAGTTCTGTATTCTTCTTTGTAGTACTAATATATGTAGATGTGCCTCGAATCCAAATATTACTTTATTTGTGTTGATGAGATTTGTTTGTGTCCAATTCCCTAACGTTTCCTTGTTCTATGCAAATTGGAACATACTCACAAATTCGATGACCGCTGATAATTTATCAACTCCTCGATAAATTCTATCTGCGTTGAGGCTTTCCGAAATTCCGATATCGTGTCGCTTACCATTCGGATCACTTCTGCTTACTAATGTGTCGATCGATTGCAATAGCTAACCCTAATCGATATCTTGACCACAATAGCCCTGAATTACTTTTCAAAGTCTACAAATTAGTCTTTACAGTTAATTCAAACTTTGCCTTTAGCATTCCTTTAACTTTATAGCACACAATTAACAAGTTACTTTAGTTATATCCATTATATTTAATGATGTCAATAGCCTGACCGCTAATACAGACAACAATGCAGGACGCCATTTTCTTTCATCTGTTCTGTTGCTTCTTTGTTACCTTGGCAACATACATTTTCGTAACTGCGGTACTACAGTTCCGGTTTAATTTACTATCGACGTCACTTCTTAAATCTCGAGTCAATATTTAAATTTTACTTTTAAGTAATAAACAATTTCAAAGCCTGTTACCGAAATTTCATTTTAATTTTAAACTTTCTAAAAAAATTTAAAATTTCCAACATATGTATTAGTCTGTTACATTTCACCACTCAAATTGTTTTCATTTCTGTGGTTATAAATGAAACTATTTAAAATTTGAATTGGCTAGCGCTTGAAATCTCGAAAACATATCTTCGATTAACGAGAAATATCGAAACTGAAAACAAAGAAATACAAAAAAAGATGGAAAAATGAAATGCTTCCTACTAATTAATAAAAAAATCTCTCGCCTATTCGATGATTGAATAAATCATTTTTATGTAAATCAATGTTTATTTTCGTAAATAAAACGTAGGTATTATGGTACTTGTCAAGTGCTAAGAGAACAAGCTTCTATCGATTCCGTTGATGTGCTATGTTGGGATCTCGCTAACAACGAGACCTTCACGTGATTTTCAGATGGGTTGATTAATTCTTGCTGGATCGTGTAATACACTCAAAATACCTTGCTCGGAAACAGCGAAGACCAGCAAATTCCTAGCCAACATCCTGCACAGAACCACCAATTTCACCAATTTCTAAGTGTAATGCCCCCCTAAGGGTTAAAAATTAACAATAAATGATTCCAGGAGCAACGGAAGAGGAAGATTAAGAAGAAACAGGTTCTTGAAAAAATAAATGAATTATTAAAAAAAAAAAAAAAACATTTAAAATAAATGTCGGGGCGTTGAAGGTGTCGGTTCTGATGTTTTACTGACCGTAGAATTAGTTGACTAGGTTGTCAGCCCAGTGTGCCACCGTCTTCACCTCCAGGAAAGAATCCAGTTCCTATTTTACAAGGAGCTGAGTGAGTCCTAATTGGTGGGAGAACATCCTAGGGAAAAAACCCTACATCTGCCGGGGATTGAACTCGTTTTCTCCAGCCTGCAGCTCAGATCTTTACCACTGCATCCACTAAGAGTGCTTGAAACGAATGGGAATTGGATGGTTCCATATAGGAATTGGTTGATGACCATCAGTAATTAATGTGTTCGATGTTTTTGATGATGGTTTTGATGGCGACCAGCGCCATCAAAAACATACAATCAAAACTAATTCCTTCTAGCTGAATCAAAGATCTCCCAATTTTTTACTAAAAATTTGGGTAGTTTGAGAAATTTGAATTTCAATTACGAACGACTGAAAGGAAATTTAGTAATCGATTGAACTACATTTGGCTGCAGTCCAAAAAAAGAAACAAGGCGTCTGCAATTGTCGTATCCCTCCTTCGATGGATATTATTAATAGCTATTTATACCCACAGTAGTCACATAATCCTTTGAAAAAAAACATTGTTTTATCAATATATTATCTACTGAATCAATATTTCAAAAATTATTTAAAATAGTCTTTTTCAGTGTTGTCTAAATGCAAAGGATTCTGTCTTCCATGTCTTCCATGAGTTCCACGATTATATAATATACCATTCAAAAACTCAAAAAGTAGTCTGATTTTTCTCATAGATAGAATAAATAATATCTTTTAGGAACAGTTTTTTACGTGCGCTAAACATAGTTTGTGTAACAAAATTAAAGCCGACGCACTTGTAGATAATTAAGAAACTTATGTTAATAATACACAGTAGGAATACATGATAGTTTCGAATGCATATTGGGAGCATCCTTCTTCAAATGAGCTCATTTGAAGAAGGATGCTCCCAATATTCATTCGAAACTGTCATGTATTCCTATTGTGTATTATTAACATAAGTTTCTTAATTATCTATAAGTGCATCGGCTTTAATTTTGTTACACAAACAGAATAAATAATATTTGGAGAAAATAATATTTCTTTTCGAAAGATATGCTAAGGGTCCTGAGTCAAGCAATTCAGGCGACTGCAAACCTTTTATTTCTTTTACCAATGCACCTAAAATTCTGAAAATTTAAATATGAATTTGTGAAGCATAAGGGAATTATATTTTATAGAAATTTCTCCATAACTGCACTATAACTTTCATAAAATCTTTTAATTGTGATATTTCGCAAATTTTTTTCAAATTTGCTTCGTCGGACGTTTTTTTTAAAAACTCCTTTTTTTTATACAGAATACACAACAATGATGTAGTTTACACAGAACACATAACAATGATATAGTTTACACAGAATACACAACAATGATATGGTTTACAATGGTAGAAAGCCAATGGTAATACATCAAGAATGTTACAATATTATTAAAAACAAATATGATGGGAACGAAACTTCTTCATTATGTTAGGTGTTGTACAATTTATAGGAATTTTTTAGTGTTTTTTATGCTTTTTTTAAATTTGTGTAAGGTGCAACTGTTAACCTTTAGAAATTTGTCTTTGTTTATGCAAGGGAAGGTGTTGATGATACATGATTCAATCCTGAATCTATCTTTTTCTTCTTCGATTTTGAATAGAATGCTGACTAATGGATCGGGATTGTGTTGTGTTCGCAGACTGTGGTCACCCCAGTCCGATATTCCTTCGTTGTTATTAATAAAGGCTTGTACGTGTTCATACACTCTTTCTTTTAGAGTGCGGCCTGTGCTTCCAAAATACACAGACCCAGAATCCCGACATTTTAATTTATATATGACACCCATGGTGTGCATGAAATTGTGGTTGGTGTCGTTCTTATTTTTCTTGATCAATTGGTTATTTTTGTATTGTATTATTTTAATATCGTTGGTTTTACATAGTTCTTTGAAGGATTTGTGTATCCGAGTACCCAGGGGTAATTTAATGATTTTGTTGAAGTTTGTGTTTTGTTTGTTTTTGTTTTGTCTGTATTTGAAGAAAATCTTAATGGATTTTGAGATGAATTCCGGAGGATATTCATTTATTTCAAATTTGAGTTTCATTTCATTTATTTTGCTGTACCATAATTTTTTGTTTTCTGTGTGTTCCGTGATTCTTTTGAGATAATTATGGATTAATGCTCTTTTGGTTTTGATATCGTGTTCAGAGTGGAAATTTAACACGTGGTTACTTTTTAGTTCTTTTTCATAGTGTTCGTAGGTTATTTTGTTGTTTTTGTTAGTTAATCTAAGGTCCAGGAACGTTATTGAATTGTCTTTTTCTTCTTCGTTGGTGAAACTTAGTTGGGGGTGAATTTTATTAACAAATTGATGAAATTTGCCGAATTGTCTTTGGGTTCCATTCCACAGGATGAGGATGTCATCTGCATGTCTTAAATATTTATAATGTGTTTGGTTCCATTTTAGTATGAATTGTCGTTCTAACCAGTTCATGTAAAAATTGCACATGGTTCCTGATATGGGGCTACCCATGGGAAAACCTTGTATCTGTGTGTAAATTTTGTCTTTAAATTTGAAAAAACAATTGCTACAAACAAATTCTAGAGTATTCATGAAAGTGTCTTTATCTATGTGATGGATGTCTAATATGTCAGTGTTATTTTTGCATACCTCTTCGACAATTTTCAGTGTTTCCTGTATAGGTATGTTAGTATATAGGAATTATATTTTCTTGTTTTAAATTTTCAAAATATTCTATAACTAATTAAATTAAAATTCAAAAATTCTTAATTCTACTAAAATCTATTTCTACAAAAAAATGCTTCAAAACAAATTTATTTTTGGAAATGAACAGCATCAAATGAATTTGCATGATATTTAGAAAGTATTTAATGAAAACGTTTTTTATTATGATTATTTGATAGCATGTAAAAAAACTAGTTTAATCTCAAACAATTTTAAAAAAACATGATGTTTATTTTATAAAAAAAATTAACTATTGCACAAATAATAAATATTTTAAATTCAAATCATTATTTTACAAATTTGTTATCATATCAAGTTGAAAATGTCAATGACATTCCCCATCCCCTCGCAAAAAATAAAGTGGCTATTTTGAATTTTAATTTAATTAATTACAGAATATTTTGTAAATTAAAAACAAGAAATTATAAATCCCAGATGGTTCACAAATTCACATTTTAATTTTCAGAATTTTAGGTGCATTGGTAAAAGAAATATATAAAAGAAATAAAAGGTTTGTAGTCACCTGAATTGCTTGAGTCACCTTAAGAAAATAGAATTTTTTTTTTGAAACAGTAATCGTATCTCAATGCCTTACACTGGATACGTCTTGGTGGATCTCGCCGAACAACGAGAGCTTCACGTGAATTTTTGATGGGAGACAGATGACCTTGTAAAACACACTGTTGGAAGTTGATGGGAAACCGATGAAAAAGCGATGGCCATTAATTCCCAAACGAAATCACCCAATTCCCACAAGTGTGAAACCTCTGTAAATCTTTCGGAACACGATATTTACATATAATTTACTGAAGTTTTACCTTATACTTCTGATCTTATCTAACACAACTATTCTGACTCTTTGCCAGGTAAAGCTTTCTCCTTCGATAAAACTTTTTCTTTTTTGTTTCTTAATTTTATCTCGTAGTATTTTTTCGTTGATTTAACTTTCATTAATAAAACATAACAGTGCAATCGAAGAGGAGTGTCATTTCCTAAAGCCATTTAGAGAAGTCTTCAGTTCCCCGTGGGTTTTTAAATCTTCCATCTCTTCTACATTCCTCTCGTCGGAAATCCTATTTGCGAAATGAGGTTAAGACTAATCACGTGTTGAAATGCACAAAAAAAGAAAAAAAAGTCCGTGAATTCCTCCACGGAGGGATATTTAATTGTATCTCTTTCAAACACATGAATACGTGTGGGACTCGAGTTTTCTCTATTCCGGCGCTGTTTTCTTTTTTCGTCTCTGCCATGATGTCACCGGAAAGCAGAGGAAAGCAATCACGGCTACGGTTGGTGCCGGATTTCCTCCGTTGTCACTAGGGGATCTTATTATTCAGTCACGTGGCTCCTTCTGTGGGTTGAAAATGTCAGTTTCTTAAACCCCCCAAGCTACTTGCAACTGGGGTTGTGGAAGTATTGGAGAATTAAAGAAAAATACCTACTTACAACATCACAGAAACGTTGGTGGATGGCTAAAATGACAGGCCCTTAATTTGCTGTAATTCTTGATTACGTAACAAGGCGCATCAACTTCCGATTATCAGAAAGACAGCCTTTTAGACTCTGAATCGAATTACTCAATTAGTATGCCACCAAGAAATTTTGAGTGTCTATGTACTAAAAATTCAGCTTGACACACATCGAACTACTTTGATCCACACCAGAGTTGAGAAATCTTTCGTTATTGGAAGGTCTCATGTTACAACTTCATCAAGCCACAAATTGTGCTCCTTGCTGCTTACAGTCACATACGTCAACATCGAAATTTTAACGAGAAAAACAGATTTACTGACTCAATAATTAAACAGAAGAAGACATATTCTCTTCATATTTATTTAAGTTAAAAAAAAAAGGAAGAATTAATACTTCTTATAAGATAGAAAAGAATTCAATTCTATCGTTAAGTGAAATACACTCTAAAAAGTTATCGTTTTTTTAACAGATTCGAACTGTAAAATAAAAATATTGTAGAATTCTGTAAAATAGAAAGTTAATTCTACTTCATGTTCATGTGCAGAACAGTAGGGCGCTTTAAGCTTTCAGACCCCGTGAAAAACATAGCTTTTTTTTTAACTTGCAATTGCTTGGAAAGGCCAAAAAAGCTGTTTATACTATCAGTACTAATTTTACAATCAGTTGTCCATGGGGGCCTTGGCATGAGGGCACTGGAGAAAGGGTGGGGTGGATCCACTTTGAGGATTGATGAGGAAGATGTGGAGACGAAAATTACCCTGCTCATATTTTAAATTGGGCTACACTGTAAGAAGTACCCCGTTGAAAAAACGGTAGTTAACCGTCGATTATGGCTGCCGACTTTTTGCTGTTAAAATTACGGCGACCGTAATATTTGCAAAAAACAGTCACTGTATTTTTAAAGGTAGATTACCGTAATTTTTAAAAGGACAGCCACCGTTTTTCTAATGGTAAATTACCGTAATTTGTACGACGCCGTTAAAAGAAAAGCTCACCATATTTGTAACAGATATCAGCCGTTTATTTTTCGTTTATTTGTATATACATAAGCATCACATCAGATTTTAAGGCTATCCATTTCAGCATTGGATCGTTTTTGAGGAATGGATTGGATGGAGGCCGTGCTCATTTTGAGTTGGAACATGAATATGCTGCAAATCAAATTTGAATGATATCTGCTTAAACATGATTCATATATAAACAAACAGAAGAAAAAAGTAAATACCTAAAAGAAGTGATACAAAGTGAAATAAATATACAACGTTGCCTTAATATTTTCGTTCTTAACTTATAATTGTGTCCTAACATTGTAATAAAATAGCTCCTTACGCAACTCTCTGACTCAACAGTAGAGCGCATCACGCTGTAAAAAGCCGTCGAAACAAATTGAACGTGGATATAACTGAAAACTGAACGTTCTTAACGGAACGCGGAACTGTACATAAAACGACAAACTTAAATCTATAATTACGTTAGTACGTATTAGTTGCGTGTTTAACCTTTAAATTGTGTGTTTTTTAAATATTCTTCACTTTGTCAGAATATAAACCTGTCAGTTGTAACATGATTAATTGGATTTGTTTTCGTAAATAAATAACCGGTACCATCTGATTAATAATGAAGGATTTAATTATAAACTGAAGAAACAATAGACAAGATCTGGTTTCATCTTGAAGGAGAAGTTTTTTTTCAAGTGGCTTAACATTCGATGAACAGGTGAATTTATATAGGTAGTAAGTGAAAAATAGTGAAAGGAGTCATTGCAGAATCCCCGTAGCATATATCTTGATTTGCATCGACTGAGGTAATGTTGAAGTTTTCGGAAGCTTGATCATGAACAAATCCACATTGCTTTACTGACGTCATGTGCATTAAGTACCCTCTGGCGGTGATCGTTGTAATCAAGTTGATAAACAAGCATCTATCAGGATCTGGAGTCGTAGAAGTTGTCTTCCTTCATAAACTATTTATTCGTGACATCAAATTATCAGCAGAACACGTAAAAAACTTTTACAATTGGATTTTGTTGAAAATTTAAAAAAGAAAATGGTATTCTTTTTTTCAAAGGTTTTTCATCGTTCTTCAATCGTTGCTGATCTAACTAATTTTAGGATACATTAGGCAAGTGCTTCTCAACCTTTTTCGCTTCACGAAGAACTTCTCCATCTGCAGAAATCCCGAGGTTTATCAAACTTCTTCATTGCTTTTAATAGAAACTTCTGATTTACAAATGAATAAAGCACTCTATTTTAAACATTTGCAAATTTTTATTTGAAAAGCGAATTATTACTCTATTAACCTTCATAGTTAGAATGAAACAGATGCAGTTTAAATTTCTTTTTCCCAGGTTATTTCATGCCTAGATCAGGGTTAAGGAACCTGCGGCCTTTTGCCTGCAATTTCAAATTCATATGTAATTTTAGTAGGAAACAGTGAAGGATTGTATCGTAAATAAATTGAAAACTCACAATTTCTGTGTTCGCCAGAGATTAAAATGGAAAAACGTCTAGGGTACAAAATCGATTAAAAATATTTCCATTTCGATTTGCCAAATAACCCCTCGATATTGCACTTTTATTTTGTTGGGATCCCACTGAGGGATGGGGTAGGGGTGGCGTGAGTGGAATCTCCAACTTGCTTTCACTTTATTAGCTTTTCGTCGAGGAGTTTGTCTGATGAGTCCATAAAGAGGACGAAACGACCGTCTCAGACTCCCACCAATGATAGCTCAGAGGCGAAATCTTTTGATTTTTTTTTTATGCTGGCTTATTGTTTATTTAGCTTACATTCTTGATAAACATCTTCGAGCTAGATCAAGGGATTATAATTAAAACGTTTTACTTGTACTGTGAAGATTTAAAATATGGTTAACGCCTATACATTGGACTATTACAAAAAATTTATAGTTAAAAATTACATGAAAAATTAAAATTTAAAAGATTAAAAACATGCAGTGACCAAGATTGCTTTCTCGAGAGGGAATGTTTTCAAATTGATAGTGTTGCGGCAACAACAGATCTATTTATTAAATCAATTGTCCAAATGGGCAGAGTCTCAGATCTTAATGCACCCATGTGATATCTTGAATTAGCAAGATGTGACGATCTTGGAACCTCTGGTGGTGGCTTGAAGAAAGATGATGTCAACAAAACGCACATGGTTTTTTGTTTATATTGGGAAGCCTTCTGGTGGTGATCTATTTAAACATCAGGTAAACATTTGAACTCAGGACCTCCACAGTCTTCCAGGTCTCCAATGTGAAAGCTGGACTAAACTAATAATTAATAATCATGATCAATAACAACATATCACTTAAAATTAATCTCTATCCGTACGAGAGCTTGGAGTTAAAGTTAATTTCTATTATATTAATTTTTCAACTAAATTTTTTTAGTTAAAAATAATTTTTATTAATTTTTTTAACTAGGTTAAATCAAAGGAGTTTTCGGAATTCATCAACCCTTGTCTTGAGTAGAGTAGTAAAAGACTTTTATCTGATTCAAAGAAATTACTCGAATTCTGCTATTTTTTTTATCAAGTGAGTGGAAGTAAATTGCACTGCTGTTTACTTCAGGATATGGCATCAGCAAAAAAAAAAAAAAACTGTTCTAATAATCCTGCAAAAACAATGGAAAATGATTTTTTTTTTATCGAAATAACATTTGCCATTTTTGTTTTGTGGTAACGTTTTCTAGTGCAAGAATATCTGAATTCAAGTTTACATATTGAGAATGGTCTTCAAAATGCCTTGGTACAAAAGAAAAATAATAAATGAATTAAAAAAACAAAAAACGATGATCAAGCAATTGCTACAGGGCTGTTGAGAATTTAACTAAATATAAAGATATAAAAAGATAAAGATCTCGCCAATGAGATTTTGTTATATTTTGTTTTGTTAGGGATGAGAAATAAGTTTTTCTCCTTCCATTTATGTCTTTTATATTTTTCGTTATTTAATTTAAAGATGTGGGATCTTGAGAAAGTCTTCGAAATAAAGGACGAAATATTGAAATTATGTTGATGGAGTTTGTGTTTATATTCGAGTTTTAGATGTTATTTTTAACATTTCTCACCAACAGATTTTTATAAATTTTATAAAGAAGGAAGTCCTTTTGTGTATTAATGTTTATACACACACAAAATGGATAATATCGTTTAAATTATTTGTTCAATAATTCAAAACTTAAAGTTAAAATATTTAAAAACATTACATCTGTAGAAATGAAATAGGAATTGAAAATAAATATCTTGAATATTTTAATGTTATTTTATTGCTATTGATAACTTAAGAAAACATTAAAGTTCATTTTCAGGAAACACAATTTAATTAGGACTTTGGAAGTTAGAGAAATTATTGACATTTACAATTAGAATATTCGTAGCGTTAAGGGTTGATAATACCATAGATTCGCTACTTAATTAAGCAAATAAACACACAGTACATTCATCAATCACCATTCTATAGTGAATTATGCACAGCTAGATTGTAAATATACTCTGTTTGCATTATATTCAATTTCACGCTAATTCAATGTTGATCGTGAACTCAAGTTTGCTTTTAGAACATTGATAGCAGTTTTATTAAAAGTTACAGAAAGCTTATCTCCAACTTCCTGAACTAATTAGTGGCTGATAACTGACGACCAATTAATTCCCGCTCTGAAACATGAGAATATAGATGCAGTCGTAATCATAAGTAAAGATCATTTGCGCGCCAATTTTCTCACGGCTGACCAACTACACTTTTAAGATTATTCGAAATTTATTTAGTTAATTCTTTATTTTGGGAATTACTGTACAGTCATACCACGCTTTCAAACCCTTCGCTGATACGACAGTTTTCAATTACGAATCATTTTGAGTCAGCTGACCTGTTGATACTACTTTAGCGACTTGATACGACTTGATGCAAACACAATACGCGCTGAATCTTTTTCTCTTAAGCCCATTGCACATGGATCCGAAAATCGGTCGGTTGAATCCATGTGTAATGAGCTTAAAGGGAGTGTTTGAGACCAAAATTAACTTATTGAAATGAAAAAAGGTAAGGTGAATGAGGGTGTTTTGAATATGTAAATTTTGGATTGAATCACCCTATTTTTAAATTGCGTTCGAAAACACCCTCATTCACTTTATCTTTTTCCATTTCAATTTGATAATTTTGGTCTCAAATTTAAGATAGCAAAAAAATGCAAATTTTTATAATTAACTTTACGATTGAAAGATATGGAATATCATGCACAAAATCTTGTTTTCTTTTGTTTAGAAAGAGTTAAGTTATTGTTAATATAAAATACATTTAATATCTACTGATCTAATCTAATTACAAAACATTTAAACAAAGTTACTTTATATTTTGTTTTTTTTTGTTTTTTAAAATGTATATATATATATATACCTACATTTCAAAGAATTTAATCAGCACGTTTTCTTTTTTATTATGCTAAAGTTACTTTATAATAACATGAAATAAAAGAGACCACAGAAGCACACTCCATATGGTGAAGATCCATGATGATCTTAAAGATATAGTCCATTTCACTTTAAACCTTTTAATTTAACTTTTTTTTTTTATAAAAGTCTTATTCCTGTATAATTTTAAACGATGATCGCCAAGAGCGTGAAGCAGCTGTTCCAGGATGTCACTTGGTAAACAATTTGGTCTTCCCATTGTTGTTTGTTAGTAATTCAAATGCGCAGAAAATTTTCGTGCTTAAAAAAAAAATTCATTTCGACCAGCGAACGATAGCACATGAATTTTCTCACAAATTTTTCATTAGTGAGTTTTATTTATTGTGTATTTTTTCCTTTGAGGCAACACTTTGCTGCCGATGATCATTCATATTAGCCCCAATACGGAGACCTTGTTTCAGGCTGTCACTTGGTAAACAATAGGTCTTGCTACTGCTGTTAATTAATAATGTTTATAATGGTAATTCTGTTACATTAATATTTAAAGTATTTCAGCAAAACAAAACTATGCCTTTGCAACATCTAGGAATTGACTAAGTCAGGTTTTTCATAATTGTAGGAAATTTTTATTTTTATAGGCTTAATGCTAGATTAAATATACAAAATCATTTTTTTTCCTCTTTAAGAAACGTTTTTTTTCAATATTTTATCTGAAACAAAAATATGACAATAAGCCATCCAGAACTGATGTAAACCAAACATAGCAAACGCACAGTGGGATCTTTTCCCTCTCATCTTTTACTTTAGCTAAATGACAACAGGAGGGTCACACGTGACCTTCCAGAATTCATCAGAAAGAAATATAGCAAGGGCACAATGTGTTCCCTCGTGAAAAGAACCATTCTCTTGAGGCACCACTGCGCTTCCGATGAAAATAAGAGTATTTTTGTGAAAATTCATTGTGATTCAGCCTTTGCGTTAGAGGATTTGTTGATTTTAAAGTGTCTGTTTCACTGAGTACATGAACCCAGTTCGTAGGATAGGTTCTATCTTTGCCAAACTGTTTTAACTGGAATGCCTGAATGTCTCGATTTGGTTGATTGTATTAGAAGGATTGTGAATGCAGGAAGTGAGCTTTCAGTTTGTTTTGTTTGGCAAATATGGAAGAGCACATAATTCTTTCGTTTGTTAAATGTGGTTTTTTAATATCACTGAAAAATCAGCCCTTTTGTGTTTGTTGCTGATCTCATATTAGACTGATCTGAAGCCACTACAGAAGTGGTGGACAGACGACAGACGACAGAAGTGGTGAGAGTTACTTCCTGCTTTGCTTTTCTCTTTTCCAACCTCAGTCGGGTTGCACACTAGGGAACCAGTGATCAGTAAACCTTCAGCTTGATTCCCCATTGTTGAAAGTTAAGAATGTTTTAATTAAAAGTAAACCTTGTATTAAATGCAGAGTGTACATAAGGCTTCAATATTGGAACACTATTGGAACAATATTGAAGAAATATGAACCAATATTAAAAATATTCAATATAAATTTTAAAAAACATATTCCTTCTTTCTGTAAATTTCATATAAATTCAAGTTGACAGTAAAGTATTATACATTACTTGTATTAATATTTGAGCTGTGAAGTTGTCTTTGAAATTAGATATAAATACGACCCCCATTTGTATTCATCTTGAACCTTGGGAAAATCCTAAAAAACAACCATTTTTTAAATATATTTTCAGAAGAAAATTAAAAATCTCCGTTTTGATTTTTTTTTGAAAATGTCTTCCTAGACAGATGTCAATGCAATATCAAATTTTTATTTCTTGAACTAAAGGGTTGCTGTGTAATAACAGGTTGTGTAAATAGGAGTTCGTTCAAATTTGCTCTTTTCGTAATTTTGAAAATTCAACTAAAAAAAAAAAAAAAAAAAAAAGTGAATTTAATTTTGTGCTAAAGCATAAATTTAAGGGCGACCCATAATAATAAATAAACATTTAAAATAATAACAAAAAAAAAGGAAGTACATTAAAAACAAAGTTAGGAAAAAAATTAAAATCCGTAAGGAAAATAAAAAAATAAATAAATAAAAAAAAAAAACCTATGCGAACATTGACAAAAAGAAAATAGATATAAGGTATATGGCCCAAATATCGCCCAGGTTCCTAATACCGCCCAGGGCGATGTAGGACGGGACAGTGATGCTATCACACGGGAACCGATGGAAACAATTTGTCATTCCTTCCATTAGCACACTGTGTTCGTTTGGTGGTGTTAGTTCAACCCGTTTATTTTTTATGAATTCTTGAAGGTTTTTCGTTCTGATAAGTTATGAACCTACTGTTTCTTTTAGTGCTGCAGCTTATGAATTATTCATGCCATCGCAACCATCTAATATCGTGAAGTAGTGAAAGAAATAACCTATCTGTTGATAATGTCTGTCACTTGTTAGAGGTAGCCGGTTTGTCTGTAGCGTCCCCCAAATTGACAAGCTAGAGAATGCCCAATATCGCCCACCTCCTTGTTCCATATATCGCCCACTGTGCGATAGTTTATTTTGGTTTATTACAGATGTCTCAACGTAAGACATGGGACAGAGAAGTTGTCACAGCTGTAAAAAATAAAAAAATGGGCCTTCTGAAAGCTTCCAAAACATTTAATGTCCCAGTCTTGTGAGTGGGTCACCATTCACAATTGCTCTAATGAATTCTCTCAGCAAAAGGAAACTAAGTCCTAAGGGGCTGAACTTAGACGATCCAAAGCAAAAGAAGCTCGCAACACCCATATAAAAACAAAATAATGCAAAGAAGTGCAAAAAAACAAAGTTTTTAATGGTGTGGGCGATATTTGGAACACTTTCACAAAATTCAAAATATGAGGTTTGCCTGAACAAAAATTGAGGAAAAATACAAAATAATAGTTATATCTATAATTGGTTCAGGAACATGTAAGTGAAGGTTCATATGATATATTGTAATTGTTTGCAAGCAACTGAGACGATAAATGACAAGAATATGGGCAGGTTTTCTTAGATGGGCGATATTTGGGCCTTATACCTTATGGATTCGAATCAATTGGGACCGGACTCCATTCGGATAATCAAAAATTCGGATAATTGGATTTTTTTCCGAAAAAAGGGTCTATTTTCATTAATTACTGTATATATGTTGTAAATGGGAGAAAAAAAAAACTATTTTTAAAGAAAAAGAGCTTTTAATTAATTAAATGAAAAGGCAACACTTTTACATGTTAAACGTAGTTACAAGTGCTTACATTAGTATAGTATGTACGTAGCGTACTGTAAATGAAAGTCATTGCTTGCTAAACAATAGCGCGTAGACAGAATCATTATTTTGCGAATCGCAGTATGTTTCCGTCTTAATTTTTTTTTCTGAAATTCTGAAAGCGATTCGGATGATCAGCGATTCGGATGGTCGGAGTTCGGATAATTGGAGTTCTACTGTAACTCCTTTCAGTATATGAGTTGGGGACCTTAAAAACTGAGCAGAAAATTTTAAAAATTTGAATTTTTCATACTTTCCATTGGCACACCTACACAAAAAAATCATGATAATCTGAGACATAAAGGTTCGAAATAACTTTTTTTCAAGTTGATTTGATATGAAATGATCTACACTTTCTTGATAAAGGTTAAAGGATTCATTTAATGCCCAAGGAGACACAAATTCCGACGATTCTCGACCTATTGCGAAGCTAAAATAAGCATAATGCTTCTGCTGCCTGATAGAGAACTCTTTGCTGAATGTAGCAGAAAAGAACCTGACAAAAAGCATTACAACGTAAGGGGATCGAATCCCTCGCCTCCAGCTCGCAAACAAGCGACATTTATGATGCCATCCATGAGGGAAAGGTTGGTGGAAATGTAAGATATCGACCATTTTTATCTATTTTTTAGTAGATTGGAAAGCCCCATCTTTTTCTTTGGTTGTAATGTAGCACCGTAATCCCTCTCATTCCATGGTCACACTGCTGATACCAACTCTCTTCGCTATGAACTGCTGAACTTTCGTTGACATTTCAGTGTAATTCTAAATCATTGTGCGGCTCATACTCATATCGACACAGTATCTCTGTGAAATCAGCCGACCTGTAAGTAATACGAAACTAATAAACCATTATTAGCTTGTATCTGAAATAAACACGCCCCATTTCATTTTCTTGAAGGGAGAAAAAAAATGACATCTGCCAGAAACTCTGTGAATGGAGACGCCTGCGAGCGATTTTCGATCTTTATTCGCAGAGAAATCCAACGTATATCTGCTTTTAATTTTACACAAGAATTCGCCGAAAATAATTAGCGGGAAGGCTTCCGCTGCAATGGCCCGCGTTTTGCCAATCAGGCGTTGCGTAGAGAAAGGTGGTTTGTTTCCGAGTCTTATCAAACAGTCAATCAAGGGAAACTATTTGTCAACACAAATTAGGTATTAGGCGAAGCAGTCACCGGAAAATTAGATCTGTTTTTGGAGAAAAAAGAAAGGAAGCGTTCTTCTTTTCATGAGCAAACGTCAAGCAAATGATTAGGTTCTTTCGAAAATATTATTAAAAATGACTTCCCTGAATTAATATCCTTTTCGAGATTAAATACGGACACGAGTGAGTCTGAAAGGACGGCTTTCGCCTTTTCATTCACTGTGGTATTTTTTTTTTCCTGTTTTCGTTTCTTGTCCTGGCTTTTTAAAATGGCGTTACATTTTTCATCGGCTCATTCCCGCCAGAATGTTTCAATGGATATTTTTTTCTATCTAAATTTTATTTCTTCCGATGATAAATTAGAAGACTGACGTATTTATCTCAGAAGTAAACTTGTTTTATTATTTTTTTAGCCCATTTTGCAAAATGAAAGTAAAGATCACCAAATCAATAAGTGGTCCACGAACGACCACATGATTTTTTTCCGGGAGAAGGGTTGAGGCAAAATATAGTAGCAGTGTAAATGTCTGTAAAAATTGTACTTTATATTGTGGAATGGACCACTTGAGGATAGGCGGGGCTTCGTAGTTCCAAAATATCCCACCAGTCTACTTTTTGGCTTGTGGGATAAACAAAGCCATGTGCTTCGTTTTAACTCTAGTAGATATAGAGGCTGAACTAAAAGATTTGATTTGAATGCAACGATTGTAAGCCTTCCAA
>JAFIDM010002131.1:89931977-89946922 GCA_023159025.1 Thereuonema tuberculata
CCACCAGGCTACTGCTTCGCATGTGGGATAAACAAAGCCATGTGCTTCGTTTTAACCCTAATAGATATAGAGACTGAACTAAAAGATTTGATTTGAATGCAACGATTGTAAGTCTTCCAAAATTTTCAGATTGGATATAGAGTTGATTATCGCCTATTGATGAAGACGACAGCAATATATTATCAAAGAAGGATATAATTTAATGGACCACTTGAGGATAGGCGGGGCTTCGTAGTTACAACATATCCCACCAGGCTACTGCTTCGCATGTGGGATAAACAAAGCCATGTGCTTTGTTTTAACCGGTGTAGATATAGAGGAAATATTATATTAAAGAAGGGTATTCCAAGCGTTTTTACAGAATTATTACAATAAGGATCTGCACAGTACTGAATCATCAGTCTTGAAATATCAAAAATCGACGATTTTTTAAGTAATTCACATAAAGTTATATGTTTGTTTATCCCACATGCTCTCGCCGCATGTGGGTTACACGTCGTACGTGACATCGATAGGGGCGTAAACCTCAAGTGGTCCATTATATAAAATAAATATAAGTAAACTAAAAGTGTTCTTCTTCAACAGCTTTCACCATTTTCCGTAATGGGTCGCTGATAAATAGTCTCGCTTGCTCAATATTGGGTTTTGGCAAGGGCCGAACGGCCGGATGCCCTTCCTGTCGCCAAGGCATATAAACAGGGCTAACCCAAAGATGCCGTAGACGGCGAAAGAAGAGACAGACGAAGGAGCAGACAAATACAGGAAAGAAAGGAAACAGCCATGCCCACGCAGATTAAGAAGCATCTGGCTCGCGCGAGGCCGCCGACTAGCGCACAAGACCACGCCGAAGTAAACATAAGTAAACTAAAGTAATTAGTTATAATAAAATTTACCAGCTTTTCAGTCGTATTGAGAGAAAAAATATTCTGGGACTTTCATTTACATTGGAAATTCCAGGATGAGGCAAAAGTCCTCCCGTATGTGTGGGCGCCCATCCCTAAGAATTTCTGAATGGGTCTTCTTGAAACTTGATATGCATATTCGACGATTAGAAACGATCTAACTTTTGTATTGGAAATATTTTCTAAAAGGGTCCAGGTCGTGGAATTAGCACGAGAAAGCGACAAAAATTTCCAAAGAACAGCACTGGAATCTAAACAATGGATTTCTATCCTAATTCTATTATTTTCTACTACAGTGTACTCTCGATATCTCGAAGTCGAAGGGACGCTAAATAAAATTCGAGATAGCGAGTTTTCAAGATAACAAGGTCATAACCAAAACATAAAAATTCACGTAAAAGCACAAGATACGGAATAATATTCTAAAAATTAGTCTTGATAGATGAGAATAAGTATAAATATGTAATGATAGTTGACAATAAGTCTAATTACAGCAAAGATAATTTTAATTTTTAAAAGTGGACCCCTCAGAGAGATAGTGAAGGGTGTGAGAGATTCTTGGAAAAACACCTCTATTTGCTTCGACACAACTGAACAGCGATTTTTCCGGAAAAATTCATTTTTACTTCGAAAAATATTCGACATAAGGTTTTTAATGAAAACTCTTCGACATAAGAATTAAAATTAACATTAGCTGAATATGTAATATCAAGGGGAAAAATAATTTTTCGATATATCAAGGTTTTCGAGATATCGAAGTTCGAGATATCGAGAGTATACTGTATTTCATTATTTAAAAAAAAATGAATTTTAAATCCGTTTCGCTAATCCATTACGCATGTTTTGATCCGATTAAATTAATTCAATTTAAAGTGAATAATTTTGATTTAAATCATTGTTTCAGAAAGTAGAAATTTTGTATAAAATAATTTAATGTGTGGAACATGTCTATAAATAAAATAAAAGCCACTACACTGGATAAAATTCAAATAAACTATCTTAAAACATAAAACACAAACACTTTCAATCTGACTAACAGGACTTTTTCAAGTGACTAGATACAAAATAAATTGGAGAATATAAAAAGAAAGTGAATATAAAAAGACCTATCCCTGCGGCTACTTCACTTTGTGTTTTTATATTCTCCAATTTATTTTGTATCTAGTCACTTAAAAAAAGTCATACTGGTCAGATTGAAAGCGTTTGTGTTTTAGGTTTGAATATAATTTATTTGAATTTTATCCACTATGGTGGCTTTTATTTTATTTCTAGAAATTTTGTATGTTTAAATATTCAGTGGATATTAGCAATGAAATATAAAGTAGACTTTTCGTTTTGTTATTTATTACAATTTTTTTTTAAAAAAACGAAAAATAATGAAAAAGTGAAGTAATTTTGGCAATTACATGTTATGGAAAGTATGCTGTGAGTTTTTTCAAACTTCTCATTCGAAGCTTTCTAATTTTTCTCCTTTGCGATGATAAATTAGAAGACTGACGTATTTGTGGACTCAGATGTGAATTTTTCTTTTTTTTTCTTTGTACTGGAGAACGCTTTTCCCGATATGAAGATTCCTTGTCGGAAATTTGGGAAAGACTCCAACGGAAGCAGCGCCACCTACTTCCAAAGAAAAACGTTAGTTTCGGCTGATTAGGCCTAAAGAAAGTATTGACCCACAGTGTTATCTGGCATCTCGGGGAAACATGCGTTGTTCTTTTGTCTTCCAATCGAACTTCCGTCGTCACCGTTCAAGATAAAAATAACAATGGATCTAATCTAAGAGGAAAACTGAAAAGAATTCTGCGGAACGAGATGCAAATTTAATTATTTGAATTTTACATTAATTTTAATTTCACAATTTCAGCCCTTCCTATTGAATGCTGGGAAGTTTTATTCTTGTTAGCGTATAGCTAATCTATATTTCGTTCAAAACAGGAGAATTTCACTTTGCTATTATTACAGAAAAAGGTTTCAAAACTTTCTTCACAATGATCATTATTTGAAAAATAATGTCGTAAATAAATGCTTTTTTTTATTTACGTAAATAAAGTGTTATATTGAAATAAATCTGTACTGTAAGAGCGCCATATAAAACATTTAAAATTGTTTACATTGGACTTAATAAACATTTTGAAAGATATCCCCTCTAAATTAAGAATTTGTTTTTCAGACGGTTACTGTTGGGATTCACAATATTTAAAACATCATTTAAAACATCATCATTAGAGTTCCACTATTCGAATTTACGCCATCTATTGATAAGACAGGATATCTCATAGTTCTTCTGTCTCTCGCTCTGAAGTGACTCTGAAGTCGATTAATGTCACAGAAAAAAAATAAATAAATAAATGATATATGGAAATTACGTTATCAAAAGCTCTTCTTTCATGAACTGAACTGTAGTGATTACACGACAGACAGACAAAGAAACTGTAATGCGGTTTCAAAATAAAAATTAGTTTCATCGAAATAAAAGTAACCTTACTTTTATTTCATGAAGACGTTCATACGTCGCCACTTTCCCTATAAATTTGAATTCTAGGGATGTTAATCCAATCTATTCTTGTCCCACTCCTAAATGAGATTCTATTTAAGCCATTGAGTTACTTAAATAAAATGATGTAGATTGTAAATGGCGCGTACCATTGCAGTTATGGCGTCTTGTTAATTATAAACGTGAACAGACGGAGACACAGATCGGGATTTTTTTTATTTCCAGTTAAGAAAAAACGACTCTTCATTCAATGCTACAAAAACGAATTTTAGGGCTTTGACTCTTTTGGAATGGGAATGGACATTCGAATAACTGCCCACACTAGAAACATGAGAAGGAATACAAATAAGAAAGATCTTTGTAGGTCAGCCACGAGTATTCTATGTGTATTTAAGAGAGGAAAAGAAAACTTCTTCAGGGCAATATACAAAACCATCAGAAATCCTTAAGAATAATAATAAAAAAAATACTAATCAGTTATCACAGAAATTAAATACAAAAACATCGTGTAGAAGAGTTAAAAGTTTAAAGGACAATGGGCAGAAATATATGGGAAGTTGCCCAACCCTGTATAATGATAAGATATATATCTACAAAAAGATATCCTTAAATAGAACGTTTTTTATTATTACGACTCGTCTCAATTATTAGTCCGTTCGGAGTTATATAATTCTAGATATGACTATCTAGTTGATATCGTAATTCTGAATGTTTTATTTGATTAACTTTTAATAACACAGAACAACAACAAAAAATGCCAAACCTTGAAACTATAAAATATTTATGTTGTTGTGTGCTCTGAATTCGAAAATGCATTTTTTTAAGTTATTTGCATGTAATATTTTTTTTTTTAGTTTTATAAACACTTTGACATTTTATCCGTAATCAGCACATCCTTTTCAATAAAATGTGTACTTTTGAAGCCTGAGTGTAGTGAAATTTTGAGTCTGGAACTACAACTGTGAAAAAAACATCCAATTTTTAACCAAAATATTGAATATGGTTGCCAAAGAAAACGGTTCGTGATAGAGAATTTTCGACTTCAAATTCGAATTTAGAAGACCCGAATTAGTAAAGTAACATATTTTCATTTCATGGCATGAAAAAAATTAAAATTTTGTTGTACAGTGTAATTATTATACGTAATTAATAATTATTATTATCATTTATTTCAAGTAAATAATAATTATTTATATGAAATAAATGAAAATAATATTTACTGTTACTGAAAATAATTATTAAATTACATCTGTGAAGATACGTCATCACAGTTTACCAATCATTATCATTCTTTTCTTCACTAGTTATTGCTTGGTCGCCTCTGGAATGTCGTTGTAAGTTACTTCCAGTTTTTTGCATCCTATTGTCCTCGTCCTACAATGTTTTATTAAAGCTATTTAAAAAAAATATTTAAATACTTAAATATTATTAAAAATAATATTTTTGTTGGTTTTTCAATATTAAGAATATCTTTTTTTTATTTGTTTATTTTCGATTATATAAAAAGTTTGTTTTTAGTCGCCCATTTCTGTTATCGATGCCGGCTGCTTTCTTTTCTTGCCGGGCGTTTCAAACAATGGGCTAGGCTTAGTGGTAAGCGGGGCTTCGGTTTCCTTAACAATATTAAATACTGAACGAGATGAAATAGCTGCTGCTTCAGCCGTTTTACGATAGAGATAGACGACTTGAATTACAAAATAACATTCTAAATGATTCCTCTCGATTCATCCTTT
The DNA here is from genome assembly GCA_023159025.1 of Thereuonema tuberculata. Classification (NCBI taxonomy): domain Eukaryota; kingdom Metazoa; phylum Arthropoda; class Chilopoda; order Scutigeromorpha; family Scutigeridae; genus Thereuonema; species Thereuonema tuberculata. The sequence goes on from JAFIDM010002131.1 coordinate 89,937,107, forward strand.
AAAGTTTTGATGGCACAAACGAACAATGGTGTGTGTTCAGCAGCCGCCATGTTCAAAACGGAAGTATAGGGAATAACTAATGCTGAATCGTTCACCATATATGGAGTTGCCACGTGTCTTCACAAATAATAAAATATAAAATATAATAAACGGAATGTAATAAGTCAAACGAACTTACAAGCAATGAATAAATCGAAAACAAAGACGTACAGTTGAGAAAACGGTTCTTGGCAAGGATCCACACGATAAAAATTTCAAAAATAGTCAAATCCCTGACTTACGTATCGTCGACTTACATGCACTCGCTCTTATAAGCGCTTTGCAACGGAACCCAATCTCAAAGTTAGAACTTACTTATTTTACAGCTAACATTTAAGCTATGTTAAAACATAACTAAAATATCTATTCAGTAGATATGTACTCTCAGCTGTCTATTATGTAGTGGAGACTTGTCATACAGTGCTGGGGGAAGGGGGTATTTCGAGGAGTATTGTGTGGATGGAGACAATAATCGTGCTCGTATTTTGAATTGGACCAAAAATAAAGCCTCTTATTAAATAAAAAAATAAAATAAAATAAAATCGATCTAACCATTTAGCGATTTCGGGGGTTAGGATAAAGAGTGGTGGAAACCAAACTAATAAGCCTATGATTTAAGTTAGACCATAGCTACGTACCAAATTTCATCGAAATGCGTCTAGTCGTTTTAACGTGATGCGGATACAAACAAAACAAGTAGAGAATAAAAATGTTTCAAATGAAATAACGAGACCTCACAAGTGCTCGATAAGGAGCAATTAAATAAAACAAAAAATATTCTCATTAAATGTGTTCTTAATACGTATTTTTAATAAATTGCAATTGTAGGAGATATATTAAACTCTCTAATTTTAAATTCCTGAGTTTTCTTTGTAGGAAATCAAAAGGAGAAACTTGAAAAGAGAAGATATTTGGTAACCTTTTTGAAACCTACACAACCCCAAGTTAGAGGATCGTATTCACAACAAATTATTTCCTAACTTACTGTAAGGGACATGTGGGCGGTTGGATATCGGATAGCAACAAGGTATTTTTGGTACAATTGCTTTATCAAATTATAAGAACCCATTTAATCTAATTTTAGATAATAGTTCAAGAAAAATTAGCCAATCATTATGACACACGTTTCAAATTTCAGCACTTTGTGCTGAATAAATAAATCCATTTTCGAAAATCAATTAACCTTTACATGAAACCAGCAACGGTTCTTGAATAACTTGGTCTACTTTTCTTGAAATTTTGCTTTTATTTATTTATTTATTTATTTTTAAATATTTTTGTTTTTGCTATTTTAAATTGTAATATTTGGTGAATATAACTTGTACAGGTTTATTCAAATTCTGAAAAAAAAAAAAAATAAACAAAAAAAATTTTTACTTCAGTTAACAAGTTTAACATGAGGAAATAATATTAATATCACAATAAAAAATATACACGCATATAAATAAAGAATCATTGATCTGCTTTCAGTTTTTTCGATACCGGTAATCCAGAACAGCTCTTTCATGTTTCCTAACCATCATCTGCTGGATTCGCTCAGTATCTTACACTCAGGGATCCCAAGAAATATATAAAGGAAACAAAAGTCAACAAAATAATGGCCCTCCACATTAAAATACAACAATATATAAATTCAGAATAAAAAAGGGCGAAAATTCAATCCCCGCTAGCAACTGCTTAGCTTATAAAGGATTAAATTGTAAAAAAGAATAAGTTATTCACAACAAGTTTGTTTTCTTTATATGTTTCTTGGGATCACTGAGCTGTAAGATACTGGGCGAATCCAGGTGATGATGGAAACCTGAAACAGCTGTTCTGAATTCCCGATAATACTAAAAAAACTGATCAATGATTCCTTATTTATGTGCATGTGTGTTTTTTATTGTGATGCTTACTTCATTTGTTTCAATCCAATTAAAGTCCTCCCAGTGAATGATGGCCGCCCTGTTTTTGTGAGATCTGCGCATGTATCATCGATTATTCTGGTCAGGCACTTCCGTATGAGTTTATCACAGGAGGTCGCCATTACGGTAAAGGCTTGTTACTTTGCAAAAGAGCATTGTATTTATAAATAATATATATTTATTTATTTATATAAATACTTATTGTTAGCAACTGGTATTAAAATAACGGTAAATAGTCGAGAGAAGTTTTAATTTGGCGTTATCAACATGTCTTTCTCAATGAAAACAGACGACGGGCGTCCATTGTGACAGGAAAACATAATTGATCAGCTACAGGAAGGGCTGCGCAGTTCAAACTTCCGCCAGTCATCTTTCATTTTGAGGATAATAATTCTAATTATGTTAAAATTCGCACAGACATTAAGAGGATTATTAAGCGAATTAATATTCTTTGCTTAGGATGGGGTCGGCAATCTACAGCCTGGGCCGGATATGGCTGACCGGCCTGCAGTCCTCAAACGAAATATTATATCCCCGACCTATGGCATTACTAAAAAATAGTAAAAGCAATTCTTTTAATACATGAATATACTAAGAGCAAATTAAGAACCCAGCTGACTGATGCTTATTTAAATAATGTTCTGTATCCGTCTTGTCACTCCTTGACCCGTCTTCTGTCCGGAGATGCCGATCTCTGCTTTAAGATATCAACAGAAATCCAATGTTATTCTTTTCTTTGAGAATTTTTGTTTTCATCTCGCACTAATTTCTTTGCAAGAAACCACACGGAAACAATTAATATAGAGAACTTAGTTCATCTCTTGTCCTTAATTGTGCAAGTCCAATTTCAAGAAGATTCATTTTCAAAAGTTAGTAGATTATTGATGAGCTTTATTATTCTAGGAATGATGCCAACAATTAATCAGAAAAGTGGTTCATTTAATTCAAGTGCTAGATTTATGCATTAAAAAGATGCATTGAAAAAGAAAAGAAAAGGCGGACAGGCTACTACTAAAAAAATTCTTAATTGTAATCTTAAAGTTCCATTATTCTATTACAATAACAAAATTTATCCAATCTTTCTTATAAATCAGTGAAATCAATATTTGCTCAAAACCTGAAATTGTCCACTCATTAACGGATTACAGGCTAGTTATAAAGCGAACTTAAGCATTAAATAAGCAACAAAAATTTGCCTTTTAAATTTGTTTCTTTGCTAGTTTTAAAACATAATTCCTTCTGAATGCTTCTTTCCCTTTGAGATCCGAAAACGGGATCTATAATCCGTAATATCCTTACTCCGGAATTAATTTAGCTCCTCGACAGAAATGCTGAGCTCAGATATCCATGCAATTATTGTTTTATATGACTTCTTTTAATATCCAAAGAAAAAAATCTGAATTGTTTTATTTTTTTTCTTCGGCAGCATTTGTGTTTTGTTGTTTTTTTAAGAGTTCGACTCATTCATGTTAATAATGATTTTTTTTTGGTCACTTGAAAAAAAGATGCCTATTTGTTTTTTTGTTTTTTAATTTATTGAGTTTTCACCTTTTGTTTCAGTCTAATGTTAAGTATTAATTCAACAATTTTAGTATATAGTGTAGAAGATTGTTTACTAAAAGAAATAAATAATAAGACAAAAGTTTAACGTGCGTTAGTACATTTTTACAGTAAAATAAAACAAAGAACGCACATAACTAAACAAAACACAAATTCACTGAGGTTATTTTGATATTTGTGCTGGTAATCGGGGACAGCGCTGTTTCAAGGCTTATTGGCCTATCATCAGCCCGACCCAACCAGCATACCTTAGCTCAGTGACATGGGACGAATAGACAAAACGGACAAACACACAAATCAATGACCCCTGAATTACAAAAACATCAAAATAAAATCAAGAATTAAAAGGGGTGAATAATTAATCCCCGCTAGCGTTTAGCTTAGCTTCAAGGGATTAATTCATAACAAGGTTAGTAATTAGACAAAAGTTTAACGTGCGTTAGTACATTTTTACAGTAAAATAAATAATAAAAAAAGGATATATAAACACTAGTCCAATTCAAAAAACCTCTAACACAGGTTGAAAAAGTAGTTCAAAACGTCGCCATTTATGACTATGGCACTTTTTGCAGTCTATCGCTGAGACTGCGGTTTTCCGGTCTATCAGAGTATTACTTTGCATGAGGAAACTGAAAACTTATTTTGGGATTTTTGTTATTTAAAGCAAGACCTTATTGATGTAAATCTTCGCTACAGCTAAGGGGGGAAGGCTAAGTATTCGACCAACGTATAATCCTGAAGCGTCGTAATCACGATATTTCATCACTATCTACACTATTGTAGTTAAGGATTCAACTACAATAGTGTTGAAATATCGTGATTACGGCGCTTTAGGATTATTGGTCGACTTCTTAGCCTTCCATAGCGTGTAGCGTCGATATACAAGTGCTAGATAAAATGTTACAGAACCGACATTGGCGTTACGACATCAATCTGTGTATACATATGGTGTTTATATATGATTTATATATGGTTATAGATACACCCGTGTTTCCCTATAAACAAAAAAAAAATATTCGAAGAATACTGCAAGCAGTAAATGTTTTTGAAAAATATTCGATTTCTTGTTTGATATTTTGAAAAATGTGGTTGTAAGTGCTAATATTCGTCAGAGGGTTAATCATCAGTCGGGAACAATCTGTCTATTTACCTGTAAAAACAAAACTAACGACGCACGTCCTAAAGTGCACTAGATCATGTTTCTATTACCTTCTTAAGGTTGTTTTCTCATTACTCCTTCAGACGCTGGGTTACCAAATGATGGGGGTTGGTTTTGTTTTTTTTGTTGATGCATTTCGCCAAAACATTTATCTTTGACTGTTTTTTTCTCTTTCCGCCCCATTTCTTTCTTAATTCCAGCTAGAGAATTGGTATCACCAAGAGAACGGAATGCCAGCTGTATTTGCTTCTTTCTCACTCGTTTCCAAGACCTACATTCATAGAAAGAACATGAAATGGAGGAAATGCTGTCTAAAGCGCGAAGACTAGTTGAAACTGTTCAGAAAAATAACTCCTTCTGATGAAGCGTCTCTTCAATGGTCTCGTGTGCTTTTTTTCTTCTATTACTCCAGATTTCTCCTTATTATATCTTGAATACTAATGTATCGAAAAATCTCAAACTCTGCAAAATAAATGTGAAACCTTTGTAGTTTCAATGTTTAAAATATGTTTGAATTATAATTGATTGTTTTAATAATAAAATTACAAAGTTGAATTTTTATTACTAAAACTAAGAAATTGTTATTTCCAGAAATTGTTGTTGGATTTATAGAACAATCTACTAATAAATTTTTATATTAACAGCTACAATATAATAAAGAAATTAATTAAAAGTTGTCTAATAAGAATTTTTTTGTTTTCTCAATAATTATTGGAAAAAAATAAAATTGATGTCAAAGGTTATGATTTTCAATTTTGAGTATTTTTGGAGACTTTCTGTAAATTATAATAAAATTGTAAAAATAATTGTCTTCCTGAATCCCTCCTAACTTTCAATTGCTAAAATTCTGTGTAGTTTTTCTAAAACAATAAAACCTGTAACGAATACTTTTATCCAACTTTAGGAATTATTATTATTAAAGCTACAAATTATAAATCACGATGAATTTTAAAAAATAAAAATATAATAATTTAACTTTTATTGGAAAATGACAGTAAGGCCCAACACAAGAATAAACAAAACAATTGTGGTTCGCCTGCTAGTTGCAGGGGACCTTTCCGATAGTGCCTCTCGGCATTTCGGGAATTTATATTATTGCCTTTTGCCTTTGGGGAAGCCATAGCCAGATTGGTTTATGGTTTTACCTTAGGCCTGCCTTTCTGATTCGTTTTTATCGGGGGAACGGGCTAGGGCTGATGAACCAGTTGCATGGTGAAACAGCTGTTCCCTAGTTTCCCTCGTTAAGATGAATCAGAAAAGGCAATTGTTTTGTTTATTCTTGTGTTGGGCCTTACTGTCATTTTCCAATAGATTTGACAACACGTAAAACCCTCTTTTTTAGCTTTAACTTTTATCTTACGACGTTTTAGATCTTTATGAGAAAGAAAAAAAAGAAAACCGCACAAGACAGAGTTCACTGATCTGTTTTTGAAATTGTGATACCGTGAATTTTTGTTTTTTGAAATTGTGATACCGAGAATCCAGATGGACCATTTCTGGTTTCCTGATCTTCGTCAGTTGGATCCGCCCAGTATCTTACATCTCAGTGAACTCGAGAAACATATAAAAAGAATAAAAGTAAACATCACAACGGCCCTCCAATTAAAAAACATCAAAACTTAAAAAAAAGAATAGAAAGGCCAATCAATTAATCCACGCTAGCGATCGCTTAGCATGTAAGGGATTAATTGTTAAACAAGAAAATGTACAATGCATAAATTTAACATGCCTAAAACAATAACATGAGAAAGAAAAAGTCTTGTGCGTTTTTTTTTCTTTCTCATGTTATTGTTGTACGCATGTTAAATTTATTCATTTTAGATCTTTAGCCCACAATAGTATTAAGATGTGATAAAGGTTGTAGAACCTTTAATAATGAAGAATAATTAATGGACTAGAATAATGGAAGACAAAAAGTACGGGAGGAGGGGGATTTAATCGTTGCAACGTTATTCTTTACCCCCACTTTGTTTTCCTCAGGAAAAATATTTCCAGGTTATTATTTATTGCCATGCCTGCCATTATTTTAAATGTAATCTAATGCTCATGGACAGACAAAAATAATAAAAAGAAAAAAAGAAAAGACAATCACAAGAAACTGAAACAATGTTAATATCGCAAATATAGCAAAAAAAAGTAAGTATAGTGTGTTAACTTTTTGTTTTTTATTGATTGCTTTGTAAGAAAGTTGTGCCTTTTCGGCGTGGTCTTGTGAGCAAGGCGGAGGCCTCGCAATAAGAAGATAACCATGGATTCAAATCCCGGCCTGGGCATGGTTGTTTGTGAAAAAATTTCCTTTCCTGTGTTTGTCTGCTTCTTCTTCTTTCTCTTCGGGTCTGAATTCATTCCTTAATGATTTCCTGAGGAAGGCAACGGGAAACCATCTCAGTATCTTTCCCTATGGATTCTTCTAGGGATTCGCCGTGTTCGAACACGGACCTTCGGATACGAAGATGGCACTTCGATGCGAACCGTAAAAAAACAAGAAAGTTGTATTTTCGTTTTTCAAATAGTAAATTGTTCTCATTTGTAAGAAATGAATCAAATAATGCGATTTTTAGCCATCGCCCTTAAGGAGCATTAAGGGTTCTTTTGTTTGTGTATCGTGTATGTTTGTGTGTAACGCTCTTCACAGCACAAGCCGGGATTCTGAGCTCCATGAGTCATACCTCGCTGCACTTCTTCATCGCCTGGAGGTTTGGAGAAAAATCCGACTTGCGATACCATAAGCCACTTCCTGTCTTGGTTAGCCACTGACTGAGTCAGGAAAGTAATAATAATTGGACAAAATTGGGGGTTTATCTACATTAAATCCACTACGCTCAGAACGAAGGATATCCTCGACTCAATATCCTCGGCCCCATTGAGTCGAAGATACCGAATCAAAATGTGGATATAGCCATTTCAAATTAACTCACTGAGGGCATCGCTTGAATTAAAATGGCTTGAATAAACGAGTTTCAATCAATACTAGTGTCACTTTTAACAATGCATACGTTTGATAGATTACAAATGGCAGGGGGCCGCTTGGTATTACATTAATGTATAGAATTTGAATTTAAGGGAATATCAAACAATATATAATCATCATCCATATTAACAATAAAATAGATTCGTATTGCTGTAATAAAAGACAGTAATTTAAGATATATATTATGTATTTAACAATACGATTAATAATACAATAGTTACAAACCGGTAGTTTTCAACAGATGTTAAGATTTTACTGGTTTATTTTTTAATGGACACTTTTGGCGAAAATTTTTAATTTTGTAATCTTAAATAAAAGATTATTAATTTGGCCAGAGATTAACAATTTCATTTCCTTTTTTCTAAGAAGACATTTTTTGTAATTAATGAAGAAGGCTTCTTTAATTTTTCTTTTTTTTAATAGTGATTTTCCTAATTTTTACATAATTATGCATTTTTATTAGTAACAGAAACGTTTTACGCGTGCTGAACTATTCAATGTATTTTTTATTATACATAATTATGTATTTTTTACCTATAGGAAGTTATTACCTTTCAGATTTTCCTTTTGCCTACAGTTTTCTGTTGGACTTTTGTGTTCCTCTATGTAAGTTTTTAATCCCTCTATAAGTTTCTTTATTTAGGAAAACTCGCAAATTTTAAAGAATAACCCGAAAATTTTGAGCTTGAGTTACGTTTTTATTTAGCATCTTAAGGAAATGTTTGAAAATATTGCGAAATAAAGATTTCACTGCGAAATTTCTTTTCCCACTGGACACGTTGTCGTTGCTGTGGTGGCTCTGTTACTACAATCCCATCAGCGAATCAGTGGCTCCAGGGTTTCTGACCTCCTTTGTATTCATGTAATATCAAAAGTTGTTTTTACAAAAAACCAGCTTCAAATAATGGCTTCAAGCAAGAAAACCTGAAAAGGATTTGTTTTTGAAATCAAAACAAGGTTCATAATTTACTTTCAAAATTTTACAAAAAAAAAAAAAAAAAAAAATAATCAACAAACTGTGACTTATCAAGATATTAAATAAATAATTAAATTTATTACCAATTACAAAAAGAAGTGGGAAAGAATTAGAAACCTACTTTCCTTAAAACGTTCTTTCTTAATTGTTTTGTTTATTTGAGTCCTACTTTAAACCTACTTTCCTTAAAACGTTCTTTCTTAATTGTTTTGTTTATTTAAGTCGACGAAAACAAAAACAAAAACGAAAAGTCTACATTTTTATTCCAATTGTACTGAATACAAGCAATACAATTTGTCTATTTTCTGAGAAAAAAAAATGAACGAAAATCTTTATTACTTACTTAAATTGTTGAAATCGGCTAGATGTCAATGAGATCAAACTACTCTGAATGGATTAAGGATTTAATTCTCATTGTTTAAGACAAATGAAATATCCCTTCTTGAGCTCTTTCCTGCACAAGGACCCCTTTGGAAAAGATAAAAGATTTCAAATATAAAAGTGTAAAAAACGTATCTAGTCCTCGAATATGCATATCAAGTTTCAAGAAGATCCACCCAATGTTTCAAAAGTTATTAGGGAAAGACTCAAAGACTGACTGATTCGATATCCAAACGGAAAAAGGCTTATTAGGCTAAAAATTATTAATAATAATAATATCGATGAACATCTAATCTAATCTAATTTGTTTATCAGATTATTAGACGTAACATAATCTAATTATATTAGATAGCTTATCAGATGTCGATCCGCGATACACTTCAACACTGAAATCCTGAAAGGAACTTTTACAAAATATTAGGGTGATACAGTAGCCTCTGTATGTGTTTTCTTTACGATTTTCTTTTAGCATCCGGAGATTTTTTTTTTCTTTTCTTTTGCAATGCTTGTCATAAACTGGAATAGACAAATTAAATTTATGACATTTATGAAACGCTTTTTAGCCGTTCAGGCTGATCGGGCATGAGATTGATACGTCTGAACTTTGGTTTGATTCCTGGAGCCTGCAAGAATGTAACTGGGTCTTCTGTGTTTCGTCTGTTTGTGAGCTGCCTTTTACGGTTTGTTTGTGAGCTGCGTGGGCAACGGTTCTTCAGCTAAATAATTCACAGTTTCGCCCCTTGTCGAGGCCAAAAAAGCAGAAGTGTTCAGAATCCAGACATTGGATTAAAAAAATCAAAAAAAAAAAAAAAAAAAAAAAAAAAAA
>JAFIDM010002131.1:89947022-89966946 GCA_023159025.1 Thereuonema tuberculata
AAAAAAAAAAAAAAAAAAAAAAAAAAAAAAAAAAAAAAAAAAAAAAACCACAACGCTATTTTTCATTATATTCTTCCTCTTCTTTTTATAATAATATTTCGATCAGCTACAACAAATTCATTACTGATTTCTTCTTGTACAGTTTGTACCTTCTAAATAAATCCCTTCTACTATATTCAAAGATTTTAAAGCTAACAATTTATGACATAATAATCAATACTCAATAATATCTTCTTATTCTAAATACAGGATGTGATACCTTTTACTGCTTAGAATACCTTTGTATTATTATTATTGAGAATTGATTGTTGTCATAAATTGTTATCTTTTTATTGTAAAAAAAAAAAAGGTGGAGAATATGATGAAAAATATCATCTATAACTGGAGAATGTACTGTATTTAAAAAAAAAACCACACGTTTTTTTGCTGTTTTATTTTCAAATTTCTGTTAGATTTCTAATTTACGAGGAAAAAAACAGCAATTTATCAATAGCATTTTCCGAACAATCACTGCACTTCTTCAATGTATAATTGTAGTGTGAAAATACCAAATGCTGTATAAATTGACAAAATACTTACCGTAATATCTTGCAGAATAACAAAGATTACTTAAGTAAAATTTTGATGTCATTTTATCGAATACATATTTTTCAATTACATGAATACTGAAAAAGATTAAAAGTAAATAAAATAGCAACACTCCTAACCTCTACAGTTCACCTATTTTCTTGCTTTCTCAATACTTTTTTTTTAAACCGCAGTTGGGTGGGAAATGAGGCTTTAAAATGCCGTTGTTTATATGGTTTCAGCTTTTGAAACCAGTGAACAGAACTTCTTGAAATTTGTATGCAGATTGATGGTTAGAAAAACTTCTCCTTTGTATTTATAAAAAAAGTCAAATCAACAGTTTTATAGTAACACAAAACGAAGCACAATTTACACTATTCGGGCGAGTCTGAGTAAGTGACCAGTATCGTATTTAATCTATTTAATTTTCTCTGCAGCACGTGCATCTAACCCTTTGCCACTATCTTCGAAGTGATCCTGAACAAGTTTCTGAAATTGCCGCCACTGACAGCACCAGCCACGTGAACGGTCCCTGTAGATAGACTCCAATTTTATCTCTTTACCACTATTTTCCTGGTTTGGTCAATGGCATGGTAAAACTAGAAGTGACCTGGACCGGAAGTCAGATTTTTCTTTAAACCTGCAGCCATAGGGAGTCCGACAAGTTCTGACTCATGGGACTACAACTCCCGGTTTGGGATGTTGAGGGCGCTTCACATACACACAAATATGAGAAACCTAACAGCTGATCCGTTCATGACAATTAAAGAAAAATAATTGAAATTCTCACGATTTCATCTCTACAGAACTTGATGTAAAGATTTTTGCTTTTTTTAATTAAAAGGGAGATAATATCTTCTTATAAATATTTACGTCAAATTTCAAGAAGATTCGTCCACTGGTTCAAAAGTTACTGTGAGAGTCACACAAAGGTTTTCAAAAAGAAGCTAGATTGGAAAAAAAAGTTGTCGTAATACTGTAACTTAAATCTTAACGGTTCCCAAGTAAAAAAAAAGTGATAGAAACTGAACAGTTCTTGACTGTTTCTGGCGACTGCATCAGAATTAGTCATTACAATTTCATTCCTTTTATCGAAAAATCTTTTGGCTAATTCTTCCTCTTGCCTGAGAGTGGCGAAGCACAAGTCGCGGCTCTGTTACATGACGCGTGAAGTTCAGTTCAGCTCCTATGGTGAAACGAGACCTTTTGAAAGAACGTCTCAATTATATCCAAAAACAATTGAAATTAGCTGAAGATTAAGGCAATCTGAAGCCAACTTCTTTTTGTTAACAGGTGCTCGATGGCAGTTAGAGAGGGAAATGCCAAAGTCTCTTGAGAAATCTCCCAAGCGAGAAGAATCAAAACAAAAAGCTTCTAGTCTTGTGAAAAGGAAACGTAGGCCTTACGTCTTAACATTTGCTATTGAAATAATAAAGAGAAATTAATGCTTTTTCTATTCTCTTTCGTATTGTGAAATGCCACAATGCAATGGAAGCCATTTTTAAACTTTAAAATTGGCAAAGTTTATAGAATTGATGGTCTATTCGCCAATAGGAAAGTGAGGAATATCAAATAAGCCAGTCTGTGAGTTTGTAACCCTAATAACTTTTTTAGCTGCATGGATCTTCTTGAAACTATACGTGCATGTTTAAGGACTGGAGATCTTGCTTTTCTATTTGGATTTTTTTTCTAGATGGGTTGTCGAGAAATTAGGCGCGCGAAGGCCACAGAAATTCCCAAAGAAAAGCATTGGAATCTAAAACAAAGGATTATATCCTATTTCTATGAATGTCATTGTCTGTCAAATCTATTTGGAGATGACTGTTAGGCCCAACACAGAATAAACAATCAAAATTGCCTTTCAGATTCATTTTTATGAGGGGCAATTGTTGTTTTGTCTTTTTGTCATTTATTGTTGTTCGCCTACTAGTTGTAGGGAACATTGCCGATATTGCCTCTCGGCTTTTCGGTAATTTATTTCATTGCCTTTTGCCTTCGGCGAGGTCATAGCCAGGTTGGCTTATGGCTTCACCTTAGGACTGCCTCTCCGATTCATTTTTATCGAGGGTGCTGGCTAGAGCTGAAGATCCAGTAGAATGGTGAAACAGCTGTACTCTAGTCCCCTCATAAAAATGAATCTGAAAGGCAATTTTGATTGTTTATTCTGTGTTGGGCCTAACAGTCATCTCCAAACATTATTCTGAAAGTAGGCTTTAAGTTCTTTCGGACTTGTTTTCTTTTCCCATTTGAAAGTCATGGAAACAACGCAAAATTAAAGTCTCTGTATTTATAAATTACATTCACAAAATAAGAACTTATTATCAAGTTTATTTACTTGCCTATGTCAACTCAATGTCAATGTAAACCTTGCATTTATCTAATGCAAATCCTTCTAATCACAATTAAACGCGCGCAAATTAAAAATCAGTTACAAAATGGATTACAACATCAAAATAAATTTGCAGTTTCGCATCAGTTTGGATTTGAATTAAGTTTTTTTATTTGTAATGTTTTTTTACAGGAAATTGTTTCACCTTCTCGCTTTAATTTCTCTCTAAGGATCCACACTATTAATTATGGCCGCTCGGTTGGCGTTGTCACTATGATATCGCCCTCTCACCTCTGAGTACCGGGGTTTGGTTCTCATGTGGGTTTCGTGATGGTGGACGATCCGTGCTGGGTAGGTTTTCTCGGGGTTCTCCCATTTGCCCTGCACTTCTCCCACCATACTTTCTCATCTGTCCTTATTTCCGTGGGATAGTACAGAAGACCTCCGGTCGCAGTGCTTGGCTTCTCTGCCACTCACATTCACTATATAACATAACATCCACATTTAAAAAAAAAATCCTAATATAAACAGATCGTCTTTTGCACTTAAATGTGCATGTAAAATTTTAAGAAGATTCATTCAGAGAACTTAAAAGGTATTAGGAAACGTATACGTAGACTGAATGATTAAGTTTGTCAAATTTTCCTAGGAAAATTAAAGTGAAAACTTTGTCGGATTTTTTTTTTTTTGAACAAACATATCTCGCGCCTATTGTAAGATCGCCATTTTGAAATATGAAGTTTTCATTCAGTGACAACCTGAGAATTGAGCTACATTTTTGTTCAAAGAATTCTTCTCGAATTTCCAACCAGGTAAGAATTTGGAATTGGTCCGCTCCAGAATTCTTATTAGGGATTATTCCAAAATTCTTATTTGGACGGAAACCTGAGAAGAATTCTTCAAACTTCTTCACCAAGAAAATTTCAAGTAGAATTACATTTTTGATGCTAGTATTTTAATTTTAATGAAACTGTTTTAACGTGCAGATAAAAACTAATTAAACATAGACGTCATATTGTACTTTTTACACATATATTAACAATTAAAATTAAAATAATGCGACGTTTCCAAGTTCCAGTTTTCCAACATTTTCTAACAATCCCAACTGTTCCATCTCCAAGATTTTTGAATTTCATTTTTGTTTTCTTTGCCCGAAGCAAAAGTTGGAAAACAGGAACTTTGAAACGTCGCATTATTTTAATGTTAATTGTTAACATATGTGCAGAAAGTGCAATATGGTTTCTATGTTTAATTATTCTAATTTTAGTCGTTTTATTTTAAAACATCAATATTTTCACTCTTTTTCCAATGATATTCAGTGAATTCTTAAATCTTAAAACAGCTCAAAAAATTATTAAAAACGAAATCGGTCTGTTTCAGTGATCGATGACAACCCAGAATCAATTGTGACAAATTCGCTAACGATTAGGCTTAAAACATCAATAGATCAATTTGTTTGGTCAAAACATTTTGGTTGAACGGAATCCAATTATCTTTTGTGACAGTGGGACGCGTTAATCTTTAAATTCCCCCGAGTACAATTCAATAAAGCGAGCGCTGGAAAATGGGGGCTTCTGTTATGTTCGGGTTCTGACTGTATTTGTACAGAATGGCAAGGGAGGATTTGGCGTTTCGTATGATACGCTTCGCCAGTTGAAAAAAAGAAATGTGTAATCAAACAGCGTTCAAATATAGATGAAGAAGGTTTTTAATTGGACGTGTTGGCGGAACCACGGATTTATAAAGCCAAGCGAAATGAAGATGGATTATTTTTGTTTTTCAATTGCTTCGCAAAGACGATTTTTTGAATGCGTTTTTATTTGAACAGATTATCCAAATACACATAACCGTAATTTTCTATCTCTCTCTCTCAAAGTTCAAGGAATCTTGTGAAAAATTACTAAAGTTTTCTTTTTTACGGAAAAATTGAAAAACAAAAAAAAAAAAGTGAAAAAAAAATTCACAACTGGACAGTAAATATGCCTTCGCACACTGAGCCAACATCAATGGGAATCCTGAACAGCTGTTTCATCATTATTAGGAATCATCAGAAGAATTTACCCTTGATGTTTGGCTCAGTTTGTGCGAAGGCATATTTACTGTCCAGTTGTGATTTTTTTTTCTTGATTTATAAATTATTACGGACGTTAAATTTTGCTTTTCCAAAAAAAAAAAAAAAAAAAAAAAAACCTTGTGGGCCTATGAAGTTTCTACTTGTATCTCGTTGTGTATATAATTATATATATATATTGGTTATTAACATTATTGCCTGTTTATATTACTAATAATATTTACATCATGTTACCAAACATTATATATAGAATGATCCAAAAGTCTCCATTTGATTTTAAAATTGATCACTTTTCTTTTTTAATAACAAACTGTCACAGAACATGCTATACGTAGTTGTCATTACACTGAAAACAAATACGGTCGAGTTTCTTCTCCTCTTAGTGTATTCGCATTGACACATGTGGTGAAATTCCATATTTTCTTCTTATAGTTACTTTAAGTGATTCCTATTGCAGATCTTTTCCTAGCACACAATGACCTTTAAGACCTTAAGTCTTGGGGACCTTCGAAGCCACTCAACAGGAATCACGGTAACCAATGCAGGGATCTGCGTGGCCACCCATCAGCGAACTCAGATAACCATCCTATACTGTATGGATATTTTCGGATCACCCTGCAAAATGTAAATTAAATTGTATGAAACTTGCAAAAAAGCAAGACTACCTAAACCAAGATTTTCTCTAGGAAACGAGGCTCATTAAATCACTCAGTCTGTTTGTGTGTATCTTCTCTTGTTCCTAATACTTTTGAACTACTGGATGAATCTTCTTGAAACTTAGTAAGCATATTTGACGACTAGGAAATCTAACTTTTATATTGGAAATCTTTTCCAAACAGATTCTTCTTGAGAAATCAGGTGACAAAAATTCATAGAAAAGCACTGGAATCTAAACAATGAATCTTTTATATAAGCCATGAATTACAGCGAAGTAAATCCTCATTGTAATTAATCTGATTTAGGTATTTAGGTAAATAAAGCCAATTTAATTGTTTTTTTTTCACAAAATAGAAAACTTGTACAATTATTATGCAGTTGTACAAATTACTAATTACTTGTACAATTATTGTTATTGGAATATAAATATAGGGCTTTTCTTTTCTTTTTTTGTCGTTTTTAGAACTATTTAAAAAAATATAAAATGCTGATTTCACTGTGTGACGGCTTCTGATACGTGCATGAAATTATTCAAATGTTAATGCAAAATACCTACTTATAAATAAGCGGAGTGAAATTAAAATAAATTTTAACGAAGACATTTTAACATCTTCGATTAAAATTAGAACCACTTCTACAAGAATTTAATCTCAAGCTCGTCTCACCTTCAAGAAGCACCACCAGGTAGAGAACGTGTCTCGACGCAGTCTATTCTAACGTAAAGGTGACTCAATCTGTACTCACATTTTATATGGAATAATCGTCATTCTTATCTCAAACCTTGTTAATAGACTGAATTCAATAACTTTTGAATAATTTTCTTCATTCACATATCAGAAGCCGTTGCGAAGCTTAGTGATTGGTTTACTAATCGCTATCGCTACCTTGGAACCCGACCAGCAAGAGACACAAACTCTACGGTTCTGAACTACTCTTGGCAAGACATTTTCGACGACACCCTAATCAAGTCTCATGGTTGCTGAGCTAATACTTGTCCACAGACAGACAGACAAACCGGGGATATAAGGCTTCACGGTATCAGAAGCATAAAAATAAGACGGAAACTCGGCAGACTATTCTTAAGTATTAAAATGAAAAGATGGTGATCTTTTCATACTTTGCCTACTTTGGAAAGTAAGTTCCAAGTTCCTTCAGGGTCTTATTAATATTTCTATTATATCCTTACTTTCAACGGGTTCTCTTTGATTACAAAAGAATTATCAGACAATTCCGTATTTTTTTCAGAATGATTTTTTTTTCTTGATTTTCCTCCATCAGATAAATTATGAACTGAAATTAAAATAAATACCAATTACTAAAAGTGGAATTAATCATTATAATACGTTGAAACCCAAATTTGAAAACTGATCTGTTATTAAATATGAAAAAAAAAATATTAAAAAATTCTTATTACATTAGGTTTAAAACTCTGTCCAAAAACTCAATTTCCGTAATAATGACGAAAATTAATCAAAGATGTTTAGAATACAAATAAATGATGATTGTATTTGAAGAGATTGGATTGCAAAGAGATATTGATTAAAGCAAGACAAGCAGCCACCAGGAAACCTATTATGATTATTCTATTTCATTTCCCGTATTCAATAAAAAAAAATGAAAAAATATAAGTAAGGTTGCATTCAGAATGAGTCCTTTGATAAATAAAATTTCAAATAAAATAATTGTAATGACTATGATGTTCTAGGTTCGTATTGTCATTAATTACTGTTCTTATACCAATTTTCATGTATTCTCCTGCTAAACATCCAAAATTGCTGTTAAAAAGCATAGTAACTTGCTGTAAGCTTTCAATCTTTTAAATAAATTACTATGAAATTACTGTGTTTATTATAAGTTAATATTGTGCAATTCAGTATTTAGCGTAAATCTTCAGCGTTATCAGATAATTTTTTTTTACTAAAAACTTAAGATTAAATGTCTTCTTTTATTCTACATTCTATATTATAGATGATAGTTTAAGATTTCAACTAATATTTCTCGCAGGGATTTCACATATTCATCTAAATTATATTTTAAGGGATTTCAAATAAATTATAGCAACTTCTCAATTTTTAAACGAGTGGAAGAAATTTGAAGAAAAGTGAAAATCAGAAAAAGATTTCGTTAATTTTTTTTAAACAAATGCAAGGATAAAAGCTGACCACTTAAAGTAGCTAGCTAGCGTAATCCAAGCAAATCGGACTTGTTGCGATCCAGTAACTCCGTGGTTTAGATACTGGACTGGGATTCAACTCCGGTGATGGTTGGGAATTTTTTCCAAGTTGTTTCTCCTTCAGACGGACACTACGGCTCACCCAGTTCTATTGGTCGAAAATCGCTGGAACACTCCGCTCACTTAAGAGTGGCCAATAGTGAAGCACTTTTCTTTTACAATAAACTTTACAATAAGTGTTTCACTTTGGTTGTTTGTAGCATATTTAAAAAAATATATTGGAAAAAAAACCCACTTGAGCAAAGTTAATTTATAATTGAATTAGCAGTTTCAAAAACAGGCTTTTTTTTTTAATTTTTCGCTTTTTTTAATTTTTCGCATTTACTGTGCAAAAACCGGCTAAGACAGATCAGCCACCACGATAGTAGAGTCCAGCTCCACATAGTGTCAGTTGCAAAAAACAGGTTAAGTCCACTGCTTTGCCTGTTTTTGCAACTTACACAAAATTTTGATTTACGTTTCGGCAGACCACAGGTGACCGTATCTTCGATGTGTGAAGAATTTTCAGTTAAATTAAAATGTGCTAAAACAGCCGAAGAAAAAAAGAAAGTTACTGCTGAACACATTGTGCACAAAAGTCGAGCAAACAAGTTTTACAAAAAAAAAATACAAATAGTGAAAAAGATGTGTGAAGAAGCTAATACTAGAAGATAGCTAAGTATTGTTTCATCTGTCCTATCCACTATTATTGAGTATGTGAAGGTAATAAAAGTTTAAACTTGGGTTTTTTCTTCGCAAACATGAATTCTTTTCTCGATATTTACAGTCAGTTGCAAAAACAGGCTAAGTCAGCAAAACAATTTATTTTTTACAAAAATATCTAAAAGTAAAAAAAATGTCTGTTGTTGCATTTTGATTCAAGAGTTGGTCAAATAAATACAAAAAAAAAAAAAAAAAACTGTAGCCTACAAGCCAATAGTTTTCATTAAAACAGTTTTTTGGAAAATGGAGAATTTTGACTTACCATGTTTTTGAAACTACTGATTCAATTAAAATTTCAGCTTACTAAAGTAAATGGTTGTTGGAGTTAACGGATATTGTTATTCTCAATGTCTGTTCATTCCTTATTTGGACCAACAGATATTGAGTGAAAATTATAATTAATAATAATAAATGACTGAGCATATGCAGGTTTTATATTTTTTCCCCATTGTTTGGATACGTGCTTGCTTATCACCCTAAAGCAGTTTGTCCGATTTCTATAAAACTTAGTGATGCTTGTTTACGATGTATCTTAAAGCATGTGTTTGATTAATTTGATCTCCTTCTCCCATCTCTCCAAAAAATGACCTTCGCTAAAACGGCTGGAAGAGTATACTAAGCGTGATTGTTCCACTTGAATATTTCTGTTCTCTGTTCATTTTGTAACGTGAACGGATTTTCATCAAATTTGGTATGTAGCTTATTTATGCTCCAAATTAAAACACTTTGTTTGGGATCCATCTCTCAGAAATGACTTCCAATATCCCTCTCTTAAAAAGATTAGACAGATTTCTTTTTTAAAAAATTTCATACAGTGCTTATCTATGACCCAATTTAAAATATCAGCGCGATTATTTTGTGTTTCATCCCCCACCAAACAGGAAATGGGTCTCCCATGCTGAATGTTCCGTTTCAATTTAAGCAAGCTACATACATCATGGTTAGTTGAGGTATACCTAATAATTAAAAAAATTCATAAATTCGGCCAGGATAAGAAATATCAGCACACAATCATGGGTAATTGTGTAAAGAGACAACATGGCGAAGATTATACAGCAGTGACTCACATGAAACATGACTTAATAAGTGTGCCTTGTGGTAAATAGGGTACTGTTGCAGTACTAGAAGAATCAAGGATACAAATTGAATTGCATTAATCAATTAACATAGATCGGATAATTATAGCTAGTCAGAAAATTGATATTTATTTGCATTTAAAAATGATTTTGCTTGCAGTCACATCACACGATCTTTTCCTCACTTTTTTTTTATTCACTGAAATAGTCATAGTTTTTGATGTTATACTTCTCCCAGATTAATTGTTTCTAACAAATGAAGCAACGCGTCATGCAATTGGTGCTTCTTTTTAAAGCCAAGAACCAATCAGTGATGAGAAGTAAAACGTTCGACTTTCAGTTTTCGTTACCGGTGAAAGTCGCCTTGAGTCACCCCTTTACCCGTAGAATATTAAATGACTTTAACAAGTTATCATATATTGTATTTTAGAATCTCTAAACTCGACTTCATTTCTACTTCCCAATCTCAGATTTCGATGAGCGACAAATACAACCAATCTTCTGCGAATGAAAAATCTCTTAAACTTGACATCTGCATATTGTGATGCAATAAATTAATTTAATTCAGTAAAATTTTATTTATTTTCGAAAGTTAATCTTTTGACTATTACGGTTAAGGAATAATGTGATTCATAATTATTTTGGATTGAATCGAAGCAGTAACAAAAACGGAGCGGCTGGTTCGTATGCGGTGAATGTACTGTAAATGCTCTTCTTTGTTTACTGGTATTGGTAATGAATGGGTTCACTAATCACCTTTCATTGAACTGCCCTGAATTTTAGAGGAAGTTCTAAAACCATTTTCAATCAACATATTGGTGTTAGAAACGGTGACAGACGTAAAACAAACAATCAAAGAGCTTCAATGATTGTGTCAGTGATCAGAAAAATCACTGGCTACGACGAAAAATTGGAAGGTGTGATTTAGAAAATGTTATTTGTTTCTTTTTTTATTTTTATTTTCTATTTTTTTTATTTATTATCCTCATTATATTCTAGATTCATCTGCCTTGCCTGGGTAATTCGGTTTAGAACGATTACGATCCAAAATATTAATTAAGTTTCCCAAATGGGAGAAGTTTACTAAACATGTTTCAAATTCTCCGCCTGGTGATGCTTCCTTGCAATGCTTCAGCTTCGAAGACACAAAACAAAAATATGTAAATTCTGAGTGTTATAGTAAACATAAATTTAAGCAACCACGTACAATTTACAATCTTGTCAAAAGCCTGCGTTGTTAAAAGTGACACTGCTACTGATTGACGCGCAAAACTCATTTATTCAAGCCGTTGTTATTCAAATACAATGGTCTTAACCGTTTCCCCGTTGCACCATTGGCATACAAATAGGCTTGCATGGGAGTTGCTTCGGTCCAGAATTCTCACCGGAATCGGAAGTGGCCATTGGGTCGAGGGAATCACATTTGTTGTCAGCATAATCGATTCTCTGTTTTGTTCAATTACTGTGTTCCTGACCACATAAAACCGTATTTGAGCTGGCCCAGAAGTCTGATTTTTTTTTCTCAAACCTCTGTGTCAATAGAGTCCAACGAGATATGAATCATGGGGCTCCGACTCCCAGTTTGGGCTGTGAAGGGTATTACACAGACCACAGAGACAAGGAGGGCGGGAGGGAAATCGCTTAAAATGTACTTTTTTAGCTTTATTTTAAACTTTCAATTTTTTCTAATGAACAAGAAGTACGTTCCTTAAAATATTATTTCTTAATTTTTTTTTTGTTCTGTTTTCTAAAGTCGTGAAAACACAAAGTTTGCATTTATATTCCAACTAGAGTATTTGCTCGTCCTATATTATGACGGATAGAAAAGTAAAATGAATGCATTGCTAGGAACATAAATGAATTTGTTTGTTGGAAGGCTTGATGCGGGCATTACTGGGAACTGACGGCGCTTCAACTGGAATGGCAAATTGACATCACTCGGAAATTAGCGCGAGAAAATGACATAAATTCCCGTACAAAAACAACGGATTCGAGACAATAGATTGTTTCTTTATCCTACTTACATTAATACTTTCATAAGCGATGAGAATTAAGCCTGTTAGCTAATCCGATTTGATATCTCTATAATTAATCTTTTAATTTTAGTAAATATTGCGAATGTATTTACTTTTATGTATTCTTTGTATTCAAACAGATATCATTTCAATATAAAAGCTGGTTGAAAATCGATCCTGGGAGTAGTGATAATATCACCTCTAAATTGCTTTCTGAAAGAATTAAGCCATGATTAAAATTGCGATGACACCCCTTAACGACCAATCGTGTGCCGTTACAGAGTTCTTTCTTTGGATTGAGATTGCGAAGGAACATCACAATTGATCCTTTCTTCAGGCTCAGCTGATGAGGTGGCAATTCGGAAAATGTGAGATTGTGAAGAATCTCCGCAGGATAGTTTCGTTCATCACTTGGATCATCCGATACTACTACATCTGCGCTGCAGTAGACTTGCCGGGCAGCTTCCTGAGCTGTTGCTTTACACGCAGAGGGATACACACAGAATGGGGAGACATTTTTATGGAAATTACATCTGCTTTAATACAAAGAAAACAAATTTTCCATTTTTTTTTAATCAGTAAATTTATTTTTTATTTACTCAAATTAAAAGATTAATTTTAAAGATACCAAATCAGCGCCTTGGATTAGCTAATAGGATTAATTCTCATGTTTAAGAAAATTTTATTTCTTAATATTAATATTTTCATTTTCTTAAACATAAAATCCATTGGCTAGAATCCATTCGTTTTTCTATGCGAATTTCTCAATCATGAACCCATTTAGAAAATGTATTCATCGAATGTAAAAGTTCGATTATCCCTAGATCTCGAATATGCATAGTAAGTTATAAGAAAATTCGTCCAGTGGTTCAAGACATACACACAGACTGATTGATTTAATGAGCCTAGCAAAATAGGGTAAAAAAGCATCTTACGTTTACATCAATTGCTTGAATGTTTAACTACAAAGTATTCTATAAAGAGGTTCAAGACATATCCAAATTTGAATTAATAAATATTTACTGAACAAATTACAACAAATTCGCCAGAGAGAACAAATTTCATATAATTTCAAATTTAATAATTTATTTTTTAATTTTGAACTTTACAGACAAGTTTTAAACAGATCTAATCATTTTGTATATGAATCAGTAATTTTAAATTTGAATCAAAAATCAAATTTTAAAATTCAATAATAGTGTTTTATTTGAGACGAAATTTCTTGCTTTAAGAATGGAATCTTTACATTTTAAATATGGTCTTCTTGCACTATTTTTTGTTATCGGAGATTTCCTCTGTTTTTCCACCAAAGGAGAATGGGCAGATCTGCCCTATCACTTTATAGCGATAAGATATAAAAGTAAGGAAAGATCTCCATCAATAGAACAATTTTTATCCTTACGACTTGTCTCAATTATTAGTCCTTCGGAGTTATGTAATTCTAGATATAACGTTTGAGTGATTGATTGCGGTGAATGTGGGTGGCAGGGAAGCCAACCACCTACAGGTGGGGGTTGCTTGGCTGATGGTGGTTGGCTTCCCTGCCATTCACATTCATTACAATCAATCAATCCCACTGTTAATAATTATTATACGTAATTAATAATTAAGCTTATCATTTATTTTTTTATTATCTATTTATTGCATTATTTATTTTATTTTTTTTATATTTATTTTTTTTATTTTATTATTTACTATCATACATTCGGGAAGTAAGATGTCAACGAGATAAGTCATATCTAGACGTATAAAACTCCGAACGTAATAATAACATACATTCTATGTAAGAAGATCTTTCTATAGGCATATATCTTATCACTATACAGGTGGGGCAATTATCCATAGATTTTTGCTTTTAATTATTGTCCTTTAATTATTTTTATCTTTCATGAAACTGGCGTCTTCAACTTGAGTTTATTGATTTATCTTTTTATTGATTCTCACATCTGTATCAGTGTGTGTGTAAGGCCCACAGTCGAGCTGAAATCGCATGAATCTCGTTGAAGTCCGCATGGCCTGGAAGTTTTGGGAAAAATCCGATTTCCAGTCCAGGCGACTTCCGATTCATTTGACCAAGTCAGGGAAAGGGGAAAATTGGACAAAACTGAATTGTGTTTATATTGAATCGACTGTGCTTAGAACAAATAGGAAATCCTCGACTCAATATGGTCACCTCCGGCTACTGGTCACTGGGAATGCTTTTGAGGTAAAAACTATACTGCAAGCCTATCTGTCAATGGTGTACCGATGAGACCTTGATAGAAATTATATATTGATTTGTAACGGCTTAGATAAATGTATTTTGTGTGCCGATCAACAGTAGTGTTACTTTTAATCTTGCAAGGCTAGTTTGTTTTTGGAAGGTGTGTCACTCCCCAGACGGGATCGAGATCCGTAGCCTTTCACATCTTCCAGTTGATCATCAGTGGATAAATCTGCCTGATGTGTCCTGAATAGGACGATATAGCTGTCCCAGATTCCAATTGACGATAGCTCAATGCGTCAATGGAAAACTGTGTATATTCTTTTTTTTCTTGTTTTAATTTGCGGAAATTCAATGCCCTAATTTATGTAAGTAATCAACATCATTAAAGTACCATTTCTATTACGGTCCCATTGTGATAGTTTTAAAATTTCGTAATAAGTCAATAATATTGGCTTAAATTACCGTTTCGACGGGCAGTATGCAAATACGTCTAATGATTTCCATGTTCTCTCCTAAGTTATTATTACAAATTATGGCGTGAATCATCGAATTACACTAAATTACTTTATTGGGTTGATTAACGATTTTCCCCTATTAAGCTGTTATTACTTTTAATTTCAGATGCTAAATATTTCAATTTCATAATAATATTCAATCCATTACCCGAGTTTTCAATTTGCATTTTGCAAATTAATTTGATATTGCTGAAGATTTTTTTTTACTGATCTCATGTAGCCCATTTTGGTGTGTTTTAGTCAGTTGGAAGATTATTTATGTTTCTTAGGCTGACATTCCAATAGGAAGTAAGGGCAGCCAAGTCAGTCAGTTAATCAGTCAGTGTGTGTATGTTTGCGCAGTCAGTGTGTGTATGTCTACTCTCATTGATCTTCTTGAAACTTGGTTCGCACATTCGAGAACCAGGACGATATAACTTGTATTTTTGAAATGTTTTCCAAGTGGTTTACTGTCGAGAAATTGTGCGGGAATACGACAAAAAATCCAATAAAAACCACTGGAAAATAACAATGGATTTCTATCGTATTCCTTATCTCAAAAAGTTAGGCCTGTACAGGTTGGTCCTGAAATGGTTGGCCAAACTGAAGGTCCGATGCAAAGTAGCAAAATAACGACAAAAATCCTTAAGAACATGGATGCGGAAATCATGTATTCAGATGTGATTATTAACACGTATGTAGTCTCTGCTGTAGTCACAGCTAGATGAGGTGTTCGAAGTGACAGAGGAGGACCAAACTTGGCCTACATGCTCCTCCGATCTAAATCCTCTGGCTTCTTTTCTCTGCGCTATAAAAGCTACATCAGTTCCCAATATACAAACATTGGGATGGGTGTATAACAAATCAGGGTATTTCTGGCATTATGAGCGTGTCCGGCAATTGTCGCAACGGTGTGAGGCATGCTGGTGTGCTGCTGGTGGAGGCCACTTCGAACATCTCAGAACTAACACCAAAGCCTAACTTTTCTATGTAATCATTCTCTAACATCTGAACAGAGCATTTCCGCACCAATGTTCATATGGAGTTTTGCATCGGGTTTTCAAGCTTGACCTACCATTTTAGGACCATCCTGTATGGAGGTAAGGACCCGACGTTTCTTAACAACAGGACTATAAGGGAACTAAAGGGAATTTAAGTTCAGGTCGGGTGATGTGCCCGAAGACGACCGCCCGCCTTTAAACCTCAGGAAAGAAACCCGATACCCATTCTACAGAGGGCTGGGTGGACCCTAGAACCCGTCTGGAGGAGAATCCAGCACGGAAAAAAATCTCACTCATCAACTCCTTGTCTTAAACCATCCACCTCATGACCTTGTTCAATGGATTAAAATATTCGTTGTTTAAGGCGATTAATTAATTCGTTGTTTAAGGCGTTATATAATGCGATTAAAATTAATTAATTAAAAATTTAAGTAAATAAAGCGAATTTAATTAATCTGAAAATGGAAAATTTCTATGTTTGTATTCAGTAGATATTAGAATTTGAAAATAAACAAATTCTTTTCTTTTTGTAGTTTTCGCGAATTTAAAAAAAACCAAACTAAACTAAAATAAAATAAAGAATTTTAAAAAATCACATTTTAAGGAAGATATGCTTAAACTATCTGGCTTTTTTTTTTTTTGGTTTGAGTCGTGAAATTAACAATAAGCCTGTATTTATTTTCAAATTGTAATATCTGCACAACAAAAGATATTCTAAAATTATAATTCCTGAAGGACCCATTTGAAAATAATTTCAAATATAAATATTAGATCGTCTTTAATCCTTAAATATGCCTATCAAGTTTCAAGAAGATCTGTCCAGCGATTTAAAAGTTATTAAGGAGAGGGAACATGTACACACACGCTGACTGTATGAAGTTTTATTTTCTAGCGATTTTGTCTAAAAAAAAAAAACTCACTACCTAGAATCGTATTCAATGTTAATCAATTGTTCTTCTAAAGGCAGGATGTTAGTAGGATGGAAATTGAAATGATTGGATACTCAAAATATGTGGGAAGAAGAAGAGATGCTATTTTAGAAACGTGGAAATATGAGTATTTCTGAACAACATTGCCGTAATAAATAATAGGCAGTCTTTACGTAAAAGAAAAAAAAATAACGTCATAAAAAAAAAAGTGTTCATTTTTAAACTTTGTTGCCTACTTTGAGGTTCTTCAAATCAGTCAGTGTTGGTGTTCTTGTGTCCGTTAACAACTTCTGAACCACTGCCTGGATCTTATTGATAATTGGTTTGCATATTAAAGGATTATAGACATGCAATACAGGGTGATTCATAGAGTACTGGAAAAATAGGCCTACAAAAAAAAAAACGATCATAAAAATATTTTTCTGTCAAATTCGATGTAAAAAAAAGTAAAATAGGGCATGGATTTCCTGATCGAACGTCCGATGCTGAGTTGGATGATGGGGGTCCACATTTTAGCCTTTTTTCTGCCCCTGTGCTATGAAAAAAAAAATGGTCTAGTTAGCACCCTTCACAACGGGGAAGAGCAAGGAAAGGGAAGAGAGATTAGAGTAGGCTAAGTTAAACGGAGTATTGACTCCAAGGGTTTATTTCAAACACAAGGAGCCCCGGGGGGGGGGGGTTAAATAAAACAAATTGTAGCGAGTCCGTTGGGTTTATTTCAAACACAAAGGAGCCCCTGGAGGGAGGAGGAAATAAATAAAAACAAAGTGTACGAGTAGTTAAAAAATTGCGGCCTGCACACAAGCGTAAAATACTAAAACACTAAAACACTAAAAGATTAAAAGGTTAAAAGTCCAGAGCTTCCGCCTTCCATATGATGAGGCTTCTTCAGTGGATATGATTTTCGAAGCTGTCGGCTCCCCTATTTATGAAGCGAGGAGAACCAATGGGATGCCAATAAAATTCATTGGTGGCGTGTGGCGTCAATCATGAAAGGTGATCGCCGCAGGTGGAACCAGCTGGCGGAGATAGCGGTAACTAAGACACTGAAAGGGTTAAACACGTGGAGATTTTACAAACAGTGTACAAGTACTTCCAGTACTTTATGAAGTATTTGGAATCTTTTCCAAGTGGGTCATTATCGAGAATTAGTACGTGTAAAGTAACAAAACTTGAAACATAAATTCCCATACACCCGAAACATTGGATTTCAAATTGAAATCTTAAACAATAAATATTACTGCCTAATATGTTTGCATTAATATTAATGTCTAAATCAATGCTCTTCCTAATCCACTAATGTGCGCATCGTTTGATATTGGTTAAAATTAAACCGATTTAGGAAATTTAAATAAAGTATTAATTGAATTAATGTTTTTCTTTTTAGAAAATGAAAGGTTTCTACTGAAGTTCATTACAATTTGAAATTAAAGTTAGACTTATTTCATATTTACCCTTTTCAGGACTTAAAAAAAAAAAGAAAGAAAGATAGCGTGGATGTTTTAGGAACAAATTTATAAGGAAAGTAGGCTTTAAGTTCTTTGTATAATGTTTTTTCTTTCTACGGTTTTGGCCCCAAAGAAAAATAATTTTTACAATTGATTTTTCGACAGAATTGGATTGAAAGATCAGGAAGACGTAATTTTTAGTATTGAAGCAAATAGAGGGTTATTTTTAATGCATTACGTTTAAATATATTCATATAAAAACATATTTTTACATATATATATATATATATATATATATATATATATAAAAATAAAAACTATCTTCACGACTGAATCCGCACTGAACGAGGTATTTAAATTTAGTACATAATCATGCGTTAGATATTAATCGCGAAGAAATTAATTCGTATTTAAAGTAATTATGGTTGGTTATTAGAGTAAAATTTTAAACCAATTATGAAGTTAAAACATGAAAATTTTTATTAAACTTTTATTTTGAAAAAAAAAAAATAATAAAAAATTTTAAAAACAAAGAAAAATCCGAAAGAATCTCTTAAATATAAATAAATCCATTGACAAATCCTTCTTTGTGGAAAAACTTTTTTACTCCATGACGATATTTCGAATGATTTCTTCAATCATTCTTCTTCAGGTTACAAGTAAATTATTTTATTTTGTTTTATTTTTCCTCTTTTACCTGTAACCTGAAGAAGAATTATTGAAGAAATCATTCGAAATATCGTCATGGAGTAAAAAAGGTTTTCCACAAAGAAGGATTTGTTAATGGATTTATTCATATACATCTAGATAAGTATGAATCTCATAAATTTTTTTAATTAAAAGAATAAAATAATGAAAAATTTCTTTATTGTTAAAGAATTTATCAAAAAAAATTTTTTTTTAAAGGAATTGACCAAAAAATTTTTTTCGTGCGAAGAAGACGGCCAACTTTAACCAAAAAAAAATCCCCAAGACTCCCTCTTAGAATTGACAACATTACTGAATCCCCAATGAATACTTTTGTGAATCTATAATATAAAAGGGAAATTTGTGTATATATGTATCTGTTTAGCATACTTCCCAATATGCTACAAACTTGAAATTTGGCATATGAGTAGGTTCTATAACGTAGACAATGTAAAAAGTATAAAAATAAACTTTTTTCTTGAAGTGATGAATTAAAAAAAACATACAAAATGAAAAAAATTAAGAAAACTAATACGTACTAGTTTTTTAATTTTTTTCATTTTGTGTGTTTTTTAATTCATCATTTCATAAATTTTAACTGGACACGTAAAATTTTTATTTAGAACTAGCTGTATCCGGCATGCGTTGCAATGCCCCACAAAGAAAGAAAGTGTTTGTGTTTTAATTCTGTTTATTGAAGTGCTTCTGGATATACAATATTTTTTGTTTTTCCGTCTGGTGCATACACGAGTAAATCAGAAGGTTTTCCGACGCATGAGCAGGCCACATACAGTCCATGTGTGAAGCATGGATTTTTCCAAATTTAGTCCACACACGTGTAGCGATTGTCCCTGTGCTTTGTTGATGGTCATTGCAAATGCGAGTCGCACCGGAAACTGCAAACGTTGAAACCGGGAATACACTCATTTGTGGAAACGCCTCGCGCACCAGATATTGTAAAATGGTTCAACTAATTCAGAAACCTTCGCGGGCGTGCGCACAACAACTCACCAAAGTTTCATCGCAATCTGATGAATATAGTATAGGAACGCACACGGGACAAACAAACAAAAAAACATTCATTTTTATATAAAGAGCGAATGACCATGAAGTGTAGTCGCCAACCCGCAGTAAACCTGAGTTAAGTTGGCTGCAATGCAATACTGCCATTTCGAAGTGATCTTACAATTTCAATTTCTTTCTCATTCACATCATTGTAATCCGTACGAAGAACGGGGATTTTGCTAGTATCCAATAAATTTAAAAAATGCAAATTGCAAATTGATGTAAATATGATCGAACCGAATTATGAAATTAAAATAGATAGCAGTGAAATTAAAAGAAATAATAGATTAACAGTTAAATCTTTAATGAAGCGAGTAAAGCTGTAACAGAAAATCACCGAAACGATGGAATCGATGTTTTGGTAAAACTTATAATCTCTTTAATATCTGCAGGAGTTTTAAAAAGATTAAAGTTAACTGGGTTCAGATAATTTCAACAATTTTT
>JAFIDM010002131.1:89967759-89978995 GCA_023159025.1 Thereuonema tuberculata
ATAGGAGAAAATAAATAGGTCCTCTATGAAATAAAAACCAACATATCATAAATATAGCAATACTAATTCATTTAAGAGGTATGTCCGATATTAAATGAGTTATATAGCTTTAAAAAAAATGAAATAAACTTATGAATGTATGTTTTAGTATTAATAAATGCGATTTTGTGTGCAAGAGCGGCACTCTAATTTAGCTGCTTCACATTGAGAGTAAAGTTAGATGCGCATTTGTTAACGAAACTAACTTCCGCAGTTTGCGGTCACAAGTGAATGGCGCTCAGTACATGCTCGTTGTCGCCGCCCTCTGGCGTGCATATTTTGAAACGAGCGACGAAATCGTAGATAGTAATTTTGATAACATTTTGGCGAGAAACGAGCAGATGACGTCTTCTATTTCCTTTGTTTTCTTTCGTTATTTTGATTTAGAAACCTCTTAAAGCCTATCTTACCTTTTCTTACTCATGTTTACTAAACACTCTGATAATTGAACTCTTTTTTAATCTTCACTCAGAAATTCAAAAAAGAAAATATGAATCGGACATGAAAATAAATGAATGAAAAATTACTACCGTTTTTAGGACTTATTACCTCAAATGAATATCAAGATGCAAATCAAGGTTCTGTAAACTCTGGTTTTCGAAAGGCACATATTTGGCGATGCCAGCATTGTTCACCTAAAAAATATAGTAAAGATATATTAGATACTTGACGTTTTCACTTTATGTATTTTAATACATAAAGTATTAAACAATCCGCAACTCATGGTTCAAAGAATATATCGAAATTTAAATGCATATTATATTAAATAATCTAATTTTTTTTGAATAGTTTCGAAATTTGTAGATATTTTATAAGTATAAATAATAAATCTATAAAAGTGTGTGCAGATACTTTAAGTATGTTTCAAATTCTAATTTTCAATTAATTTCGAAAGGTTTTCTAAGTGTTACCGAAATTAGTTGAAACCTAAGTTTAGTAAAAACTACCCTAATTTCTCTTTTATTGCCTCTGGTGATATTTTATCCAAAGGATGATCAAATTCTGTGAAAATTTCAATCTAGTGTAGCCCATATCTATCTATGGAACTTGTAACTGACAATGTTCTTCTCTGTAACAGTTGCTATATTTTCGTTATTGTGATGGCAAACAAAGTTATTTCATTCAATTAGGCGCATTTCACATGGATCCGAAAATCGGACGGTCGGATCCACAAATCGGACGTATTCTATTTCACATGGCCACGAAACTATCTCCGACATCGTCTGTAGAACGATCCGAAAATCGGACGTATTCTATTTCGCATAGCCACGAAATAGACGTCGGAGAGAGTTTCGTAGCCATGAGAAATAGAATACGTCCGATTTGTGGATCCTTGTGAAATGCGCTTACTCATTTCTCTGTAAATATAATTTTTCATCAGCAAGAGGGGCACTGAAATTTCGAAGTTATTGTAATTTATATGCACAGGGTGAATCTAAAGTAGGGGATAAACTGCGACCCCATACCAAATGAAATAAAAAAGATCAGATAAAGTACGACCGGAAGTGCATGATTGCTGGGTTATTCCCAGTTCAAAGAAACGAAGCCAGACTACAATGGAAACAACGGACATGAACAGTATCTTTATTGGTAGCATTTCTTTACTTACTATGACATGTGCGGTGACCACATTGTGGTGTTGTACGAACTACATGCTATCAATAAAGATTCTCTTCATGTCGATTGTGTCCATTGTTGTCTGGCTTTGGGCCTTTAGATTGAAACAACTCAGCAACCATGCATTTCCGGTCATATGTTTATCTGGAGTTTACTTCATTTGGCATGGGGGAACCCGCTCCCGCAGATTTGTCCTCCTATTTTAGATTCACCCTTTATAGTAGACCCTCGATTTAACGGACCTTGATTTAACGGATTTCGGGTTTAACAGACAAAACATTTCGATCTAATTTTACAATATGTGGGGGGGGGGGGAAACCCCTATTTTTTATTAAAAAGGAAAATACAAAAAAATGGAAACTTTACAATTCGAGATAAGCTTCTATTTTAAAAAATTAAATTTTATTATTGCGTTAGAAAAACTGAATTTGTAATATGGAGTAAAACAGGCTCTTAATTAAACCACTTTTGTCCCTAGATAAAGATATCAAGGTAAAAAAATTAAATTATAAAATGAACTTAAATCAAGAAGCTTAATATTTAATTTAATTAATCATATATTCGTATCAGTAAAATAAATTTCAAAATAAAGTTCCCAGCGCTAATTAATTAATCAGGATTTTCTAAACAAGCTATTCAGTTGTAAGGCTCAGGAGATTAGTCTGATCATACTATTAACAGGCAAAAAACGAATGTTTGTTAGTCATCAAAGTGGAGAGAGTCGGAGAGAGAATATTTTTCCCAAAACAATTGAAAGGATTCAAAGGATAGGAAGGATTAAAAAAGAAGAAAATAGGCCTTTTATATAGAAATTTATTGATTGGAAGGAACAACAATTGGTATTAAAGAATAGAAAAAAGAAAATTTTGCAGAGGAAGCAAGGAATAAAAAGAATAAAATTGGTAGAATTTATGAAAGAAGAACATAAACATAATACTATAAAGACAAACATAATCCTGTTTGTGAAGTATACTTTAAATATTTCATGTTTTAAATTAATCACGATGTGTTCTTTCTTTTTGTGGGTCTGTTAGTCCAGTGGTTTAGTTGCTGGGCTGCGGACTCAAAGAGCCGGTTCAATTCCAGCGATGTTAGGGAAGTTTTCCATGGTTGTTACTCCTCCAGACGGACCCCAGAGATCACGCCAGCCTTCTATCAAATATTTACGAGGTTTCCTACTCAAAGAGTTACAGACGGACGAGCGTCGGAGTGACTTCCCAACCTCAGTTGCTCAAATATCGTTGCAGCCTAAACCTCCAGCTCACCCAAGGGCCTGCTTGGCTTGTAGTGGAACACCTTTACCTTTATTTGCTTTTTTATGCAGAAAGATCAATTACTTACCAGAACGTCAATTTTTCCAAAATGTCTGACTGTTTTTTCTACAAGTTCTTTCCGTGTGCTTTCTCTGCAAATGTCGCCTGCGATTATTAGGGGCTGAAAAAGAAAATAGGAATTTCATTTTTTAATTATTCCGTCCTTTGTTTTCTTAACAAGTAAAATCCTTATACAGGGTGTCTCAGAGGAAAGATCAGTATTCTGGGAGATCATAGTATCGATCATTTTTAAAAAATAAAAAGTCTACATCAACATATGTCCTATTCTGAATGGTTTCCGAGATAGATCTGTTTGAATGTACAGTAATTTGAATTTGGCTTGCAGTAATCCCCTTTCCTCCTGTAGTAATGCACTACTGTCTACTTTTGAAAATGCACGAAGTCGACTGTTTTGAGTTTATAGTCGATGGGGTTGGATGGCTACAGAATATAGTGGATAGGTCTACAAGAGACGAACTAATGGATGTTATTGTCCCATAAAAGGAACGTCAAGATGCATTCAGACATGCAACACGCCACGTTCTCACAAGAGTTGCAAAGTGCATTGATGTTGACGGTGGCATTTTTGAAACTATAATAACTGCAAGAAATTTATCACTTGAACAATGAATATTGCAAACAATACATAATATCTCTTTCTTATCAATAACTTCGCAACTGTGCATTCAAATAGTTCTAACTCGGAAACTATTCGCAAAAAGACGCATATTCGTAGAAGCTTTTATTTTTCTTAGAATTTCAACTTCCCAAAATATTGATTTTCCTTCTGGATTATCCTGAATATTCACACTTAATCCATTTGAAATTTCTATGGATCATTATGAGGTGTGACAATGACAATTACGGATGTCCTTCTATTAAACTATAATAATTGAAATTCATTACAACGGTGATTCAACAGAAAGAAAGCATCCATCAACGTCATTGCTAATATTGTGAGATTATATACATAAGAATAATTGTCACTGAGGTTCCACACAATAAATTTTCTAAACGGCATTTTAATTTATTTACTTGCCTGTACTAGTTTAGCAGAGTATATTAAGTCTTTAAGAGTAAGGAGAAAATGAAAAGCAAAACTGATAAAAACTTAACTTGTTTTATAATCATTAAATAATTACAAAATGTGAAACAGTTGTTTCAAATAGTCTATGAATCTATCATGTAGATTTCAATCATTTAAAGTTCTTTACTTTAAAACTTGAAGTTCCTTTAAATCTTTCTTAACATCAACTGTTCAATTAACAACGTCGATAAATGGCTATTTTCATCGTGTGTGATAATTACTAAAGTTTATCTTAATGTATAAACTCATTAACACATAGAACTTTCTTATATCTCATATGTCTTTCAACTTGTATTAGATGGCTTTCAATAATGTTCACCGTATGTGCTATAACAGTATTTAATAATATGAATGTTTAAGTAAACTTGATTTCTCCAATCCTTTCTTGACTAAACATTCTAGTATTATAGTCTTTACCAAAACACTCTAAACAGTTTATAATCGTAACTTGAATACTTCAATCGAATAATCTTTGACATCGTTGAAATAATCTTTAAAATAAAACTCTTGCTAATAATCACAAATGTTCCTGTATAAATACTTAAATCATTTCAACTCAACAGTTCTTTAACTTTAGTTGATTCAGTCCAACATTTGTAATAAGTCGATTTCCCTTGACTTTAATAAATCCTAGCAGTAATGGTTTTACTTGAAATAAATAACTTTACTTTTCCTTTAATCTACGAACAAATGTTAATGTGTTGGTAATGTTTAATCTTTAGTGTTCATTAGTATACGTTCCGCTTTGTCCTAAACTTCATTTTCTTGTGTTCGAAATTCTAACGTTGGCTCCTTTTCCAAATTCTCGATGGGTGAAGTAAAATAGAAATTCTACTTACAGTTCTGCAACAATCCATCAATTTCTCGTCAATCCCTGTCAAACGTCGAAGATAATACCTTGGCAAAATTCCACTTTGGTCTGCCAGTCTTCATTTGCGAGATTCCATCTTTTGGGCCTAACCGTTTGTTAAGAATTAATTTAACTTTACTATTAATCCTTACTTATTTAATTCTCAAGGCCGTCCGCCTTTTACTGAACACAATATGAGTTTAAAATCCAAAACTAATCTATAGCACAATCGGAAGGAACTCATCCGATTCCCCTTTTTTTAAAACCTTAGCATCGTTGCTATTTGGTCTTCCATCGTAACGCCATTTTTACGATCTTCTACGATTAACCATTAACAATTGAACGTCCGCGTTCATGCTGTGTTCAACACATCCATTGTGTTCTCACGCGCTTACACACAACAAAAGAACATACTCTTAACTTTCGGTTTTAATGAAAATAAAAATATAAATATTTCAAAGCCTTGATGTTAGTTTTAATTTCATTTTATCAGGGATTAAAAATTGAATTTCTCACAAAACTCCCTCTGCTTTGAACATATTTAACTCATTACTTCAATCCTAGTAGTTCTTTGAATTTATTTAACTTCGTAGCTGTCAAAGGCTTTGTTAATCCATCGGCAGTGTTCTTCGTGGATTCAACATATTCCAAGATTATCTCTCCGTTATCAACAGCTTCCTTTACGATGTGAAATTTTATGTCTATGTGTCTGCTTCGATTCTTATTAATAACACTTGAGGCTAGTTTTATAGCAGCTTGATTGTCGCATAATATCATATTAGGATCAGTCACATATTTCTCTTCTCTGATCTCTAATAGTACATTTCTCAATGACCTTAATTCGTTCACAGCCAGAGCTAGAGCAATGTACTCCGATTCTTGACTCGAATTCGCTACGACTTGTTGCTTTCTCGTTGCCCAATGAATAGTCCCGTTGCTAAGTGTGATCACGCATCCTGACGTTGACTTGAGGCTTCTATAAGTAGTTTGTTCTTGCCGGTCTAACTCTTGAGTTGGTTCGTGTGAAACCTTTCTGTCATCTTCTAAAGGCGTTGAGACACTTTTACATTCTTGCATTTGATTTGCGCTCAACAAATCAGTAATAAACTTGTTTTGACTTATCTCCATGGTTCCCACCTTTTGATTGTAGATAATGTCCATGCCAAGAAATTCCTTGATATTTCCCAACTTCTTTATCTTGTATATGGATTCCAATTTCTCTAGTGTGACTTTGACATCTTCCTCGTTTTTCCCTAGAATTAGGATGTCATCTATGTATACTATTAGAATGACTTTGGAGGTACCTTTGATGTTAATGTATACACACGGTTCAGATTTAAGGGCCTTGAATCCGATTTTGGAAAGTTTATCACGTATCTCTTTAAACCATTGTCTTCCCGCTTGTTTTAATCCATATAAAGCCTTTTGGAGTTTTACGCCGTCGTACTTCACTTTATCACAAACGACTCCCTCTGGTAATGACAAGTAAATTTCTTCATCCAGTTTCCCGTAAAGGTATGCGGTATTGACATCACATTGCTGTATGAACCAGCACTGGTCAGTAGCAACAGCTAGAATTAGTCTAATATTACTCATGCTAGGTGTAGGAGCATAGGTCTGATTGTAGTCTAAATACCTCCTTTGTGTATAACCGTTCACGACGAGTCTGGCTTTGAATTTGTTGATCTTGCCATTCTGATGTTTCTTTATTCGAAAAATCCACTGAGTTGATAGTGGCTGGGCATACTGAGGGACTCTAACAAACTTCCAAGTATCATGCTCGTCCAGGCTTCTCAATTCAGCATTGATAGCTTCCTTCCATTGATCACATTGGTCACAATTCATTGCTTCACGATAACTTTTGGGCTCAGTAATCTCAATGTGATAAGAAGAAATACTAGTTGCATGTCGTCTTGTAG
The DNA here is from genome assembly GCA_023159025.1 of Thereuonema tuberculata. Lineage (NCBI taxonomy): Eukaryota > Metazoa > Arthropoda > Chilopoda > Scutigeromorpha > Scutigeridae > Thereuonema > Thereuonema tuberculata. Next base: position 89,974,585 of record JAFIDM010002131.1, read on the forward strand.
TTTTACCTGACCTTAGCTTCATACCAGTGTCTTCACTGTGGTTGGATTCACTCGATCTTGCTATTTGGTCTTCCATCGTAACGCCATTTTTACGATCTTCTACGATTAACCATTAACAATTGAACGTCCGCGTTCATGCTGTGTTTAACACATCCATTGTGTTCTCACGCGCTTACACACAACAAAAGAACATACTCTTAACTTTCGGTTTTAATGAAAATAAAAATAAAAATATTTCAAAGCCTTGATGTTAGTTTTAATTTCATTTTATCAGGGATTAAAAATTGAATTTCTCACAAATATGTATTACTCTTTTTAAAGAAACTTCATAAAATTTGTAAGATGTAAAAGAAATTTGTAAGAAAGATCGTAATTCCATTTGTGTATTGTAAAAACAGTTTGGTTATTCCTAAAACCTAAGGTTATTATAATTTATTAGCGATTCCTCAATCTGTCTGTGGGTGCAACGCCCTCTATAGGCCAACCTGGGAATCGGGTCCAGGCTCCGATTGAAGAAAAAAAAAATCAAAAATCCTACTTCTGGTCCAGGCCACTTCCGGTTCTAGGTGGGTGATCGGACACTAAAAGTCAGGAGAATAGTACTAATTAGACAAAAGCATATCACTTGGTGCTTCACCTTTGAATTACAGCGGCTTGAATAAATGAGCTCTGAGCGCCAACCTGTAGTAATGTCCCTTTAAACAATGAAAGCATTTGATTGCAAATTGTACAGGGTAGCTTGTTTTGCATTTACTACAACACTGTGAATTGGCTTTGCTTTTGTTTCGTTTTAAATAACTGAATTTTCTAAATAATTCTTTTTGGATATACGTTATCGTAAATGATGTTTTACCTTATTACGAACTTTGGAAGCTTCTTGGCATTTCTGTGCAATGATTTGTAATTGTTCTCTGTTTCTGGCAGTGATGACCACAAGGGCTCCCTCACGACTGAATTCCAAAGCAATTCCGGCGCCAAATCCAGAACTTGAACCTAAATTGAAAAAACACAAAATTATCAATACACATAGATTGAGGATTTATCTGAACTCAGTTCTAGCCTAGATCTCGTCTAAATCTGCTACTACAGGTTATTTCTTCATTTCATCAAAGTCTTTATTAGTTCAGATACAGATAAACATTCCTGTACATTTTTATCTTCTATTATTCTATTAATATTCAATTTATTGTATCTTGAATATTAATCCAATGAAAAATTTGCAAAATAAAACTTTGCAAAATAAATATGAAAGCACATTGTTTTTAAAGCATTTTTAAAACGGATTTTGATTTATAATTATAATTTTAATAAGAATAATTCCGAATTTGTGATAAGAAAAAAAATTGTTAACCAATATTTTTGTAAAATATAATAAAGAAATTAATTAAAAGTTGTCTAAATAAGAAGTTTTATTTAATTGCTCAATACTCAATTTAAAAAAGAGTAAAATTGATGCCAATTTTCAACTTTACGAATTTTTTCAGACTCTTTTCTTAAATTATAATGAAACTCTTAAAAATTAAGAATGTCTTCCTGAATCGCCTCATAATTATCAATTGCCAAAATATGTGTAGTTTTTCTAAAATATCAAAAACAATAACTAACATTTTTGTCAAACTTTGGAAATTATTATTATTTAATAATTATTATTATTATTATTTACCAATTATAAATCAAAATTAATTTTAACAAATTGTTATAAATACGTTCGAATAAAAATAGATTATAGTAGATACCCTAAATTAAAGCATATGCAAATGTAATGTCAATCGGGTCAGTAGCTGTCGAGCAAAAAATTCCCAAACTTGCGGAAACAAAATAGTCCACTCTGTCCGCATTTCTCCGGTTAGACAGAAATATATACACAATTCTATGGTGTTTGGGCTTCTGAATACGATGGTGAAGTTCGTTTGCCAACCCGACCTTCCATTCGGGAGTTGTTTAGGGGAGGACAGACAAGCACGGAAAGACGGACGGACATACAGGACAAATGCTCCCAAATGGGTCGCTTAAAATTAAAACTACAATGATTTAACTTCTGTTTACAAAGTTTCAGATTTTTAATTACAATATGATAAAAGTTATAAACGACTAGAATATTAAAATTAATAAAGTACGAGTGAGGGGATTAGCTTCATCCTAATTGAAATAAACAGAATTTATTCCTGTTGTTTGCTTTTATTCGTCTGTGAGCAAACACTACCAGCATTTAAAGTTGTTTATGGATTTTTATTACAATCTTTCCCTATAAGATTTTATTTTCTTCAGATATTTATTATTGTGGTTCTCTTAATTCACTCTGTTTGAATCTGGTTCCCACTCCGTATTTAAGAGTCTACAGGTTGTGTGCACCACGGTTAAATTAACGTTGAGGGTTGTTCAAATATAGGTTAACTACATTTTCTGCATCATAATTCATCGCTGAGGAATCAGCAAAATTTAATAGCCCAATTTTCTCTCGTTAAATCATTCGCCAATCAAAAAAAACTTCCATCAGCCCAATCACCTTTCACTTTTTTTCAAGATGGCCAATATCGGCAACAACTCCTGTGATTTTGACGATGATTAGATGTATTTATTCTATTAAAAATTCCGAAAATATATGTTAAATACGATTAATTCCTTTGAAGGTTCTTGCCATGACAAATCTTGTCTTCAAGAAAAAAAATTCTGCCCACTTGTTTTTTTCTTCTCCGTGAAAACTACCATTTTAAACGTACTTGTGCCTACGAAACGTGATCCGGAAATGACGTTAAAATATCATTAACCAATCACAGTCACTTTTAGAACACGATACGCTATCAAGGAATCATCAGTGAAGTTTTGCCAAATTGTGTTTGGTGCACACCAATTTTTATTTGAAGATTGATTAAGATCAAGGGCTCGTCAACTGATAGCTGTTTGACAGAACATTGGTTCAGACCATCCTACATCTCTCAAGAATTCACATTTCATTTCAGGAAGGATTTGCAGGCGTTTACTACTTTGTGCAATGCGGCACACAAAATAGTTCCAATTCAAAAACTAAAATAAAAACCTGTTTTCCTTGGAATATTAGCGTCTTGAATATTTTATTTGTATTTTTTTATCAATCAGTGAATGACAATGCATTATTTTTTATTGTTATTAATTACAATATGTTTTCTACAGGACAGGAAATTACAGAACAGTTAAAAGTTAGGAGCGGAAGAATGCGTGACGTCTTTTAAGTAAGTTTAAGTAAGTCCGCAGAAAAAATGAGGAATAACAAACAGTTCAAAGGTTAAAATATATCATTACTTCGATCTAAGTAAAATATTTTACATTCTGACAGATAACAATTTATAATATTTATACATCTCAGCGAATTATGTCATATAATAATAAAACTCTTCGATGATTCTCCAGAAATATTTACGTTGGGAAGCTGGAATTTTAATAATAGAAATTTAATGATAATATTATAACAATAAAATTGATGATTTGTTTGCTATAAAGTTATTTCCTACTTAATAACATAAATAATCTTAACATTTTAAACATTACACATGATGGCAACTATAATAAACATAGTAGTTTATAACACATACATTCTTGAATGATTATTTAACGTGTGTGAAATAATAACTATTTACTAACTAATAAAAAACCAGGAACATAATTTCAATTTAAAATTTTTTTATAAAATTACATAAAAAGCAAAGAAATATCTCAATTACATAAAACTTTGAGATATTACTAAAGACTTGAAATTTTCCTGTAACTTCTTTTTAAAAGTTTTTAAATTTTATCTATTTGGTCAAATATTAAATAAAAATATTTAACCATTCATTTAATAAGTCATGTTAAATAAATATTTAAATAAAGTTCAAAGTTTTATTATAATCTCAGCATAAAAAGTTGTTCGTATTCCAATATCCATCGTTTTAATGTTATTCAAATATTATAAATTGAAAATTTTAAATTTATAAATTATCGTATTATTATTTTAAAAAAAGCTTTAAAAGTGATTTTTAAATTTTTATATATATTTGCGATTCTATAATTTTTCATTTTTTTATTTAATGATTTGAAGTCGTTGAAATGAAAATTGATCCCAACGCCTGCAAGGGGTCGTAGGTCAAATCGGATAAAATCAAATATATCAAAAAAGGGAGCGGGGGTTTTATTTTACGTCTGGTGCTGTTATTGATCGTCTGATAAGATATTTTGGGTTCAATGTCGAATGTATTTGATGGTCAACGTTTGAAAGATGAACTTAAAAACACTGAATTTACTTTTATACTAAAAAGAAAAAAACATATAAACAGCAATATTTATCCATCATTTTAAATAAGTTATTAAAAAAAAAAAAAAAAATTGTCATATTATGTAAACTTCGAAAGCCCATTGAAATTTTTTCAAGTAGTTGGTTGTGTAGTGCTTTTTGTTT
>JAFIDM010002131.1:89991902-90002786 GCA_023159025.1 Thereuonema tuberculata
TGAAGGAAATTGGAATTGAATGAAATTTTACAGAGAAAACAGATTTTTACTGAACAATAGCAGCATCATTGTTAAATTATCAGTACTGTGTTGAGCCACTGGCTGGTGTATATGCTGAAGTGAAACAAAGTTGTCTTGTGGCAGATCAAGCCAAGTTTGCTTCAACTGCTGCTTCAAAGGCCGAATGTACGATGATGGAGGCACTTGATATGCGGGACAAGTCTGGAGATCTGGTAGGCCAAGGAAGAGAATGAATTGCTTGAAGACACCACTAGAAAGTGTGTGCAGTGTGTTGATGTGCTTCATCGTGTTGTAAAATTGCTCGTGGCAGACGAGCACTAACGGGTTGCTGAATCTCCTTCACAATCGCTGTGAAGTTATATTTTCTCGAATCACAACAAAAGGGGATCATAAGAAAGGCTTCCTACATCATCAGTGGCGCATCCAGGATTAAGGTTTAGTGGGGAGGGTGAAGGCTAAGGATATTGTGAAAAGTCCATTCAGATATATGCCTATTTAAGAACAAATTGTTTCAATGATTCCTTTCCAAAATGAGAAGATACAGACACTTCAGTGCTTTAATAAAGGTTTTCTTCTCGTTTTTTCTTTCTTTCTTTTTGGGTTGGGATAGAGGGGGTTAAGACCTTTCAGTCTTTTCCTATGGATCCGCCAGTGGGGTCGTCCCCAGAGACATGATCTACTCCCGACTGGTTTCTTACTGTGTTAAGTGATGACTCCCGCTTCTTCCTTGCAACCGATGACCATCGCATCGCTTTATGGAGGAGGACTGGACAGAGCTCAATTCCTTGCAGTATTGGCGAAATTCACAGCAATATGTGCAGGAGATTTTTTCAACCCTTTGCTTTGCCCTTCGTCACATCTTCCAGAAGCAATTTTTCAACAGGATAATGCACATCCACACACTGCACACACTTCTCAGTAGTGTTTCGAAGCAATTCATTCTCTTCCCTGGACTGCAGGTCCCCCAGACTTGTCTCTCATCGAGCCAGACTGGAACAAACTAGAATGTCAAGTGCATTCATCATCGTACATCTGGCATTTGGAGCAGTAATTTCAGTAAGCTTGGCGTGATTTGCCACAAGACAACATCAGGATTATGTTTCACCTCATGCCACACAGTACATAAGCATGTACAGCAGCCAGAAGTGGCTCAACACAGTACTGATAATGTAACAGTGATGCTGCTGTTGCTTAAAATAAAAATTTATTTTTTCATTGACAATTTGAATCAATTCTAATTCTCTTCATCCAAGTGTCTCCTAAAAAGCTTCGTTCAAATTGGCCGTTTGCTTCGCGGTGCTTCGATTTTTTTGGCAAATACTGTATAAACTTACTTTAGAGAATTCACACGAATACCGTCAGCAGCAAGAGCTAAAGAAAAAATAGAGAAAAACAACAAGCATGAGTGATACTGAATGTGAATAAATTAGATCGTCATCTTCTGCTGGAATATTGATGTGACGATTGTTTCAATGTTTTTAATCTTCTTTTTAAAATGAAGTACAGTGCTACTTTAATATATTAAAACAAAGACATTTATTGACATATAATTATGTGAAAATATATTTATGACATATGTTGACATACATTTATGTGTTATATTTATAACATTTTCAGATAACATGTCGTGAGAACTCTGCCGTTAATAACCCCCCCCCCCAAAAAAAAAATAAATAAATAAATAAATAAATAAATAAGCTAAAAGTGTAAAAGTCTTTGTCGAAAATAAGCAAGAGGAAAGGCACTCTGACTACGTCGCTTTATGGTTACAATGAATCAAGCGAATTTCTGATGAATTCTAAATTCTTTTCAGCGAATTTCTGATAAGAAAAATTTAAAAAAGTTGTTTTATAAATTTAAATCATTGTTACAGTTTCAAAGGTCGTTTCAGACGTATAAAAATTCTACAAACTCTGCAATTGCCAAAACTTGTTTTCAAAAAGATCATAAAACCTCCAGTAATTAAGCAAAATCTACATTTGTATATTTACAGTCATTAATAAATACGTTTCTTCATTTTTCAAACAAAATAAAATTTGTAATAACGTCTTTTTAGCGACCCTGCCGGAAGGAGGTATTTGGATTCCCCTGTCTATGTTTGCGTGTGGAGCCTCCAAATCGGGAATTGGAATCCCATGAGTCATATCTCGTTGAACTTGGAGGTTTATAGAAAAATTCGACTATCGATTTTAGGTTGCTATTTTAGGTCAGGAAACTAGAGGTAATTAAGGACCAAATTTTGATAATTGGACAATCGACTACGTTGAAAACGAATGTGATACCCTCGACACAGTGTGGCCACCTACTCAGAGTTGCCAATGGTGCAAAATGGGGATCTAGATATTCTAAATGAAATGAATACGACCATCGTTAAAATTGTACTTGAATTACAACAGCTTGAAGAAATCAGTTTAATCAATAGAAGTCACTTAACAATGCAACAATGTATTTGTAACAGTGTCTTGAGCAATTATAAATTGCAAGTTCTAACTCGGTTTTGTGTTTACTGCTAACTGTAAGTTGACTTGTTTTTTTTTGTTTTTTTTAAGCAATTGAAATGGAATATAAGAAAAGCATTTATACCTGCAGCCTGATATCGAGTGAACTGATCCTGTGCTGCTTTAGCAATGGAGTAATCCAATGCCATTTGGAATATCTATAGTACAAATAAAGTACAAAGAATAATAATTAAAAAATATGTTACTCATAATAACAGATACATAGCATTTGAGTTGTAACATCCAATTTAAAACAGAAACATTTGACAAGATTTTGAGACAGTTTTGATGCATTTTTGTCATTTACGTTTTAGCATTGTACCCATGTAACACAGACCGTTGGCCTAACATTGGGGATTGGACTGAATCAACCAATATTCAGGGCCGAAGTAAAGGTCAGCTGATTCCCTAAGCACAGCCGGATAATGGTGTTTCCTCGGCCCTTCTTTTGCTTAGCTGGCAAGACATTAAGAACCAAGAGGTGCTGAAGAGGAAACAAGACATCAAAACTCAGTTTTCTTCAAGGCAATATGTAATATCAGTAGGCCTAATAATTACCCGTCTAGTAATAAAATCCGAGTCCTAATAATTTGACAGATAAATTGTACTTACTGGTCGGACTGATGCAATACTTGACATATTAATCACAACTCCTTTGGTCTTTTTGAGATGGTCCAGGGCCAGTTGAGTGAGATGATAAGGAACTCTAGATTGAAAAGAAACAGAATTTTGACAGAGTTTCCAAAGAAAAACAGTGGAATCAGAATAATGGATTTCTATCCTATTTCATTAATATTTTCTTATCTTTAACAATCAATATTAAATCCTAATCCCTTCTGTAGGATTTAACCGACTGTACAATTCAAGTAAATAACACAAATTTCATTGTTATTCTTTCTTTCTCCATCGTAAATAACATTGCTAATAATAAAATAAAACACTTCAACAACATATTATAGCAAATTTTCGGAGTCTATGATCTATGCCCCTTTTCCAAGCCCTTTTTACTTCCAGAAATAAAAAAAAAATATTTATAAATACAAGATATATATATATAATAAAAATTATATTCAGTTCATGAAAGAAGAGCTTTTGATGACGTAATTTCCTTTTAGATTGATGTTTCCAGGACGTAACAGCGCCATCTAATGCTAAAATCCGTAACTGAATCTTATAAACATAATGAAAACATTCTGGTTTTTGAATTTTCTACAGTTACGAATACGTAATAATAATTAACATTGAAATAATTACAAACGTTCCACACTATTCCCCTTGCTTGGCTATTCAAAGTTTGTCCTTTCTTGATCACGCTTATGCGATCATAGAACGACGCCATCTTGGACTGACAGCTCGTAGTTCAAGATGATGACATCATGACTGGTGTCGTTTGTTCCAGACAAAATCGATCGCTGCATAATGACCTTACATGGCAAACCCTTCTTTTTTGAAAACTACTACAGGTTCAGCGGTTTTAGCTTGCATTGATAAGTGAGTCATTCCACAGAAAACGTACCTTTTAAGAGACAAAAATGTTTAAAAAAAAATATTGACAAACAAATCTGAAATTTATTTTCTAAGCAGTATTATTGCTCCTATGAATTAAAAAATGAATTGTTACATTGTTTCTTCCTTTTTCATGAAATAAGGAATAAAATAAAATTTTGATATGAACGGAGGATACACAACTGTAACAGAGTATAAGATACAGTAATGAAATCTACCATATTTTAAAAGCATAACTCATAATTTAAGTAAAATTTCAATTTATTCTGAAGCTGAGTGGTTAAACAGAACATTAACTTATCGCAAAATAGCAGAAAAGAAATTTACCGATAATAATAAACAAATATTCCAATATCATAAATATTTTAAATTAATTATTGAGATAATGATAATAAGCAATATAGTACATATACTAAATCAATTATTGAGACTCATAGTATTTAAATAAATGATTTTGTACCCTCTATTACGAAATTAATATCCTCCATTCAATGTTAATGTAACGGAGGATACATCTACGGAGGATACATTCTGCAAAATTTCCCTAGTTTGTCATGCTTATTGTGAGGTTAGCTCGTGAACATCCTTTAAAATGTAATTGAATCGTATTTAAGAATAATTTCAACAAGTTCAATGTATTTTCTCAATGTTATTTATTTGTCTAAGTTGAGAACGGAGGATACACAAAGATGAGAACCGTCTTGACAATCCTGAAGAAACTGTTAAATAGAATGTAGTTAAACCATACTATTTTACTCCAAACACAAGACAGAGCTAAAACAAAGTGGCGTCTTTTCCTCCTTCATCCACTCTTTGTGAATACTATTGCCATCTAATGGGAATTTGTTAAAATATCTTCAGAACGGAGGATACAGGGAAAGTCTGTGACAAACTTTCAAAACTGAAAACATATGTTCAAGCTAACATTTTCTCATTTTTTTTATGTCGAACTGCAGTTCACCTTTTAATGTAAGAAATACATTATTCAATATTTCCTTAAATTCATGAAATAATTAACCACCCTTCTGACGAAGCACTTGTGACACGTAACGGAGGTATACATATCTTCACTGTTGTTTAAAAATTTAATAGAAATAAAATGAAAGAACAAAGAATACCAATGTTCATATCTTCCTTGGTTTGTATTGCTGTTTATAACCACTGAAAGAAGAACTTTGAATATTTCTTAAGTAAATAAGTGCCTTGTACTTAAAAAGGTACGTTTTCTGTGGAATGACCCAAGTCAGTCAATCAGTGGGTTTTGCCTTTTGTAAGTATAGATAAATTGAAAACTCCCATTGTAGATAATAATCAGAGCTGAAAATTGAAAAACTTGTTGAGTTGACTAAATACAAATTAGTTAATAAAGTTGCCCAAATATTTCTGTTTCAATACAGTCTTACTTCTCTTAACGACAGAGTTAGGTTCATCAAAACTTTAAGGAATAGCGATTTTTCATATACTCTTCATTATAATCCTAGATAGCGTTCTTAGAAAACTGATATTTACTACTTTATATACTTCTAAATATATACTTCTCATGATCTATTTGCGATCTGATGCAGTCTTTGCTGCGTACCATATGACCTTCAATGACAAATGATTCGCCATACCTGGTGTATATTAGATATTGCCTTAAATCAATTCTAACCTGAGGTGAACATCGAGGTGTTCGTCCAGATTTTTGAGGGTCTTCATTTCAAAAGGTATATAATGGTGTGTTCCAGCATTATTAACCTAAAAATATGTAAAACATTCATTAAAGTAGATTACACAAATAATTACGTATTTTTTTTTAGTTAAGTTTATTTTTATTTCATTAGCATATTTGTACGAATATAAGCCGCACTTATTTCTTTTTAGTAAATTACCTTCCGAGTATTAAGTTTGGCATTTGTTCAATTTCAATGATGAATCCTACAAAGCATACATGCACTATTTCAACCTTAGAATGGGGCATCTTGCTCTGGGAAGTAATTATTGTTATTTCTAAGTTCTAAACTTCTTATCCATCGTCTGGAAAGTGGTCATCAATACTTTACATTTCTAGTGCAAGAGACAGATTTTAGACACCTCAGTTTCACGTGGATCTCGTTGTGAACGATATTTCAGACAACAAATTACTTTTTTGTCAGGCATGTATCTTCTTGTCAAGGATTTTCACTGGTTCTTCTAAAGGCTGTCTCAGAATTAACCTATCCTCCTTTTGAATGCGTACTTTCTCATACTAAGGGTGAGCGAACATTGAACTAGTCTCCCGAACTGTCCCAATGTCTATCTCGTTAGGCCTTCAGTCATTTGAATGTTGCTTACATGACATTTTCAACCAAAAATAAAGAAAGGCCTATTTTTGTGTAAATACGGTATTTTACTTTTTAGATTTAAGGAAAAAGTTACAAACAAAATAAGTTTGACAAAAACAAAAAAAATCACTTACTAAAATATCAACTTTTCCAAAATGATTTATGGTTTTATCGATTAGTTCTTTCTGGGTTTCTTCTGCAAGAATGTCCCCGATGACTACTAGTGGCTAAAATAGAAAAAAATAATAAATAAATAAATAAATTCATAAAATGATAATTAATAACAAAATTCTTCTAAAAAAAAATTCAACGATAAATCTTGAGAAAAAAGAAAGTTTTATTGATTTCATATTAGTTTTTAAAAAAAATCAGCAAAGTATTTTAAATAAATTGGAGAATTACTGATGTGTTTTCTTGCATTAAGGGCCATTAAGTGTTTTAATTAAGATATAAATCGATATAGAATGAGATCTCTATTAAGTTTCGGGAAGATCTGATAAGAATTTGTTAAGTGAAGCAACAAATGAAATAGGCCTAACTCAACATTTACATTGAAGATTGGTTTCTATAATAAAGAAAAAGACGCAGTTGATACATTGTTTACCTAGAGTCTAAAACATTAAATTTGATATACTTTAAGCTTGGTATTTTCTTGTTGTACTATCTTTGCTTTCTTTCTATTATGAAAGTAAGATGCATCAAACCAGTCAGTCTATATGTGATTCACTTTTCCTAATAACTTTTGAACCGCTGGATAAATCTTCTTGAAACTTGATATGCATGTTCTAGAACTAGACACGATGTAAATTTCGTTATTTGAAATATTTTCCAATTGCATCCTTGAAGAGAAAATAGCTCGATTAGTCGACATAGTTCCCATAGGAAAGATTAAACAATGGATTTGTACGGGTATTATTATGTACAATAATGACTTAGTAATAGAAGAGCAATTGTGGACTAAATTTTGTAAAGCAATAATAATTAGACTCAACTTTTGTTGTTGAAGAAACAAAGGATCACAGCATAGTGAATTCATTACTACTATCTGGAGTGATTGTTTAAAAATAAAAGACGTAAATAGCAACGAAAAGTTTGGTGTGAGTTGTTCATGAAGTTGCCTCGTGATGAGCAACGGAAAAACAAGTCTCTGAGCATTCGATAAAAGCTTTGGAACAACGGCCTTTTTCAATGGACATATTCTAAATAAGAATATGATTGACTTGTAATGTATATGAATTGAATATGGAATATTCGATATTCGATACTTGGAATTCATTTAACCAAGATATTTGCGAATATTGCAGAAGAACTTCTACTAATAATGAATATTTTAGTTTTGTTCTAACAGGATCGCCGGAAGCTGAATTGATCGTCGATGAAAGCGTTATTAAATGGAAAGCTGATAGGTTATCGGATTCCAGGAGACTAGAAAGAACGGTTGAAATGTTCTATAAGAACAGCGCATAATACAACGGAAAGCAAAGGACGTTTTCGGAGTACAGCGTTTGGAACTACGGATTTAACTCCGGATCTCTGGCTATTGTGTAATAGAAGATTTAAAGTAAAGTGTCTTTTGAATTATTAATACAAAGGACACATTTAAAGTTTAGTTCGGAAACACAGGGTTAAGAATCAAGTGAAGATAAAGATATAAGACTTGATTTAAATTTTTATATGAACATTGCAGTAATTTTGAGTGATATGCCAGAACAAACTATTGCGTAGAAATATATCAATAGGCAAGGAACTTTTGTAACTATTGAATATATGAATTTTAATAATTATCTACAACTAAGTGAATTTTGTAGTGAACTGTAAAAGTTTAGTGACCAGAATTACTAAGAAGAACTTTGATGAATCACGTCATCAGTGTTACCAGATTTGTACTTGCATTTGTAAATGTGAAGAAGTTTTTTTTAGTACTAATCTTTTAGTAAGCCCAGATTAAATGTTTGTTAATGAATGTTTAGAATAAGTTTTAAAGTTTCATTTTACTGGTCGTAAAGTGTACTCTTATTTGATTGAATAATAACTATTCTCTGCTACAAACTTAAATATATATAGATAGATAGATATTTTAAATAGGATTGCTGTTTAATTCATCTATCACCATTGCCCTAAACAATGAATTTTAATCTCTTTTTAGCTAATCCATTAATTAGCAGGTTGTTTGATATAATTAAGTTACCCCGAGTTGTACACCTAAAGTAAGCAATCCGGAATTCATTAATCTTTTTTTCTTCTTTTTTTTCAGAAAACGGAAGATTTGTACTATTTCTATTCAACGGACAAGATAACTTGAAAATAAATGTAGTTTAACTTATCTTCACACCAATTAAATATAAAATGTATTTAATTCAAGCGAATTTTCGGAAAGGATTTTGCATATTTCCTTTTTCAAGCCATAATCGTAAGCAAAATAGGAGTAAGAGAACATGAAATTTGATTAACAATATGTCACGAGCTTTCTCTTCATTATAAAATCATCAATTTAAAATTGTCAATGTTAACAAATACAAATGTTTAACTAAAACAGAAGTGATATGAAGAATGTAATGGGCGTAATTTACGTGACTGAATGTAAAAATTGTAGAAAATTCTGTTTAGGCGAGAGTGAAAGAACGATACGAGAACGTATAATTGAACACACTAATTATATAAAATAAAATAAAACTGATATATCAGGTGAACACTGCTTAAATTATGGACATCAAATGAGTAGTAATGTAAAGACTTTATACATTGAAAAAAATACTTCAATTAGAATGATAATGGAAAGTTTTTTAATTAGAAATACAATAGGTAGGAATTTAAACAGGAATGAAGGCATTGAGGTCAGAGAAAAATTCGTCAGCCTAGTTATGGATGTGTTTAATTTAAAATCTAATAAAATTATGAAATTTGAGGAATTAATGTATTAATTGTTAGGTTTGAGGTTGTAGTATTTGTATTTGTTAACAATGACAATTAAATGGATGATTTTGTAATGAAGACAAAGCTCGATTTGTTTGTATGTTATATATTGTTAACCAAATTTCATGTTCTCATATTTCTATTCTCTTTACGATTATGGCTTGAAAAAGGAAATATGCAAAATTCTTTCCGAAAATTCGCTTGAATTAAATATATTTTATATTTAATTTCGTGTGAAGATATGTTAATTTTAATAATATGACTATGAAAATTAAGTATAGAACTTATAAATGTAAGTCGTTCGTTTCCATGACTTAACAAAATAATATATCATGAATAACATTACAAATAAAAAATAAATAGAGAACTTATATAGTTCGTACAGTTTAAATTGTGCTGCTGCTTTACAAATAATAATAATAAAGGAATAACTTGTAAATAGGCGTTAAGTTCCAGAAACCTCTTGGCAATAGTACCTTTGTGCCATCTTTAGAAACAGCTTCACATTGTTTAGCCACTTCCTTGAGCTTCTCCTCATTTCTTCCTGTAATAACAACTGAAGCACCTTCTTGACTGAATTCAATGGCAATGCCTGCACCTAACCCACTGCTGGATCCTGTAGCAACAAAAAAACATTACATGAAATTTATCAGTAAAATAATACTTATTAAATAACATTTACTGAGTAAGCAAAGTCTCACTATTTCACTTGTGTTTTGTCCTCCGTTTTTACAAACATCACGCTAAAAGGCTGGACAGATTTAATTTAATCTTTTAAAATATTCGCTTAAAACTTTGATATCCTGTCATACACATAGTGAGGATTCTTTTCTTTTTTTCTTTTATTCTACTTTTCAATAGATGAATCCGATAGCCAAGTGTTGATGCACTTGATTACGGACTGAAGGAGCCAGGTTCGATCCCCACTAGAGATCGGAGGTTTCCCCAGATAAATTCTCCTCCACTTGGAATGTAGGATTTAACCAACCCTCTGTAGAATGACCATCAGGTTTCTTTGCCTTTCTTGAAACGTTAGGAGCCTTAGTTAGGGGCTCCCATCAGGTCATCGTTGGTAGATATGCATTACCTACTTTCTTAGGAACGCGATACTCATCAAATCACTCGGTGTATTTGTGCAGATATCAGTTGAGTGTGTTGGATGTATCTATTAACCAACTTTGAACTCCTATACAGTATATGCTACAGTATATACATATACAACACAGTATATGCTACAGTATATACAGTAAATACTGCTTTACTACCGAATCAACTTCTCCTGGTCGTAACGTAATCCAATCGTAAGTTGATGCATACATAATTTTTATATTTTACCTTGTAATAAGTTCCGATATACTATTGTTTCAAAAAATAATAATTAAAAAAAAACATGGCTCTTTAGAAGTTTGAAAAAACTTCATCTACACTTCATTTTATTATCGAATTTTCGGAAGAATTTTCTATCTTCCTTCTTCAAGATTACAATGTATAGTCAGGTGATATCAAATTACAAAAAAATTCCTTAGCATAGTTTCTTTAGGAGAAAGAAAAAGAACTTTCATTTCTTTCAATTAAGAAAGGAATTGAAAACATGAGGACGATTTTCATGAAAAATGATTATAGCACTAGTTTTCTAAATAAAG
>JAFIDM010002131.1:90011946-90030197 GCA_023159025.1 Thereuonema tuberculata
TGGAAATAGGTTAAATTGCACTTACTTGTTGGTAAAATGAAAGTAGAGGTATATTACACCCAACAGTTTCTGAAAACTGTACATATTCTATCTTCAGGGGATAACATATGACGAAACGCGATTATAGTATGGGAAGGACTAATAATGGATTACTGTTAGTGTTTTCTGCATTGTAACAAGTATTTTGTCTAACGTCGTCCTATACGTTTGTCAATCCCTGATGATTAAATGTATATAGCATTCTGAAACTGTGAGGTAATATATCACCACTTCCATTTTACCAACACATGTATGTGTTTTAACATATACTCATGTCCATAAATTAAGGATAATGGCAATTCAGACACATACAACTATTTAATGTGAACCAGTTTCATTTACATGTGTGTGATGCAACTGAAATCTGTGTATGATAATAAAAACACAAGAAACCAACAATCGTGGCTGAAAAAATTTGTTAAAATGGAAAAAACGAAATTTAGTCACACAGTTTTTGCTACAAAAGCAAATTTTAATGCTCTACAGAAATGTTGATATGGAATATGATGTCAGAAATGCATACCATACAACGATATAGGATACTGCAAATGAGATTATCGAGATGTTACTGAGAAATAAAGAGTTCCACTCCTGCAACAATGCAGTACTCAGCTCTTGAAGGGAATGAGGATGATGATTCCGTCTTGTAATGCATCTCCCGACCGTATCCTACACATGTTCAATAGGGTTTCGATCAGGGGACCTCACCGACCAGTCTATGCTCCGAATATCCTATTTCCAGGGACTCATTGACAAAGGTCCGCTCTATGAGAATGTGCATTATCATCCATAAAAGGATAGCAGGTCCCATTGCACCGCTGAAGAGATGGACGTATTGTTGAATAATCACATCCCGGTATATCTGGTCATTTCCAGTACCTCTATCAAAAGACATGGAGAGGTACGAGAGCCCGTCATAATGCCAGTCCACACCAGGATACCTGCATCTGCGAAATGATCACGTTCAATGATGTTCTCTTGGTTATATCGACTTCCACATATCGGCCTGATGTACACACACCATGAGTCACTGTGCAAAGAGAACCTGGAATCAGGCAGGGCACATGACTGTCTTACAAGTTTCTCCCCCAATTCCCTTTATCCTTAATTTATGGACATGAGTGTATTTCCATTACTTTATTTCATCAACGTACGTTAAACCTTTGCATTCATCAAACTTTATATACAACAAATTTATGTATAAAAGCCATTTTCTGTACATTTTAAAAATATGAAAAACAATACTAGAATTGAGAATTTACTTATAAGATTTCGGGGGGGTGGGGGAGGTAGAAAAGTAAAGACCAAAATTTTTAGTGTTAAATTTTAAGACTTCATTAAAACCAAAGAAAGCACAAACACAATTAAAAAATATTGTTTAATTAACCTGGAACCCTAGCTATAAAATAAAGAATAAATTATAACTTAGGAAAATTTTTTATATGGTTATTGATGAAACTTTTTAAGATGTTGACTACACACTTGCATCTTAAAGTATGAAATATCTGTTGGGTGTCCTTCCAGCTGACTTGTTTTGATGTGATTCAATACCAATGGCAAGTGTACATTCTGTAAAATTTAAGCTGCACAATGACATTTTCAAATTTAAATTGTTGATTATATTTTTGGAAGAAGATACTTTTTCCTCCATTAAGTAGTAAACCATATTAGAAAGTGAACTGCAAATACAATTAAAAAAATAAGACATTAAATGATAATAATTAGAATAGATCAAGATGGAGATAGTATCGTAAGGACCTATGATGCTTCAGTCTTTACATTAGGAAGCCTGATTGTTGCTTGAAACTTACCCATACAAAATTATGCACTTGCCCCACTTGTAGCTATCAAGAGAGTATCATGTACTTAATTTTAAATTAAAAATTGCCTTATTTAGTTAACAATGCTTTAAAAAGTGAAAAGGTAATCAATTTTTAAAAATCTTTCAAATTACCAAAAAAAAAAAAAAAAAAAAAAATCAGCTAGTATTATTACAATTAAGCTTATGGACTGCACATCGTAAGAAATGCCATAAAACTCGGGAGCTGCCAACCAATGATAATAGAGGAAACAGTAGTTGTAGAAGATGCTGTAAAGATTCAAAAGATTTTCCTTTTTTACTGATTCTGAGGTTATTTCCAACATTTGGCCCAACTTATCATTTTTATATTTTTCAGCAGTAAGAGCAGAAACTGATCTGGTTACAAAAATCATTTATTTTGAAAATAAGTAAAAGGAATAACTGGGAAATTTACTGAAAAATAGCCTAAAATTGTTTTTAAATGTATTTAGAAATCAACAAATAAGTTACTGCAATGCACAAGGAAAAAATAAAGGATTATTTTAATATATTTTATTTAGCAGTAAATGCAAAGACTTTTTATTCAATTATTTGTAAAAGGCTTTTAGGTATTTTCCATAGTTTAAAAAGGTTAAAGGGATTTTTTTTTAAATTAATAATCAATTCTCAAAGTTAAGCTATTCTTTTTAAGTTCCTGTGATTCTGCAATATTGGCTGTATGCTTGTAGTTGAATGCCTGTAATAAAAAAAAAATTAGATCCACAGATAAATGCTTTCCTAAAATTGGCATTTACATTTCTACTCTCTACTAGAAAGTATTTGCTGATTATATATTTCTTAGTCAAATTCTCATCATTTTATTTCAATTTAAATACAATTAAAAATATAAAATTCTAACAATGTTATACTTTACACAGTTATGAAAAAATTATGTAAAATATGGTAGAATAGCAATAATGTTACATTTAGTGATTTTTATATTTCTCTTAAATTGTTACTTCAATGTACAAATAAATTTACCTGTGATTAGAAGTCTCATAGGGCAGTTCATGCATTAAAACTACCATCCTTAATCTAGCTTCACTATTTTTGTTTTGACTTTTTATAACATTTTTATGATTTTTAACCTTAAAATGTGGGAAATGTGAAATTTTGAATTAAAAAGAAAAGCTTTAATGCAGGGGTGACCACGCGGGAGAGTCACAGCACAGACTGCACCATTGAAATTTCTGGAGGGGGGGGGGGGGTGTTCAAAAAGAGTGTAAAAGTCGTTTTTTTTTTTTTTTGGTTGTCGATTTGGAGAAATTTTTGGGAGAGATTATTTATTTATTTTCAAACAAAACACCAGGCAAAAAATTACCCATCTCCATTGGGAATTGAATCTGTATCTATGCCACTGAAATACCAGACCCACAATGAATATGCAACAAGTGAATATAATTGATATAATTTTCTGCTAAAGCATAAACTTAAAGACAACCCATAATAACAAAATTTAAATATAATAATAAAAAAAAAAAAATAGAGAGAATGTTAGGAAAACAAGAAAAAAAAATCCACTTGGACATTGAGAAAAAAAAAAGATTTAGAGAAGAAAAAAAAATGTAGATACACAGATTCGAATCGACAACATTCGGCCTACAGTTGGCCCCTGAAAATAACAGTCTTTGGGCCTCTGAGCACGATGTCGAAATCCGTTTGTCGATCCAACCTTCCATTCAGGAGTTGTTAAGGGTGAACAGACACGGATGAACAGGACAAACTTGCAATAGCTACAGACATTGGTAGCTATCACAGTAGCTCCCAAATGGTTCACTAAAAGCCTCTTTATCATTCATTAGTTTAAATCAAGATGTCTCTTCCAGAGCTTTTGTGATCCTTCCATCAAGGCTTACCAAGGCTTTTTCTACCCACTTGGATACAGTAAGTAGGCTTTTGAAAGTGTTTTCTTCAGTCTTTCTTTCAGGTATTTATGCAATTTGTGTCTAGCATCATCCAAGCTATCATTTACTGCATTCATTTCTTATTTCTTCATGATTTATTCTATCTTATTTACATCTTTAAAGTCCAAGTTTGTGTTTTATAAGCTTTTTCCTTTCAGTGTTTTTAAAAGTTCCTTGGATATTTTGAAATCTACTTAATTTCCTATCTAAAATCACTGTCAGCATTAAACATTATATCATCCCAGTTCTTTTTACCTATACTACATTATGTATATATCGAGGGTCCCAAGCCAAAAGGTTCTATGTGCACTTTTGATAAATTTTAGTTCTGTGTGATAAACGGTTTATTATGGCGATTTCTGTCATGTGCCAGAAGGTTTTGTTTGAAAAACTAGTTCTAGCCTGTCAGCTGATTGTTCCAAAAGGTTCAATTTTTACTTCTTTTACTTCTTTCAGCGTTCTCTGTGCCGGAAAGTTGTATGGACAAAAATTAGGTAAAATGCACATAGAACCTTTTGGCTTGAGACCCTCGATATATATAGGGACCCTCGATATATATATATAGACACACACTTGCTATCTAATGAAAAGAAGAAAAAAAGATGACGACTTACATATACTCATATAATAATTTGATAATCTATAAGTTCTAAATGATATTCATATAGATTTCATTGTTTAATCATATGCTAGAGTCAATATGCTTTTCCTAGGACTACAGAATATTTACAACACTAATGAATACAGGTACTCCTCACTTTACGACCTATCTGCTTAATGACCACTCGCACTTACGACCTCTGCCCTTGAAGGGATAACTTCTATTTCATCGTCATCTCCCTTACCTGGACCCTCTACAGCTCTGGATAACCAAATAAACAAATGATAATATGTACATACGCATGTCTTTTTATGAAAAATTTGAAGTTTTATTTCAATAAAAACACGAAGCCGACACACAGTCTAAGAAGAATTAAAAATTAAAACAATTATGTACGAGTATGTTTTTAATTTTTAATTCTTCTTAGACAAGAGACAGAGGACGACCAAAACTACGATGGAAAGACCAAAATCATCTTCAGAGCTAGGAACAGACAATCATTGTCTATACCTAAGATGTTCAATACAAGACAAGACAAGACAATTCTTCTTAGACTGTGTGTCGGCTTCATGTTTTTATTGAAATAGAACTTTATTTACACACGTTAAACATCTTGAAAAATTTGAAGTTTGTTGCATAATTTTATAATTTTACAACGATCCTACATTCCAGGCGCAAGCTCCTCACTTATCAACCAATTCGCTTAACAACATAGTCGTCGGAACAGAACTCGGACGTAAAGTGAGGAGTAACTATAATGTAATTGGTTTTTGACTTAAACACCAAAAATGGTATTTAACAAGTGAAAGTTTCAAAACATACACGACTTCAAGTTAAAAATAAATAACAATCATTAATAAAGGCAAAACAAAAGATTGCAAATGAGCAATAAATTAAATAGTAATAAATACATAAAGCAAGCTTAAAAACAAGACCAAGAAATGGATGGAACATAGATAACTCAAAATCAAACCATCACTGAAAAAAAAGAAATGCATAAAAATAAAAAGACACATAAGGACAGAATTAAATTAAAAAGCCTGAAAAGAATCAAAATTTAAAATCAATTTTAAAAGAATTAAATGGAAAACAAATTTACAAAAAAAACTGGCCTGAATTTAGTTAAAAATGTGGACAGTGATGTCATTATAATCACAAGTAATATTAGACTTTCATTAATTTCTTTACAACTGCAAATATTTACTCTTTTAACCTTTTCATAAGATCGTCTATCGATAGGAAATGATAAATTTATAAACAAGATGTCCACATTACAAAAGAACATTCTATTCAAATAGACAATTTATCTTTTGTTCTTATTTTGTTGTTGAATATTTTATTTATGGAGGTGCCACATTATAGCCTGTAATCCTCTGATATAACCAACTGATCTCTTTTGTCTGCTTTGGTAATAATTATACTTTTGATATTGTGAATCTGTCTAAAAAAGGCACATCAGCTGTAAAAAAACTATCTTGTTGTACGTTTGTTTATAATAATTTTAGCCTTATCCCATATCTAGAATATTTTAACTCGGACACTTGATTTCGTTAATTATTTTTTTCAATGGACAGAATCCATTTCATAATATTATGTAGGGTTCCTCAACAATTGTTTATGCCTAAATTCAATATCTTAATCGTCCTATCACTTATATTGCTCTTGGATACATTAAAAACATTTTTCATTATCAATGTTAACATTGCAACCACCAAGATGAGTAAGTTCAAGGAAATAACTGTAGGCTTTTCGACAAGTTTAGCAATATACCTATTGCTTATCACCTGTTCATGGGTTCAAACTTTTTATACATGAAACCCAGTAGGCTAATGTCATCAACATTAGAAATCATTTTCTGAATTGGCCATATAATACTTTTGGCCAAAGAAATCTAATCCTTTCATGACAAAACCTGATCTTTTCTTAGAGAAATAAAGTGGCAGCCTTATCTGCTATTTTTTGCCCAGTTTTCTTACCAATTAACTTCTTAAGCCAAAGAGAATTTAGAATAAGACAATGTATTTTATACACTGAAGAATATACTAAGGCATTACAGAAGTTGAGCCAATATATATGCAACCTAGTTTTGATGTATGTGTTGACCACTGACTTAATAACTGAATATTATTTTAAAAGACACTTTAAATCTCAAGGTCTGACTTACTATAGTTCGACCACAATATCTTGATGATTGGAAAAATTCCAGAGCCCCATGACATCAGCACTAGCCTCTCTCAGAGGTTCCGAAGAATGTTACATTACAGCTATAAAACAAACAAAAATCAGTTTTAATGATGTTTAAAGGAAATGCTGTATTATTAAGTTATTGGTTGACTGCTTTCAATATAAGATTTCACTATTATATTTAAGTTTTACGGATTTCTTTTAAATATTACGGATTTTTTAAAGCCCTGTGCTTTGAGACATGCTGGTCTGTGATTGGCTGAAAAACAGATACGTCATAATCACGTGGGGTTCCTTCTGATCATCAAGTTATCATGGTCGGACTTTATATTGTAAATTGTGTTCAGAAATGTTATCCAAATGCATTGGAGAAAGTAAAGATGATTTCTTTCTTGAGTATTGATACTGAGTAAGGCATAATTTGAAAGACTAATAAAGAAAATTTTGCTGTTTTATTTTACAATCAGAACATCAAATCAAAGTCTCCTTCTATCCAGATTTCTAAGTCACAATATCTGAAATATCAGTAATATTCGCGGTATAAAATTATAATAAATAATAAATTTAGTCTAAATTTAATTTTAAATAATTCATATCAGTTAAATGGTTAATTCTGACTTAAATTATTTCAACAAACAATAATTAACAGAAAATTATAAATAAGCAATTTCACATTGAACAAACTGAATATAAATAGTTTATTTTGAAATAAATTAAAGTCCAGTAATTCTAATTCCTATGAAAAATCATTTTTAATGAAAATTAGTAGGGAAGGAAAATTCTGGTTTGATAAAATTAGTAATGAAACTTCAGTGTTTGCTTATATTATCAATATTTGAGAAATCTCAAAAAACATCAAGAGTTACAATAACAAAATTCTCATAACTTTTTATATTTATGTATAATTATATACACAATATTACATATAATTTCTTTATCATTTTCAGTGATTGGTTTTAATCCCAAATATCCTACAGATGTAGGATCAACATAGAAATGGGAAGATTAACATTCTTAATGATCAATCATGCATTAAGTGTATGTGTGTGTATGTATATGTATATATATAAATAAAACTATATCTTTAAATGATTAGAAATAAATCTCCTTTTGTTAGGACCTTTTCATTTCATTCTCTTTAGTGTATGGAAAGATTTATAATTTATATCTTAAAGGAGGCATTATATTGTGGTATTTTGTAGGCCGAAATGCATTTTGTGAGATTTTATTCTATATAAAGTTGGACAGAAATTTTGAATTTGTGGCACTAATATTGTATAATTTTGTATTATAAGTTAATTTTAAACTACACTGGGCAATACCAAATTGTATTTTATTAATAATTCAACGAGAAGATTAAATTTTTTATGCTTTAAAAAATTCATTGAAGCCAGTGGACTGCTGGCACATGAATTTTCTGACTAACATTTCATTAGTGAATTTTTTATTGTTTATTTTTTCTTTTGAGGCACGACTGTGATTCCGGCGATAATTTAATTTTATTCTTATATTCAATATTGCATTTGATGAAATGAAAACTTTCCAACAAAAAACTCATAAGTATAGGTGTTACAGTTTTGCCATTCGAAATATAGTATATGCAAAATATAGTATATATATATATATATATATATATATATATATATATACACACACACACACACACACACACACACACGATTGAGAGCCATTAAAACTCTGGTTTTGAGATATTTAATGTTCTTTTAATCAGACTGTTTAATCAAAATTTTTAACTGAGTTAAATTAACACACAAATAAACACATCATTTATTTATAAAAACAATTTTAACGTGCGGAAATAATATTAACATCACAATAAAAAACATACACGCACATAAATAAGGATTCACTGAGCTGTTTTTAATATTTTGGATATGGGGAATCCACAACAGCTGTTTCAGTTTTCTAACCATCATCACCTGGATTCAACCAGAAATAGTATATATCATACATATACAGGTATATATACATATATATGATACTGTTTGTATTCGGCAGCTTTGTAATTTAAAAAAGTACATGATTTTTGTTTTTCATTTATTTGCTTTTGTTTTTTTATATAAAAGATGTTCTTTTTAAAATGTGTTTAATTGCATTTTCAAATATTAAAACCAACATATTTCAAACATTAAATCAAAGCTACAAAAAAATAAACCGTAATAGTAAACTGAGAAAATAATAATAAAAAAATTAAAAAAAACAACAAATAAGCAAAATCTTTATCAACAGAAGTGAATTTACTGTGACTTAAATAACTGACCCTTTGCAGTAACAATTGCAATCTGAAAAGCATAATTTCAAATATCTCAAAATTTGAAAGGTAATGGCTCACAAAACTAATGTAATTATAAACTTTTTTGTGTACTTTCATCTCACAAAAGGTGAATCAATGAGCAAAAAACAAATGTACTATTTCCTTATCAGCCAAAGAAATATACAAAAAAGAAAAAAAGAATCTTATATAATCTTTGATTCAAGTAAACAAAAAACAAAATAATAAAAATATAAATTAAGAAATTTTGAATGTTTTTATGAAATTAGATTAAAAAGATCTTTTAGAAAAATCTAAAAATGATATATATATCAAGCTCAAATTTTTCTGCTCAATCAACTAAAAACAAAACACTATCTCTTTAATAATATTATCATTTTTATATTTGTAATCTTTACTGTAATGTGGTGTTATCGGTTATTTTACCATAAAATATTTTATAATTTTGACTGTTTCAATACTATAATTGAAAATGATCTCTTTTAATATTTGTGTTAATCAAAAATATATGATTCTGAATAAAATGAAAATTTCATGCTAAACTCAATGGGTAATATTTAATCCAGCTTTTTTATTGTTGGATTCCAATTTGAAAATACACATTTTCCTTCTCTGTTAATTTCCAATAACTGAAAACATTGTAACAGAAAACGAACATTTAGGTTTACATAATTACACACTCTAAAGATAATACAATTTATTGTAATTAAAAGTACACTGGAAGTATAATTCTTCAGCTGAACTAGATACTAAGCTGAAACCATTAATATTTTTGAAATTGGCAATTTTATTTTTTTGCAGTGATTTCAAAAACATAGCTTACTCATTAATAGATCATTGAAATTGTTCAGTTTCATGACAATTATAAGAATGCACTTTCATTAAAAGAAGTTTTATTTAATAATAGTATGTTCACTTTCTAAAGATTACATAATTTTATTTAAGGAAAGCTAAGTTATAAATTATTTTGCTAGTTTACTGTTTCATTAAACAAAGCATTTTGTATAGATTTTAATGATATTCAATAGACTTTCTGTAAGTATTAATCAAAGTCAAGACCATCTGAGCTTATCAGAACGTCAACTTTATCACTGTGGACGACTGTATGTCGTTTCAAAAGAGATGATGTTGAAAATCCCTTTCCACAGACAGTGCATTCGTAAGGTCGTTCACCTGTGTGAGTTCGGCGATGCTGAATCAATGCACTCAAAGCAGCAAAACTCTGTGGACAAAACTCACACAAGAAGGGTTTTTCACCAGTATGTATCCGGATGTGAGTGTTAAGGGTGGCCGAGCGCAAGAACCGCTTCTTGCAGTACTCGCACTCGTATGGTAGTTCATTGGTGTGCATCTTTATGTGAGACTGTAGTTGGTACCGCTGTTTAAACTGCTTTCCACAGTGATGACAGTGGAAAGGCTTCTCTGTGCTGTGGGATCGAACATGGATAAGTAGCTCCGAATTGGTTAAGAAACATTTCTCGCACAGCTCACACTGGTAAGGACGTTCTGTGCTGTGAATCCTCTTTTGATGCATCTTAAGCTGTGACGATGATGCAAAAGTTTTTTCACAGGAATCACATTGGAAGGGTTGCTCACCTGTGTGAACACGTTGATGAACCGCAAATACAGAGGATGATACAAATTGCTTGTTACAATGTTCACATTCAAATGGCTTGTCACCTGTGTGAATGCGGACGTGTTTATTCATATCAGAAGAATTAGAGAAAGTCTTGTTGCAGAACTGGCAGGAAAATGGCCGCTCACCTGTGTGAGTAAGCATATGCCTCCTAAGCTGGGAACCCGACGGAAAACTCTTTGGACAAAAGGTGCAAGGTGACAGTTGGGAGGGGATATGTTTGCGGACATGTATGTTCATCTCTGATGACGAAATAAATGTTTTGCCACAAAACTCACATGCATATGGTCTGTCACCTGTATGAATGCGAATATGTTTATTCAGATCTGGTGAATTGGAAAAACTCTTGTTACAGAATTTACAGGGAAATGGACGCTCTCCTGTATGGGTGCGCAAATGTCTCCTAAGTTGTGAAAGTGAAGGGAAAGTCTTCGGGCAGTAACTACAAGGAGACTGCTGAGATGGGATGTGCTTTCGAACGTGAACATTCTTCTCCGAAGAAGAAATAAAGCCCTTGCCGCAGAACTCGCACTGGTACGGTTTCTCTCCTGTGTGGATGCGAATGTGCTTGTTCATATCCGAGGAACTGGCAAAACTCCTCAAACAAAACTGGCAAGCAAATGGTTTTTCGCCTGTATGAGTTTTCATATGGCGTCTTAACCTTGCTGCAGTAGGAAAGCCCTTCGAACAAAAATCACATATAAACGGCCTTGGCTCGTCCAAATTTTTCAGTGGTACCGTTTCAGTACTCTCCTCGTAAACAGCTTCACTAAGAAACGAAACATTTTCAACTTCAGCTGCTTGCGTCTCTGATTCGGAAGCCATACCGAAACTAGTTGTGTAAGATCAATCTTTTTAAGCAACCATTTTAGATACTGATAACAATTTTACCTTTAAGTTGCCTTATTATGAAGCTGCCACTGGAACTGAACTTGCCGTATTTCATCTCTGTAACAATATAAAACAAAGCAAATTAAGAACTCGTTTAAATTCTGTTGGGGGCGTAAACGTTAATGAGATTTAAATCTCTTCGCGAGCTCCGTATTCCGCTATAGAAACGAGATCAAAAAATCAATAAAATCTGATATGAACTGACACCATTAAGGAATTTCTTTTAAATGGAAACCTCTGTTATATATCTATCCATTTTATAATTATTACAAAAATTAATTGTATGAGTTTAAAAATTTAATACTGTAAATTAAAGTTTTTTTAAAAATTTGTAAATTGACCAATTCCAATGGCCGATGAAGAAAAACCCAATGAGAAACGAAAAACCTTCCTAATGTTTACGATGAAATGTTTATATTTTATGATATAATTACTTAATAAATAATGTTACTTAGAAAAGATCTTTGAAACAAAAACATAAATATTATTTGATATAATTTAGATAAATTATGTTTTGTTAAATTCTTTGATGATATTCGTTATCATTTGAATGAATCAGCTCTTAGATTTTGCAAGATATTGTTTCTAAAATGAAATACTTAAAAATATATATGAAACGAAACAAGTCTTAAAAATCAAATTCCCTTTCATTTTACTAATTGAAAAATACTGTTATGCTTCCGTAAATCTTGCAAATAGTATGATAATTATAAACTTATTAAAAAAAAATCATATTTGGAAAAGGATTTCCTTGTCCTTTTCACATTTTTTATTAGGCTTTTGTTAACATGCATGTATGCAATGTTGCTAAACTTTTTGGAGTTTAATTATTATAAGCACAGAGGAAAAAATGTGCCGAAGGAAAAAGGAAACATGTAGTTTTCCAAATATAATTCAGAAGTATTAAGATGTTTTTAATTTTTCATATTTTCTTGGTCTTGACTTTGTTATAAAACTAATCGAAAGACAAGAAGCGGCAGAGAATTAAGCAAAAAGCCTGTGATTTTTAATTTTTATTATTTTGGTTCATTGACTAATATTTTTCGGAAGGAATAAATCTGTGCTATTTTCTTTAAGAGAGATTTCTTTTTTTTTTTTTTTAAATTTAAAATATTATTGATGCACAATTATAAATTAAAATGGCAACTTAAAAAAAAAAGAGATTACCTTAAATAAAATATCAAAACAAGTAAATCCAGTTGATTAAATATCAAACTTAAATTTTTGAATTAAATAAATACTTTAATTTATTGGTTTAAGTTTTAATCTATAATTTGACGTAGTACAGCAATTCTTTTATACAATTGAAAATTTATAATTTTCAAAATGTTTGTTGATTATGTTGTTGTTGTTTTTTAACTTAAGTGCAGTAAATTATTATTTAAATTTGTGAACATAATATGTATAAAAAGGTGACTTTAGTAAGCAATCGTGAATTTCTTTATGTTCTTCACAAAGGCTTCTTTTATGTAAAGTTCGAGATCTTAGGCAAAAGTTTCCATATAGAAATTTCACTACTCTTCAGGAGCAAACGGAATTTAATTTGCTTTATATAAAGCTATATTTGAAAAATTTCATTAACTTTTGTTTTAACAACCCTGTACACTAAAGTGTACTCTTCGTTTCTGTCCCCACCTCTACACCCCAAACTATAAGTCGGACAGATATGAAATATTCCTTATTGAATCCTTATTATTTGTAGAGTAGAAAAAAAGATGAGTTCTGATTGCCGTCACTTCGTTTCCTGCTCTTATTCTGAATGGTTTTTACTCAGTTCGTGTTTATAGAAGCGATTGTGCAGTGGTCAACATACACTACTCTACATTAATGGACACCAGCATATTTACATAAAATCAGACGAGATCGTCAAATTGCATGCGCCCATGTGATCGGGCAAAGTCCATTCAGATAGTTGCTATGAAAAGGTCAGTAGGAGTGTCGAATAGTGAGAAGAATATGCCAAAACGCAGGGAACTTAGTGACTTTGAAAGAAGCGTTATAGTTGGCTATCATATTGCTGCCATGTCTCTTCGTGCAATTTCAGCGAAATTATCACAGCCACATTCAACTGCTGGTGATGTCGTCATGAAGTGAAAAATATGGGCGTTGGGGCTTGAACTGCAGATATTGGTCATCCCCGGAAACTTACCGAACGCGATCGACACATTTTAAAGCATGAGGTTCGATCGCGTTTTGAATCATGAGGTTCATAAGAACCGCAAAAAAACCCTCCGAAACATAAACAGTGAGTTTCAGCAGGCATCAGGGGTTACGGTTCATCACAATATGTTGCGAAAGGATTTGAACGCCCTGAAAATTCATGTATGTGTTGTTACACACAAACCAAACATCTCACTATTCAACAGATCCGCCAAGCTCAAGTGGTGTTTGCAACGTCACAACTGGACTGTAGAACAGTGGAACACAATTTTATAGAATAATGAGAAGAGAGTTATACTTCCAGTCGGATGGACGTGTTTGGATGTGGCGAATGCAAGGCAAACATCTTTTACCCGAGTGCATCGTTTCAACTGTGAAGTTCAGTGGTGGGGAATCATGCTGTGGGGGTGTATCTTATGGTATGGCCCATGACCATTGCATGTTGTAGCGGGAACTTTGAACTCCGAAGGCTACAAGAACATTTTGGACAATCAGGTTGTTCCTACTCTCTGGCAAATGTTTGGAAATGATGATTGTAACTTTCAGGACGACAATGCTCCATGCCATGTTTCAGCCTCTGTCCAGCAGTGTTATACAGAAATGGCTGTAAAGCGGCTTCCATGGCCTGCTCAGAATCCCGACCTAAACCCCATCAAACATTTATGGAACGAGTTAGAGCGTCGATTGAGGGCCAGGGAACCACGTCCTACACCTACAGCTGCACTGGCCATGTTCTTGAAGCAGGAATGAACAAAAATACCCATAGCTCCATATTAAAACCTTGTGGAAATCATGCCCCGCAGGTTGGCTAACGTGATTTCAGCACGTGGGGCCCATCCTGCTATTAAATCAGATACACTTTCACATGTTTCCAGTATTGAGTACTGTCCAATCCATTAGTGTAGGTTAGTGTATGCGTTGTGGCTGGATATGACCACACCATATTGTCAAGAAAGTCTAAAAGCATTTTTAGTTAAAAGAAAATTTGCAGTTAAGAGCGAAACATGTTCTCAGTTTTCCACTCTGTATCACATATTTTTAACTGAACAATAAAATTATTTAAAGAAAGAAGTTCATCGCTTCTCTATATATAAACACTAGCTTAACTGGCGATCATAGTGCCAATCATCTCACCTTAAACAGACGTTTCTGATGCTGAAGTCCTGTTGATGTTCACACTATTTATTTATTCTAGCCACTGTACCTCTACCATATCTTGATTCCTGGTATACGATAAGATAAATATCCTGTAAAATAATACTTGTAGCCAAGAAGTTAAATTATCTTAAGATACTAATCCAAAAGCACATCTTTCAAGGCAAATAAATTCAAATTGATAGGATTTAATAAATTTCGAAATTTTTATTAATGCCGATTTTTTGGGGCGTAAAATAAAATAAACACTTGCTGGTCTCATTTACTGATAAATGTTTGCGCTTTTTTTATTTGCATTTAAAACAAGAATTTTGAAGAACTCAAAGCCTACTTTTCTAGTACGATTTGCTAAAATTTATTTATTTTTATTTATTTTGTGAAAACGACAAAAAAGAAAAGGCCCACATTTATATTTCAATTCTACTGAATTACAGAAAGTATAAGTTTTGTATTTTCTGATAAAACATTTCTAAGGAAGCTGAAGTTCAGGATTTGAAAATGCAAATTCTTCTGTTTAATTTTTAAAATAATTAAATGTTATGGGTAAACATTTCCTAGCACTATTTAAATACCTAAACAAGATGGCTCAGGAGGAAAGGTCAATATTGTGGGAGGTCACACTATCAGCGTTCTAAGAAAAAAAGTTTTTATGAACATGTATCCTATTGTAATGTTTTTAATAGCTGTATTTTATTTATTCTATTTTATCTTATATATTTTTACTGTTCTGATCGATCATTATTTAATCGATTGTAAATTTTTCCGTTAACTGTCAATTCTGTTTATTTTTAAATTCTATCCGTTGGTGTGCTCCCGTCATTCCCTTTTATTCAAATACTACAGTTAAAAATCAGTTATAAATCACGTCTTTTAAATCCCCCAATGAATTGTTAAAGCACACAACCAATCACGATCATTGTACATAAGACTATTTAAACTCTTGATTTTACCTTTAATAAACAGATGAGTTCAGATCTAGCTAAGACTCAAGTCTACCTTCGTTTACGAACCAGTGGCCAGATTAATTCACCACACTATTCTGAACAGTTTCCGAGATAGAACTATTTGACTATAGGCCTACAGTAATTTGAATCTGACTACTTAGTCTTTCATTCCTGATGTATTATGCCACTATCTGTTGCAAAGTAGAATGATGTTGGCGATAGAAATTTTGAAAATTTATTACAAACTCTTAAAAATTTGTCATCTGAACAGTAATAAAACTTTGTATTCAATAACGTATATTTACATTCAAATATCTCTATCTTGAAAATTGTTTGGAACTTACACATGGTCATATAAACTTTTTTTCCTTAGACTGACCACCACTATGACCTCCTCACACATTGACTTCTCCTCTTGGGACTCCCAATGTCTTTAGCTATGTAATGTTATACCTACTTTGTTTCAATGAAGATAAATTAATAAATAAAGCCGTGCTGGCGTGACCGTGTGGTCTCGGCGGTGGTCTGCCATTGTGGCCAGTGTGCCAGTACCTGGGTTCGAATCCTGGCAGTGGCTTGGATGTTTCAATTTCCTTTCCTGTGTTGTAAGCCTCTTCTTCACTTTCTCTTCTGTCTGACGTCATTCCTTAATGGCGTCCTGGGGGCAGGCAACGGGAAACCACCCCCAGTATCTTTCCTCAGGTGTTTCTAGGAGTTCCATGTGACCTCCATAGAACTGGACCTGTCTCCGGACAGAGTACTATGGATGGATGGAAATAAGTAAAAGATAAAGGTCTAGTTAATGGCACCCCGGTTGACCGGAAGTCGATCGGATAAAATCTGTTTGGAAGGCTAATGAATGGGAAAAAATTTTGAAAGGGCCAAAATTGTTTCCAAGTTTATCAATACATACATCCTGCAGCTCAGCAGACCTAATCTAACCTAACCTACAGCTAATTGGAATAAACGATTCGGAATAAAGTTGTATCGAAGGCCGTACGAGGGGTGCCGGATACTAGACTTTAGCTGGGTAAAACATATGCTTTTGACATTTTATAATTTTTAATGCCAAGTTTTGATCATTTTTTTTTTTTTTTAGTCTTTTGTTAACAAAGACAGTTTACATTTCAATATAAACAATGAAATTTTTATTCTGGATGTTAAATTCCATAAATTTTTGTAAGTTTATATTTTTAAATGATGTAAATAACTGAGCTTTTGCTAAAAATCTTACTTTTCCAAAATTTGAGTGAAAAAGTTTTGACTTATTTCTCAGTTTGTATTTCTGTAATCATGCTCAAGAATTATCATTACTGATATGGTTGCATAATTGATTGCAGGTCGACTTGCAATAACTAAACCTAAGATACTGATATTGGATTTAAAAAACAAACAAACAAATACTCAAAAAGAGTATTCTTTAGTATATTTCATTTGTGCTGTTCACATTCTTTTGAATCATGTGACAACAATAACAAAGAAAACTATATATTATAAATCATTATTATTAATAAAAATATACAAAATTCACGAATTTAGAAGAAAATAACCAATCATTATATATTATTTCTCAAAGGTGTATTTTTGTCGGAACGCCATATTTCCTTTAATACTTCATCAAAATCAATGATTGGGACATCATTTTGAAGATTACGTTCCCCGCTACTGACGAAAAAAAAACAAATTGTTTAAAGTTAATGTTTTCGTTAAAAAACTTAATTTTAAAAAACTTTTTATAAAAATGGAGAAACGCTTTAACAGAAGCGACTTATTTTTCGAAACCGAAACACTGCAGCGTCGTAATTCAAATATATCCTTTTTTGAATAAAAATGCATTTTAAAATGATTTTCCATCGTTTATTTAATAACAACACGTAAAAAAAAATTATATTTTAATAAAAATTACGATTTATTAGAATAAAAAAACAAAAATTTGTCAATTTCTCATATATTATTTTTTAAAGGTTTTTTTTTTTGTTTGTTTGTTTAGTTCCCTTAATACTTCATCAAAATCAAATGATTGAGATATCATTTTGAAGATTACGTTCACCGTTAATGACAAAAAAATAAACAAATTCTTTAAAATTGATGGTTTCGCTAAAAAACTTTATTTAAAAATCTTTTTATAAAAATGTAGAAGGCAATCTGTTCAATAATGTATTTCTACATTACCATTCGGTGTCTGAATTATGCGAATTATTACAATATACCATGTAAATATTCCAGTATACTAATATAGCGAATTATTTCAATATACCATACGAATTATTCGCAAGGGTCAACCTTTTTATAAAAATGGAAAAGGCGCCAGCTATTGACAATGTGTTTAACTAACGTACGACAGCTGTTGGATTTGTTTATTATTTCTCAAAGGTGTTTTTTTTTGGTGCGAATTATTCGCACGGGTCAACTAGTATATTTGAAATAAAGAAAAGGTGAAAAATAAAAGCACTTATAAAATTGTTGAGGAGAGAATTATAAACATGGTAATAATCAGACAGTTTCAGAATACTGCGCGTATTCCTTCATCAGGGACGGCACAAACATATAAGACATTAAAACAACATTTAAGATGACACGAGGTGGGAAGGCATGGTGAAAGTG
>JAFIDM010002131.1:90030297-90042507 GCA_023159025.1 Thereuonema tuberculata
CAGGAGCCCGACTGTCCCATTCACAGATGAAACAGGGGAACTTGGTAAATCCTGATTGTTGTCCTAGAAGCATACCCAACACTTTCAAATCACCACACACCATCTAATTGTGATCCTCATAATGAACAGTACTAAGAAGCACCTTAATGTTGTCATACGTTTCCTTCAGGTACACAGAATGTCCGACAAGTATTGAGGCATACATGTTACCATTGTGCAGCAGAACTACCTTCAGACTTCTTTTAGATGAGTCAATAAAGTCTCGAGTCACCTGGAGCATACGGAGTGTTGAACTGACCATCAAACCTTGTACTTATGCAGTACACTAATAAGTCGTTTTCAGCAAAATATTGTATAATATCAAGTCCCTTTTTCTGTAAAATCTAACGGCCGTACCAGCTGCTAACAAATGTCTTTCATGCAGTCTTGACCCTAGGAGCTCTGCTTTATCCTTTGTCAGTCCCAGGACTGAATCATTTAGATCTGGCTGAGAGAACAGAAGATGGCCCTCATCTGTGCCTACTTCAAACTCAGTATCATCCGTCTCCTGCACGATATCTGTGTCATCATTGTCGTCCGTATCTAATGTCTGCAGAGGCTATAGGTTTATCCGGGCCATATGGAACAGGACGAATCGCTGAGCGAATGTTGTTCGGATACTCAATACCCCTCTTGTTTTTCTTGTTGAAACCTTTAAACCTTACAAAAGCAGAAGTAGCAGTCGTCAGTATGATTCTGTTGCTCCCGTCATACCATAGGGATGCCAAATCGTAATGACTTCTTCTTTCCTGCTGCCCACCGTTGTAAATCTTCATCAGAAAAGCATGGGCTCCACACCACAAGTTCGCCACAAATATAACAACAAACATTAGGAGAGTTAACACAACCTCGGGTAGACATTGTACACTAACACTAACACGCACTTCCTTGTACAAAAACACAACAAAGTGACGGATAGGCAGCGCATTTGCAATGTGACAGTTCGCTGTGTGCCGCTAGGGGCGCAAGTGTTAGTTGAAAGCGATGCACGACTTCTGAGCTTCAAATGGTGTTTTCATGTATATTGTCATTATTGCAAAATATGCGATTTGTGCAAAAACTGTGGGTGATCCTTTGTTTTGAGTATAATTTTCGAATTCAGTAGGTCGAAATACATGAAGAACATGTACCTTTTCGAAAAAAGTTTTTGTGACTTTGCAATTTGTTGCATTATGTTATATTTCCTACCTTTTTTTTTTTTTTTTTTTTTTTTTTACGGTACGCACCGAAGTGCGAGCTTTGTAGCGAAGCATCCGTGTTCCAGGGAGCGCTAGTGTTCTCAATACGGCGAATCCCTAGCAGACTCCCGAGAATTTCTAGGGAAAGATATTGAGATAGTTTCCCGTTGCCTTCCTCAGGACGCCATTATGGAATGACGTCAGACCCGAAGAGAAAGTGAAGAAGAGGCTGAGAAACACAGGAAAGGAAATTTTCCCGCCTACTCTATGTTAAAACACATTATTTAAAATAAATAAAGAATTGGTACGTTTTCCAAGTACCAATTTTTGTAGAACTACCCATATATTGATAGAAATTCAGGTTCAACATTTTTCTTTAGGATTTCTTTTTTTTTTCACCTTCAAGCGCATATTTCTCTAGAAAGACATACATGAAAAAAAAAAAAAAAAAAAAACCTACAATAGTCAGATCGTCTGTTGTTTCTAAATTTAATGAACATTCATTCACTGATTAAATCGTTATTATTGGGAGAGAAGCAGACAGATTATCAGTATTATACAAAAACAAACAGATACATGATACGCTCTTTTTAATCATTTACTTTGTTTAATAGTTGAATGTATAATGTATGCCAGCTTCTTTAATAGGGATATTTTCTTGTTAAATTATTATTTCCGTTTTGGAAAGTAAATTTGAAAAAAGGATACATATAGAGATCCTGCAAATTCGCTACTGTTTATATCAAGTATTACGAGTTTAAGATGTATTAGTAGGGTGACAGTTATGCATTTTTTTGACTCAATAATTGTTCTCTAAACATTTATTTTCTTTAGAAAGTGTGGCAAGAGGGAAAAAAGTGGATGCTGGACCGAAGACAGAAAATTTAGGGAAACGAGCACCTTCCCTTGCAAACGATGGAGATTACGAACTATCCTTTGATACGAATACTGATAAATTTGCCTTAATATCCCATTGTAACGGTCAAACATGCGGTAATCCCTGGTGGACTGTGGACTTGGAAATTCCATATTTTGTTTGGAAAGTGAAAATCACTTTAGCTATGGCTCAACAAGGTAAGCAAATAGTTTAAAAAAAACTGAAGCAATCGAATTTTTTTCACAGAAAGAACGGACTAGAGCAGTAATATGTTAGGAATTTTGAATTAGAGAAATTTTATAATTTAAAAGATAGAAACAAAATGTTTGCCCATAGGTTTTCGCTTTATCTTTCCATCTTTACATTAATTGCCTGCACGTTAAACTTGATTATTAAATTTTATTAATATTATTTACTAGGCCGGGATTAACATAGAACTTGATATTGCTCTGTAGAAAATATGGGAGTGTGATATACGAGTAAATATCATCGTAAGTATACTCGTGTATCAAAAACAGTCCTCACTCTCGCCGCTGCCGCTAGGGTTCTGTACAGTGTTGCCATCAATCACGCATTGACAAAGAGTGCCTGCTTATTTTAAAACAAATCGCATGTTTCTATCTGTTTCCAGTTCTGGGAAAAAAAATCGGAGATGTTATAACTTGAATGCACCTCGTACGTACTATCCGTGCCTTCAAGTACATTACATTATGTCCGTTATTACAGTTTAGAATTGAGACTGAAAAATAGTTTTAATAAAATTCTGAATTTAATTGTTATTAATTTATTCGAACTTAATAATACAATAAAACTCTTCTTCTGGTGAATAAATGTACTGATGAATTTGTTATTCACTCGTGAATGGAATAGTAAATTTCAAGGTTGTTGTTGTTGTTGTTGTTGTTGTTTTTTTTTTTTTTTTTTATATAGCCTATAATCTATTTTATAAAAAGGTATATTCTTCAAATATTAATTCTTAGTTTAAACTTTGAAGTTAGTACATTCTAGCAATAGTGCTTTAATCAAAACTAAATCTTAATATTAAAAACTGCTTCAATTTGAGAATCCGCAGAAATAAAATACTTAATCAGTT
This sequence comes from Thereuonema tuberculata, assembly GCA_023159025.1. NCBI lineage: Eukaryota > Metazoa > Arthropoda > Chilopoda > Scutigeromorpha > Scutigeridae > Thereuonema > Thereuonema tuberculata. The sequence goes on from JAFIDM010002131.1 coordinate 90,033,485, forward strand.
ATTTAACGTAACATAAATAAATATGGTATGGGAGCCAAACCAATTCCAGATTCTAATTAACGAATTACTTCCTTACTAATTCGTTTGATAAAATGACTCCAAATACATACTGAACAAATAAACGATGGATAACATGCTACAGAGAACTTCGATTATCTGTCACTCTGTTTACCATCAATCTCTGTTACCCGTCAGTAGATCTCATTACTTTATTAAGAAGTATAAATGTAGAAATCTGTATTTTGATCAGATATAGTCATCAGTGAATATAGATTGGATAAGATGTGGTATCCAAAGGCTGCTGCCTGATAAAAAAGCTACTAGCGTGCTAATAAAAAGCTACTAGCATGTGTTTCAGACACACAGGTATAGTCAGCCCTTCAGAAAAGTTAGCCCCCCCCCCCCTCCTTTTGAAAAATCCTGATCTGCCCATGCCATGAAGATATGGTAGTGCCATGGGCCGTAGCACCTCATCAAAACAGCGACGTGCCGTTAATGTGTCCGTACTGCGTACTTGAGGTGAGCAGCTGCTGGCGCTGATAGCATCCCAAACCATGACACCACATTGACGGGTTGTGTGATGCTCCACATCGGCAGAGGAATTCCCCTGATGGCCGCGATCATCATTCGTGAGACAGAAACAGGATTCGCTGCTGAACACTATTCTGTTCCATTCTACACCCCATGCAGCTGTGGTACGAACCATTCTAAGCAATGACAACGATGGCTCGCTGTAAAATGTAGTCTTCGCAACGGATTGCTGGACAAAAAACCTGCCGCAGCCAATCGGCGCGATACTGTCCGTGTTGATATCGGAGCAACCAAAATTCCCTGTGCACTTGCAAAATGTCGCCAGTCGTGGATTGTGTGTGTGCTACGGCATGGCATCTGATGCGATGCTGTGTGCAGTCTGACATCCATCGGCAAGCTCCTTCCCGCTACGACGGTTTACATTTTCTTTCTGAAACCATTGTCTCCAAATGCAGCCGACGGTTGTGGCATCACATTGCGTTTCTTCTGCAATACGGCACAAGGACGAGTCGGGCAGTACAAAACTTCTTGTGAATGCATCCATTTGACGAAATTATATACGACAATGTCTTAAAGGCATTAACACTCCTTGTTCGTTCTCCAGACACAGTAACAGCAAAAATACTCACTTCTCACAGCCAAGACGACATCTTGAACGACAGCTTCACATGCTGGTTGTCTGCTTATATCACTTGCGCGGTTCCTGTGGAATGACCAGAAATTTTAATCAATTTGCATAAGCTGCACATGCACATTCACCCTGCAATTTGCATGGCACTGCATTTACATCTTCATGGTGTGGCATTTTCTCTGTCAGACAGTGTATATTAAAATAAAAAAGTTAAAGTCTCAATCTATTGTATGTATACTTTTGTTTTGTTTGCTAATGTTCATTTTATCCATCTATTCAATTACCTATCAGAGTCTCAGTCTCAAACCCTGATAGATAATTGGCGTCCCACTGTATACACAAACTGTACTTCATTCAAAAAGAAAAGGTGAAGAATCTAGAAGGATTAAAGTTATTTTAATTTTTAATATAAAAATGTTTAATATAAGCTACTTTTTAACATTTTTTCCCCATCGTATGATCTGTAGTTGTATCTACTGTTTTAATTGCCATAAATCCTTTATTTGCTACTTTCATGCCTATGTATATGAAAACACATTTTCCAGTTCTTTTCTTTTATTTATTTTTTTTTCTTTTTGCAGATCCTCCTCTAGCAGACTTCAATGTAAGGGTTGGTTATGAAAGCGAATACTTGCTCAATGCTGTATGCTATGAATTCAACGGAAATTTTTCCTCTTACACAAGTCAAGTTCTTATTTGTGATGATCCACCAGTCGAAGGAAGATATGTCACCGTGCATAGAGTGGAAGCTATTGATATGATGTTATCAGAAGTTGATGTCTATGGAAACCCAGTCCCAGATGATTTTTATACAGGAAAAGATTAAACAAATATTTAGACACCATAGGATTTGCTGGGTAGCAATAAAAACCCTACTAATGCATGCTTTAAAATTCAGTTCCAAAATAATCAATGTTAAAAAAAAGTCATGGTAGCACAGGTGGTACAGGTTCTTGACTATAAGTATTGAAAGAGCCATATTCAATCTTAGATAGAGGTCAGGTTTAATTTTTTGGTATTTCAAATGATTATTGGATACTCTCCTGAAGTAATGGTGGACAAGTGTTGGATTGCTGTTGACCTCTATTATTTCCCTTTTCACCATGTAAGTTTTGCCTCAAATGACCTGATGGTGCTGTATACAGGCAAGAAAACTTGTCCAAATGTGTCATTTTACATGGGGGAAAAAAGCCCACCAATTTGGGAGAATTTGCTTTTCTTCTAATTCAATTTTACTTTTGATTTAATTCTATTCTTATTCAGAGCCAGTTTTCGTGTTAAGAAAATATATTTGAAAACAGACTTAGGGCATTGATGTCTTGGCAATTTGAATCTGTCAGAGAACAGTCGTGTTCGAATGATATTTCATTCCCTGTATATTTTCTTAACAACACAAGTCATGAAGTCCTTCTTCACTTCATCATTTTCCGTATTTAATCTAATTAACAAAGGGAATAAAATATAACATTTAAAATTAAAATTTTCTTACCAGATTAAAATTACCTATTTTTGCTGATTTTCAACCAATTAGCAAAATATCCAACAAGTTTTCGGCATTTTTTCTAATCTGTGTAATGCCATTGTTAGCATCTGCAACTCATTACATATTCTGATTACATTACATTCTCTAAAACTTAAAAGTAATAAAAAAAAAAAAAACGTAATTCTTATCAAAATATAGGAATAGTTTTCAATAAAAAAAAAAAAGGTAAGTATCTGAGATTGTCCCTCAGGATATGGAATGGGTACAAAATCAAATATAGCAAATGATTATAGCAATTATGAATATATGTTTAAACTGCTTATGCCAATGAATACTACTACCAACGGATACTACTATCACTCTACAGCTGATTGAAATTATAAGATGGCAGCTTGAGGGAGAGTATGATAAGATCTATATCATTAAGGCTACTCATTTTTTTAGGAGGCAAAAAAGAATGTCATTAAGTGGTACTTGCCATGAACTAGTTTCTGTATTGGAAAAACAATGCCCCTCCCTCCAGAAATGCAAGTGTTTTTATGCTATGAAGTAAATGTGCTGCCTTGTAGTAAATATGCACATCTGAACTGACAGCCATCAATAAAAAGACAAAAAGTATTTCACCTAAAGCCAGCACTGTTCATGTAAAGAGACCTTTGAGTGTAACACGGAATCTATGGACAATTTTTAAGAAGCATTTCACTACAGATCAAAAGTTGCCCCAATCAGAATTTATGTGTTTCAAGATATCAAACTCTGGAACAAGATATAAATAAATGAGGAAATAGTTCATATTTATTGTTTACATTGTTGAGTCATCTGATAAAACATTTTGAAGAAAACTTAAGAGAATTTCAAATTCTGTGAAAGTTTTAAATAAATTTACAATCTCAAAATTGCCACTCTGAACAGCTTAATGAAAAAAAATAAATTATTAAATCCATAAGGGGCCATTTAAGTATTACGTAAGCATTGAAAGGGGGGGGGGTCTGGCATTGCTTATTTTTGCTTATTGGGGGGGGGGGGGGCTAAAATGTGTTTACGTAATACTTGAACAGTCCCTAATATAGTGAATATATCCATTATAATTCACTAGTGTAATTTCTGTTAAAAGATCTGGTTTCATCCATGAAGACGTGCAAGTGACAGTGGTATTGCCTTTGGCATTTTGTTGGTCACTCAGAAAAGAAATCAAATGGCCAATCCAATGCTTGCCTACCTTTAACCTTTGGGTAAAAAATTTGAGTCCCTATTTCACCTGGAGATGGATGTGCTCAAAGGTCATCTCAAGAAAAAAAAATTTCCAGGAAAATTAAAATTAATTTCTGTATCTTGTGGATAAGTTCTTGTATCACTTCAATACCAGACCCATACTTTTTATTTTGGAATGTTTATAGCTTCTTGTAATGTTGTTTGTCAGCTATTAGAATTAACTTGTACTACTTCTATTTACCAAATCTTGCCTCTAATGAATTCTTTGCAAATCTAGCTAATAGTTTATTATAGTAGGTAAGTGATTGTTTGTATTATGAACATGCAATTCCCAGAGAACATGTACAGACTAGAAATACTTTACAAGAGCATGATACAGTTAAGTTTTTGTATAAGAAAGTTGTAAAAGTTTTATTATTTACTTAATATGATTGAATAAATTTATTTTAACAGAGTAATAATACAACTATTTATTTAGCAGTTAATTTTGTTACTTTTTCCAGTATAAGGGGATATTAATGCAAATGTTTGAGACTTAATGTGAATATCATCAAATTTTTTAGCAAGACTGTAGGAATATATCCACCTAATTTTTATGTGGTTATAATCTCCTATTCTAGAAAAAAATGACACACCATTACTATAATAATAATGACAATATTTACTCAGACGTTTCATCCAATACAGTATTTTTTCAATTCAAATTTGACACTGAGGAAAGGATCTAATAAGTAGACTATTTTAACAAGGAACCTGATGAATTTTGCGCTCAGTGCTGCTGTCGATAATTATAATTATACCACTTATCAGCATGTATATGTAAAAATTCTTTTTAAATTTTTTAATTTAAATTGTATATAGTGCTTGGCAGTTTTATTATAACTTTAACTGCTCATTAAAATAGTATTTTAATACTAAATCAGTAGTTGTACTATTACCCTCTTACAATAAATTAACCCGAGGAAGTTAATTCAGTATTCAAAACCATTTTTTTTTTTTTTTTTGTAGCTCTACCCTTTCTAATACACTTTTCTTTATACTACTTTTGTTTAATTGTTAGCCTAAGAAAAGGTTACAGTTCATGTTGTCTGTTGACAGCAATTCTAGACACTGGGATTTTATGTTCTTATTTATTTTTTGTGGAAACGTGTCAGAATGGTCTGCAGAAAATTCTGCCCGAGAATTGTTGAGTAAATAATTACACAAAAAAGAAAAAAAAAAGAGACAGAAAATGCCATTCATGATTACAATGGCTAGAAATAGAAGAAATTATTCAGGATAACTACTCAGAATGATATTGTTCATTAGGAATTGCAGCAGCACGAAGCCTATTAGAGCACCCATGTAATGTCGATTTAAATCATGTATTTTAATTAGCTTTAACAATTTCAACATAAATTAAATTTCAATGATTCTATATATCAAATATCATTCTTTGCCTTTATCTCTTGCTTACAGTGAGCTTTGAATTTTCGGCAAATCATATCTTTAAAATAAATGCAGGTTTTTGTTTTGTTTTGTTTTGTTTTTTAAGTGCTGTAAAAAATGTTTTTCAAGCACGTTTTAAATAAATTTACATTTAAATAATGTGAACATGTATTCAATTAATGTTTTAATGACTTAGGTACAGTTAAATATTTGTAATGATCATTTGCTCAGTTATTCACTGTGTTAACATGAAAAATAAGCAAGACTTGGAATGTGATGAATTAAAAAAAATGTTACTGATCTGTATGTCTAGAAAGAAAGAAATACAGTCAATTCTCGTTAACATGAGGATTACGTTGCGATAATACAGAAGCATTGATCCTTAGGGGAAAAAAATGGGGTTTGGTTCTGAGCAAATGACTATTCACTTTCACTCCCTTTAATATAAATACATCTATTTGTGCGTTTGGTAAAACACTTTCATTAGCACTTTGCTTCCCTGCCACTATTAAAATGTAATAGTTAACGAAACAGTGACAATATGTGGAATATTATGAGAAGACATGAAGACTTGTTAATATAAAAGCGATAAAAAAGACCGCAGTTTCCTTTGATGGAGCTCGTGTCAATACAATAAGTCTCTCATAATTTTTTCGCTATTAAGCAAGGCTGCAAAGAGACTATATATCTGGTTACACTTATAGAACCTGATAAGCAAACTCCTGGGATCAGAATCAGCAGATAACGAGGAATTACTGTATTGTCAATGTATTTTCATTATTGTATTTGTTAATATAAGTTTAGATGTGTTTTAATCTTATGTGACTTGTAACTTTTCTGTAATGATGAGCTTCTTTAGAAATAAAATGTTTTTCGATTTGGGGTTATTCATAAAGTGCAATTGATTCTCAAATCTTTAAAGACAGGGTATCTCAGTTTTCTTTCATTGTTTTCAGAAAAATTTGAGGCGTGTTTTTTAAGTAAGTACTGTTTTGAAATTAAAAACACACAAGTGTACTTTTTGTATCAGTTTTATTTTTACATGAAAGCCTATACTTTTCAACATAATTTCCACCAATATTAAGGCACTTGTCATATCGTACAACCAGCTTTTGAATTCCATCCTCATAGAAATCTGCTGCCTGATTTGATAACCACTGCAACCTGGCCGTTTTGAGGTCATCATCACTGTCGTGACACTGACCAGCAAGATGCTTTTTTAAATGCAGGAACAAGTGGTAGTCAATAGGTGCTACATCGGGACAGTACAGAGGGTGATCAAGGGCTTCCAGCAAATGATGTGATGAGATGTTGAATATGATGAGCCACATGTGGACGGGTATTGTCTTGAAGTAAAACAATCCCATTACTTAGCATGCCACACCTTTTGTTTTGGATTGCACGGTGCAGTTTAGTTAAGGTCTCAGAATTTATTGTGTCACAACGAAGCAAAAAAAATCCACAAGCAACGCCTCCTTCCTACCCCAAACCACAGTATGCATGATTTTTCGGGCTGAAATTGTTTGCTTGAACTTCACTTTCTTGGGCGATGTTGAATGCCGCCGTTCCATGGATTGTTGTTTGCTTACAGCGAAACATGAGTCATCCATGTTTCATCGTCTGCGACAATTTGGCTTAAAAAATCATCACCAAAATCACTGTATTGCTCGAGGAAAGTCAACGCACTGGCTAACGTTTGGTTTTGTACACCTCAGATTTATGGTATGTACTTCTTTTTTAAATTTATCCATCAATTAAATCATTGGAGAGCGGCAGATAGGATTTTGAAGAAGCCAAATCCAAGAGAAAGAAGACAATTTGATGTATGATTCGAACTCCTTTTTTGTTTTTTAAGAAATTCTTAAGAGAGACAGTATTCATTTTAATACTTGTTGCGACCCATGAAATATTACCAGAAGTAAAACAAATTCCACATTTTTGAAAAACACAAGATTGAAAAAGATGTTCTAAGCTAATTTTTTTAGAAGCCCTGACTTCCACAACAGCCCATATGTAATTTCAATATCGGCTTATTTGTTAAAATAATATTATAATATTGTTAAAATAAAAAAAAAAATAAAAAATTGATTTACCACTTTCATAGTAGCCAGCGCTGCGGTTTCTCATTATGAAACATAATGGCAACCTGCTGCCCTAAAAGAATAGGCTCGTCAAAATTGAGGCAATATTAACGGAAGTAAAACAAATGTCACATTTTTGAAATATCCTGAAATTTTTGAAAAACACAAGATTGAAAAAGATGTTCTAAGCTCATTTTTTAAAAGCCCTGACTTCCGTAACAGCCCACATATAATTTGAATGATTAAGCCAAATTTTGTTAAAATAAAAGAAAATAAAAAATTGATTTACCAGTTTCAACAATAACAATAACGAATGTCCAATAGCCAATGTCAATAATCCTGTCTGGACAACAATGACGACACGTGCATCGTCATTGTCCCCTACTTGTTGATTAGTAAGCGAGTGGCTACACTGCCGAAATTATGTAAAAACCGAGGTTTTACAAACTCTCTGATAAATTTTGACACATGAACTTCATGCATTTCAGTGTAAACTTCATTTATGTAGGAAAGAAAATTTCAATAATTGTGTAATTTTGTAATTGTAATAATTGTGCGCTGATAATAATTGTGTAATCGTGATCCGTCGTTGTGAAGTGGGACGAATATTAGAGACGCCATCTTTAAACATGGGCATGACGTTACGCCTGACGTGTTCCAACGCTGCACTGTGATTAGTTAATTCAAATTACAAATTTACAAATTTACAAAGATCATACAACTCTTGCCTATTAATAGGATGATATCTCAAACCAGATATGTAATATGGAAATCTGAAACTTATATGAAAAACTTTTAATTGAAGTTTCCTGTCTACCTGGAACTTGGAAGTGTTAATTTGATAGATCTAAATGTAATGCTCTACGTCTAAAGATTTAATATTCAAGGTCAATATTTATTTATTCTATTGATTTTATATTTTTTTTTTTACAATTATCTATTAGTCAGTTTAAGTGTTTGAATTTTTCTAACTTAATGTATTTTAATCTTTTAAGCTATTTAAGAAAAAATTTATGATCAAAAGTTACTATCATTATTTGATTTTAGGAATATCAAATCCTGAGGTTTTAAAATAAATGCAAGTAACATTTTCAGAAGTAGTGTGTGGTTGTTTAGTTAGATTTTTATTGATCGTGAAACGGGCAGGGTTATAAATATTTTTATAAAAGAAAAGAAGAATTGACTATAACTAACAATAGTGGTCATCAGAATAAATCTGTTTTTACAAGTGTAGGATTTATTTTCATTATATTCTGTAATTTTTCAGTTAACTGAAGCAGTTCCCTGAAAAAGTATTTGATGATTCATATTTGCATTTGCTTTATAAAATATTTGCCCTTCCTTCATTAATAAAAGGGTTAATGTAGAAACTTTAAAAAGCAGAAAAATCAAAGTTGCACATGGGATTAAAATATGACTGTTTTGCATATCAGAAATTAATCATTTCCATGATAAAACAGGAATAGACAAAGTTTGAATCACTCACCAATATCAAACCACATGAAATATAGGATCTTTGCACTTATATAAGGCTAGCATTAATGGCAATGACAAAATAGGACTTGTACCTTTCTACTATAAACTTAGCATCACTCATTTCATTTGCTACCTTCTTACCTTATTTTTTTTTCCGCAATTATACATAGACACATTTTTT
>JAFIDM010002131.1:90063236-90098791 GCA_023159025.1 Thereuonema tuberculata
TGAAATTTTGCAAAAAGTCAGAATATAAGAAAAATTGAAGAACAAAATTATATAAAAATGTTAGCATCTAATTTATTCATTATTATTTAAAAACAAATTACGTAAAATTTTGCAAAACGTCAGTGCATAAGAAAAATTTAAAAACAAAATTATATAAAAATGTTAGTATCTAATTTGTTAATTATTATAATTTTTATTTTTTTTTCACGTGAGTAAAATAAAATGATTAAATTAAAAAAATGCCAAACCACAATTTCAAAATAAAAATTTTAGTTTATTTTAATTATTTTTAACTTTTATAAACTAAAAAAATTGTCCGTTGGCATTTTATTAATTTAGGCTACTATCCATTTTATTAAATTGGTCGGGTAAAGGGAACATTCCTGAGTAAAGTGCATTAAATTGTAAATTTTTATTGTAAAACGCATCTAGAATGAAAAAGTTAAAATCTCAGTGTTGGAACAGTTACCCCACTTCCGTGACGTCACGAAACCAGTTGTGAGGCCTGTATTTCAGAGGGCCGTGGTGCAGCCTCTCCCTTACATCCTCGCGTTCAGCTTCCTATGTGCGCATGCGCACAACAGTCAAATCCCACGCCGCGCCGCTGTAAGGGCTCAGGCGCACTGTCAATTCTCAGTTGCAACTAATCGTAGAGTCAATAAAAGGGTAGAACCCTTTTTATGCCGCAGGCATAAAATCAACTCCCAAATGGAAGACGGACCCATTCTCTGGGATTGAGTTCTTACCCGTGGCGATACCGCACAACAATAGAGCACTAATCGTCCCCTTATTACCCTGCTCAAGGCCTGAATTTACCATTCTTTTGCAAGACCCTGCGGCATAAAAAAGGTTCTGTACTTTTATTGACTCTGTGGTTAGTTGCAACTGAGAATTGACAGTGCGCCTGAGCCCTAACTGTGAAGCTCCACAGTTCCATACAAAGATTTTTGAATCTTTTTCATAAACTAGGGGATGGCTACTGACATTAAGCTTAAGGATTATATATTGTACAAGTATAAAGAAAGAATTCAAGAAAAAAGGACTCATTATTTTAAATGTTAACGATAATTATCAAGTGGAAATAGGCCTAGGGGGTGCTGCAGTACCACAGTGCCTATATACGAGCCGCCACTGTACCTTTTTATAAAATAGATTCATAACTATATATATATATAAAAACAAAACAACAACAACCTTGAAATTTACTATTCCATTCACGAGTGAATAACAAATTCATCAGCACATTTATTCACCAGAAGAAGAGTTTTATTGTATTATTTAGTTCGAATAAATTAATAACAATTAAATTCAGAATTTCATTAAAACTATTTTTCTTTGACTTTTTTTCAATCTCAATTCTAAACTGAAATAACGGACATAATGTAATGTATTTGAAGGCACGGATAGTACATACGAGGTGCATTCAAGTTATAACATCTCCGATTTTTTTTTCCCGGAACTGGAAACAGATAGAAACATGCATTTTGTTTTAAAATAAGCGGACACTCTTTGTCAATCCGTGACATTGATGACAACACTGTACGGCACACAGAACCCTAGCTGCAGCGGCGAGAGTGAGGACTGTTTTTGATACACGAGTATCATACTTACGATGATATTTACTCGTATATCACACTCCCATATTTTCTACAGAGCAATATCAAGTTCTATGTTAATCCCGGCCTAGTAAATAATATTAATGAAATTTAATAATCATGTTTAACGTGCAGGCAATTGATGTAAAGATGGAAAGATAAAGCGATAACCTATGGGCAAGCATTTTGTTTTTCTATCTTTTAAATTATAAAATTTCTCTAATTCAAAATTCCTAACATATTACTGCTCTAGTCCGTTCTTTCTGTGAAAAAAATTCGATTGCTTCAGTTTTTTTTAAACTATTTGCTTACCTTGTTGAGCCATAGCTAAAGTGATTTTCACTTTCCAAACAAAATATGGAATTTCCAAGTCCACAGTCCACCAGGGATTACCGCATGTTTGACCGTTACAATGGGATATTAAGGCAAATTTATCAGTATTCGTATCAAAGGATAGTTCGTAATCTCCATCGTTTGCAAGGGAAGGTGCTCGTTTCCCTAAATTTTCTGTCTTCGGTCCAGCATCCACTTTTTTCCCTCTTGCCACACTTTCTAAAGAAAATAAATGTTTAGAGAACAATTATTGAGTCAAAAAAATGCATAACTGTCACCCTACTAATACATCTTAAACTCGTAATACTTGATATAAACAGTAGCGAATTTGCAGGATCTCTATATGTATCCTTTTTTCAAATTTACTTTCCAAAACGGAAATAATAATTTAACAAGAAAATATCCCTATTAAAGAAGCTGGCATACATTATACATTCAACTATTAAACAAAGTAAATGATTAAAAAGAGCGTATCATGTATCTGTTTGTTTTTGTATAATACTGATAATCTGTCTGCTTCTCTCCCAATAATAACGATTTAATCAGTGAATGAATGTTCATTAAATTTAGAAACAACAGACGATCTGACTATTGTAGGTTTTTTTTTTTTTTTTTTTTTCATGTATGTCTTTCTAGAGAAATATGCGCTTGAAGGTGAAAAAAAAAGAAATCCTAAAGAAAAATGTTGAACCTGAATTTCTATCAATATATGGGTAGTTCTACAAAAATTGGTACTTGGAAAACGTACCAATTCTTTATTTATTTTAAATAATGTGTTTTAACATAGAGTAGGCGGGAAAATTTCCTTTCCTGTGTTTCTCAGCCTCTTCTTCACTTTCTCTTCGGGTCTGACGTCATTCCATAATGGCGTCCTGAGGAAGGCAACGGGAAACTATCTCAATATCTTTCCCTAGAAATTCTCGGGAGTCTGCTAGGGATTCGCCGTATTGAGAACACTAGCGCTCCCTGGAACACGGATGCTTCGCTACAAAGCTCGCACTTCGGTGCGTACCGAAAAAAAAAAAAAAAAAAAAAAAAAAGGTAGGAAATATAACATAATGCAACAAATTGCAAAGTCACAAAAACTTTTTTCGAAAAGGTACATGTTCTTCATGTATTTCGACCTACTGAATTCGAAAATTATACTCAAAACAAAGGATCACCCACAGTTTTTGCACAAATCGCATATTTTGCAATAATGACAATATACATGAAAACACCATTTGAAGCTCAGAAGTCGTGCATCGCTTTCAACTAACACTTGCGCCCCTAGCGGCACACAGCGAACTGTCACATTGCAAATGCGCTGCCTATCCGTCACTTTGTTGTGTTTTTGTACAAGGAAGTGCGTGTTAGTGTTAGTGTACAATGTCTACCCGAGGTTGTGTTAACTCTCCTAACGTTTGTTGTTATATTTGTGGTGAACTTGTGGTGTGGAGCCCATGCTTTTCTGATGAAGATTTACAACGGTGGGCAGCAGGAAAGAAGAAGTCATTACGATTTGGCATCCCTATGGTATGACGGGAGCAACAGAATCATACTGACGACTGCTACTTCTGCTTTTGTAAGGTTTAAAGGTTTCAACAAGAAAAACAAGAGGGGTATTGAGTATCCGAACAACATTCGCTCAGCGATTCGTCCTGTTCCATATGGCCCGGATAAACCTATAGCCTCTGCAGACATTAGATACGGACGACAATGATGACACAGATATCGTGCAGGAGACGGATGATACTGAGTTTGAAGTAGGCACAGATGAGGGCCATCTTCTGTTCTCTCAGCCAGATCTAAATGATTCAGTCCTGGGACTGACAAAGGATAAAGCAGAGCTCCTAGGGTCAAGACTGCATGAAAGACATTTGTTAGCAGCTGGTACGGCCGTTAGATTTTACAGAAAAAGGGACTTGATATTATACAATATTTTGCTGAAAACGACTTATTAGTGTACTGCATAAGTACAAGGTTTGATGGTCAGTTCAACACTCCGTATGCTCCAGGTGACTCGAGACTTTATTGACTCATCTAAAAGAAGTCTGAAGGTAGTTCTGCTGCACAATGGTAACATGTATGCCTCAATACTTGTCGGACATTCTGTGTACCTGAAGGAAACGTATGACAACATTAAGGTGCTTCTTAGTACTGTTCATTATGAGGATCACAATTAGATGGTGTGTGGTGATTTGAAAGTGTTGGGTATGCTTCTAGGACAACAATCAGGATTTACCAAGTTCCCCTGTTTCATCTGTGAATGGGACAGTCGGGCTCCTGACAAACATTGGGAGCAAAAACAGTGACCCCGAAGGTTAGAATTGGTTCCAGGGGACAAAAATATCAAGTATGACCCTCTAATGGAAAGAGACAGAATACTCTTGCCACCTCTCCACATCAAACTGGGCATAATGAAGCAGTTTGTCAAGGCATTACCTAAGTGTGGCAACTGTTTCAAATATCTATGTTACAAGTTCCCCAACCTGTCAGATGCAAGTTGAAAGAGGGCGTATTCACTGGTCCCGATATTCGGAAACTATTGCTAGATGAATATTTCCTTCATTCAAGGAATGTCATGGAGCGAGAAGCCTGGACTGCCTTTACGTGTATGGTTCAAAACTTCCTGGGAAACAATTATAACCCAGAGTATATCGACATAGTTGAGAACATGCTGACGAAATTCAAAATGCTGGTATGCTCAATGAATTTGAAGTTACATTTTTTAAAATTCGTACCTTCACTTTTTTCATCCAAACCTGGATGCTGTAAGTGAGGAACAGGGTGAAAGATTCCATCAGGATATCAGGGACATGGAACGACGATACCAGGGCATTTACGAGTTCGGATGATGGGCGACTACTGCTGGATGCTTCACCGTGAGTACACGGAAATTCCCCATAAGAGGAAAAGCAGGGGCCACGCCATGACAACTAAGAAAGCACGGAATGCATGATGTTAGGGCATGTTTTGTACTGCATTCTATGTATGCATCTGTTCACTGTGTATATATTTCAACATGTTGTTGTTTTAAACTTGTATTCTACTTCTGCATGATTCGTGTGCTATATATATGTACTTCTTCTATATGTGATATCATTATTGGCGAAGTATACGATTTGTGCAAAAACTGTGGATGATCCGATGTTTTGAGTATCATTTTCGAATTCAGGAGGTCGAAATTTATAAAGAACGCCTACATTTTCGAAAAAAGTTTTTTTCACTATTGCATTGTGTAATCAATGTACTGTTCCAGAAAGGAACAGTCACTTTATTCAGTATTTTCGAGGTTATTTCAGTTTTTCTGAAAATTGCCTCCAGGGGACTGACGATAAAATACGTTTTATTGAAAATAGAAATGCTTTAGAAATAATGAATTGTACTGAAAATCATTAAAACAATATCATAAGCAGTAATTTTTGGTACATAAAATTACTTTGTCTCTTACATATTTAAAAACAAGGTAGGATAGTGATTAGTAAACCAATCATAGTGCTTCGTAATGGCTTCTGAGTCAAATTATACTTTAGAATAGACGGCGCCGCGCCGGGGTGGTCTAGAAAATGCTCGCGCGAGTCTCTTTGTGATCCCATGCTATCTTACCCCTATTTATATGAAACTAGGAAGACCCGTGAAATATTCACGGAAGTAATACAAATTCCACATTTTTGAAAAAACAAGATTGAAAAAGATGTTGTAAGCTTATTTTTTTAAAAGCCATGACTTCCGTAACAGCCCTTATATAGTTTGAATGACTAATCCAAATTTTGTTAAAAAAAGAAAATAATAAAAAATTGATTTACAAGTTTCAACAATAACGAACGTCCAACAGCCAATACCTATCATCCTCTCTGGGTAACAATGACAGCACGTGTTGAGGAAATTTTAACGGAAGTAAAACAAATGCCACATTTTTGAAATACCGTGAAATTTTTGAAAAACACAAGATTGAAAAAGATTTTCTAAGCTCATTTTTTAAAAGCCATGACTTCCATAATAGTCCACATATAGTTTGAATGACTAAGCCAAATTTTATTAAAAAAAAAAAAAAATTGATTTACCAGTTTCAACAATAACAATAACGAATGGCCAACAGCCAATACCAATCTTCCTTCCTGAGCAACAATGACGTGTTCTCCTACTGTTGAGTAGTGAGAAAGCGGCTATCCCAGAGTTCAATGGGGTAACAGCCGAAGCTGTGGAATTAGGTAAAAACTGAGGTTTTACGAACACTCTCATAAATTTTGACGCGTGAACTTCATGCATTTCAGTGTTAACTTCATTTATGTGTGGAAGAAAATCTCAATACGCTGTTAATAATTGTGTAATCGCGGTCCGTCGTGCTGAAGTGGGGAAAATAGTAGAGCGCCATGTTTACAAATGGGCGTGACGTCACGACTGACGTATTCCAACACTGCACTGTGATTGGTTATTTCTCCGACTCTGCTTACAAATTTACAAATTTACAACGATCCGTACAATTTTTGCCTATTAATAGTATGATAATCGACATTCTTAACTCAAACCTTGTTAATACACTGAATTTCTAATAATGATTTTTTAAAAAAAAAACAAAAAAAAAAAAAACAACTTAAAGTTGATGAGGGGATCGAAACTACGACCTTCGCGCTATTAGCACGACGCTCTAACTAACTGAGCTAACAGGCCACCTACAACATTCAACATTCAGGCCACCTACTACTTAGCTAACAGAAGTCGTTGCGAAGCATTGTGGGATATGTGTCCACAGACAGAGAAACCGGGAATATAAGGCGTCTTTCAGAAGTCTAAAAAACAAGTTTAAAAACAATCCCGTAAAGTTCGTCAGAACAATTAAAAATTATTCTATTAAAGTTGTACGATCTTTGTAAATTTGTAAATTTGTAATTTGAAATAACCAATCACAGTGCAGTGTTGGAACATGTCAGGCATGAAATCACGCCCATGTTTAAAGATGGCGTCTCTAATATTCGTCCACTTCACGGCGACGGATCGCGATTACACAATTATCAGCGTATTGAAATTTTCTTTCCTACATAAATGAAGTTTACACTGAAATACATGAAGTTCGTTCGTCAAAATTTATCAGAGAGTTTGTAAAACCTCGGTTTTTACATAATTTCGGCTGTGTAGCCACACTCTCACTACCGGTACTCAACAAGTAGGGAACAATGACGGAGCACGTGCCGTCATTGTTGTCCAGACAGGATTATTGGTATTGGCTGTTGGACATTCGTTATTGTTATTGTCATTGTTGAAACTGGTAAATCAATTTTTTATTTTCTTTTAACAAAATTTGGCTTAGTCATTCAAATTATATGTGGGCTGTTGCGGAAGTCACGGCTTTAAAAAAATGAGCTTAGAACATCTTTTTCAATCTTGTGTTTTTCAAAAATTTCATGGTATTTCAAAAATGTGGCATTTGTTTTACTTCCGTTAATATTGTCTCAATTTCGACGAGCCTATTCTTTTAGGGTAGCAGGTTGCCATCGTGTTTCATAATGAGAAACCGCAGCGCTGGCTAATACGAAAGTGGTAAATCAATTTTTTATTTTTTGTTTGTTTTAACAATATTATAATAATTTTAACAAATAAGCCGATATTTAAATTACATATGGGCTGTTGTGGAAGTCAGGGCTTCTAAAAAAATTAGCTTAGAACATCTTTTTCAATCTTGTGTTTTTCAAAAATGTGGAATTTGTTTTACTTCCGTGAATATTTCACGGGTCGCAACTAGTTTTATATAGTTTTCCAATCTTAAATCAAAATTATTATTCAGTTTATTGATTTGAAAGATTTTTAACCAATTGTATCTAGTTATTTTTTCATTATTTTGATTATTTTTTCCTCTATTGACATTAGAAATGTTATTCATAACTATTTTATAAATAATTTTTACTTTAATAGTAAGTATTTTAATTTTTTTCCTAATCTGGTTTGTTTTTGCAAAATTTTTCTTTTTACAACCCTCAACCTATTGTGAAATGTATTCTCTGTTTGAGGAGGCGTGGCTAAGTGTCTTCTCCTGATGGGCGAACAATATTATATGTATTATTAATATTATATTAATAATATTAATATTATATTATTAAAGCACTAGCCTTTTGAGAGATAGAGACAGAAACATCAGTCCTCTGGAATAGTCGTCAGTCCCCTGTCGCCTTTCTAAATATATCTTTCAAACGATTACAGATGTCAGCTTTATTGCTTGCCACATTTGAACATTTCACGATAATCTTTTAGGCATAAAAATATTAAAAAATATTAAAAAATATTAGTGTAAATAATCGTGAAATTACTTGCCAGTGGACTGATATTTTGACTGGCTCAAGATAGTCGTTCACGCCACAAATACGCCGCTCTCACCGATTCCAAAAGGGCAGCCCTGTAGCAAGCAGTTGCTGTAGTTAATTTCGTGGCTAATGTTTAAAAACAGATTGGTCTTGACTTTGAAGCGCTATTAAATACCCCGATTTTTCGAATTTCAATAACGAAAAGGGACTGACGAGCAAAACTGAGTACGCGGGTTTAATGAAAGATTTAGGAATGTTTTTTAGTGATTTTCACTAATCATTTCATTTAGTAATATTTTAAAAGTATCCTATAGCTTATTTAAAAATAATAAAGTATATTATTGTAGATAATTTCGAAAATATAAACGTCGGTTTGCTGGTTTTTGTAGGGGACTGACGTTTTACGTAGAAAGTGGAGAATTTGCCAATATTATTTTATAAGAATCTATTTTTAACTTATGTAACAAAAAAGAAAGGACAGTTATCTTTTTAATTTAATGATGAATAATGTACATGTAGATTTGTATTCGGGAAATAACTTACCTCATGAATTTTCTGATCTATTACAAATCAAAGGGCAATTCCAAGATATGTCAAAGATGTTCAGTAATAATCCGAAAGGAATATGAAACAATTGGACTACGCAACAATCGCGTTCGTGTAAAGATAAGACTCGCATGATACGAAGGGGTATCCATTGTTGAACAACAATCGGGCGTGCAGTGGCAGTTGTTTTTTGAGTAGGACTAAGGTTTGGTTATGTCGAAGGAAGAAGAACGAATACATGGCGAAGATGACGACAGATATGGAAACGTTCAGAAGTCCGATTAACTGAAAGATACGAGGGAATCACGAAGTTAAACATTCCTCGTTTCTGGGAATAAGTGTGGTTTAACGGATTGAAGTTCGACCAAAGTGAAAAAGGTTAAAAGGATGAATCCAGTTCCAAGGATCGTCTACGATGGGATTCGAAAGGCAACGAATCTGAAGACAACGTCAACCAGGTATTGAAAGTCGTTCAACGTAGGACGTTTAGACGTAGGACGATAGAACTTCGGAATACAGTAAGTGACCTTTGCTACTTTATCACACGGACGGGAACATTGAAACATGAACATAGTTGTCATCTGATTTCTTCAAGACGTACAGAAAGATAGACATTAGTAATGTTTACGAAGATAAAGATTTAAGGAAATAATCCAAGTGAGCATAGATTTAATACATACAAACTTTTCCAGTTATCACATTTGAGAAGAATGTCTAGGAAGGCTTTAAATGGGTAACTCAGAAAGACGTAGAAACATACAAGTGAAACAGTCTTAATTATTCTCATGTAAAAGAAGTTAAAACAGAATATATTCAGATTCGTTTTATCAATACGCCTTTGTTTTCTTTTCTACAAATTAGGTACACCATAAAAGTTATCTTTAGCTCGTTATACGATCACTCTCTGCTGGAGAAAAGGTTTCAAAAAACATCTCCGTTACATGTATTAGATAGCATTAAGTTATAGTTGCGATATTTTCTACTACAGTACAACGTCAGTTTTTAGATTAGTTATGGCTAGGGACATCAAGTTACTCAATTTTTGTAGAACCGCCCATATACCGTAACAATATTAATCCCTTTAATTATCCACTTTCTTTTGATGTGATTAAAATGAATTGGATTTAAATAGTCTCTTAAAAATAATTAATTTGCAGCAAATGGAAAAACACTTGAGAATGTAATTTTTGTAGTAACTATTTACAAAAAATACCTACGACAGATATTATAATTTCCATTTCCTGTATACAGTTTTCTTATTTCCTTTAAAAGTAAGCAGAAAACTTCGGAAACACTTGAAAAAAAAGTATATTATGTTCCTTCAGGAACTTCTTGTTAAATATTAAATTTCAAATTCCTCTCTTTTTCATGTCATTTTTTTCCAGAACTGCATTTATGTTTTCTGTGTTTTGAAGCTTTCCAAGTACTACCGTGTATGTACATTTTACAAAATTTAAACATTTACGTAAGAGATTTAAAAGTGAATCATTTGAGTGGTATGTTATAAAAAGATACTGAATAATATTTAAATCTTAACCTCCGAAGTATTGACACAATACTAATCCCCTACTAGAGCATTCCGTTTGAAAGATTCTTCCGCCCGGTAAGTCGATGGCCACACAGGATTTCTCCGAATCATGATCTGGTGAATCACTCCATGGGATAGGTTGACTGAGGTCATCCAAGCTCCTACCATCGCTTAATAGATAAACATCACCAAAACGCCGGTCGTCTATTCCAATCCAAATAGGCTAAAACAAATAAATAACAAAAAATCAACAACATCCAATAAGATAATGAGTGAAACCAGAAACATAAGATTTTTTAAAAATGATAATGAAAACTACCGGGTGATTATAATTAATGTTCCCCACTTCTGCGCGGTCTGGAGACCGCAGGATTGCCGGATAGTAATGCAACTTTGTATATAAGCTATGTAGAGCATGGGGAACAAAACTCCAAAGAAAAAAAAAATTAATTCAAAAAATTGCCACCAGATGAAAAAGTGACGCTGCAAGATCATAAACAGACCATAGGAATGCAAAATTTTAATGCTTTTAGAGTGGCTGTTCAATATGCCCACCGTCTGCGTCGATGACATGCTGGAAGCGCAGGAAGAATGTCTCGTGAAATAGCTGCAACATGACGAATGATATTGGCTTTCAGACAAGGTCCATACGCGTCCCTCATAAACACGATTTTTCAGGATTCCCTTTGGCCAGAAGTCACATGGATTAAGGTCTGGTGAATGGGCAGGCCACGCCTCTGGAAGTGTCTCGACAGAACACGATCATCGCCGAAGCGGGCACGAAGAAATTCCTTTACTGGGCGACCAATATGCGGTGCTCACCATCTTGCATAAAACTGTTGTCTCTAAACACCCGTGTCCTTGCAAGGCTGGAACCACATGCAGTGACAAGAGTTGATAGTAACGTGAATTTGTAAAAGACGGATAGGACCTGAAGGTGTCATCTCCTCAAAAAAATATCGACCCAGAATGAAATCCGCAGTGAATCCACACCATGCAGTCACGTTCTTGAAATGCAACGGCTGGGAATGCACCATATGGGGGTTTGAGGAACCCCACACGCGACAATTCACATGTTCACAGCGCCATCAAGCGTAAAATGCGCCTCATCTGTCCACAGAATGTTCCAGGGCCATGCATCATCGAAAGCCATTTTAGCCAAGAAACGAAATGCGAAGTCTGACCGCGTTTGTGGATCTTGCGGTTGTACCTGGTGCAGTATCTGGATCTTACATGGGTACCAGTAAATAATGGACTCCAAAACCGTTCGCACCGTGGACTATGTGGATCTTGCGGCAGTATCAGGATCGTATGTAGGTACCAGTAAATAATGGACTCCAAAACCTTTCGCACCGTGGACTATGGAACTGTTAATTCACGTGCTACTGCTCGCGCACTGGTTGCTGAGTATCGGGCCACTGCTACTGCCACTACGTGAACAACGTCCTCCGCAATCGGGCGGCGTCCTCTTCCTGGCAGCATACCTAACTCCCCTGTCTCTTCGAATTTCTGCATCATCTTTCGTAAACCCCTTGCCGTCATGGGTGCTGATCGCAATCCCTTCAAACTTCGATATGCTCACAGTGCTGTCTTTCTTTTCCAATGGCATGGTGATTTCTGCAGATTGGCCGTTCACAGACGCATTGCGCTTTTCACACAGCGCCACTTTTTCACCTGGTGGCAACTTTTTGAAGTAATTTGTTTTTCGTTGGAATTCTCTTCCCCATGCTCTACATAGCTTATATATAAAGTTGCATTACTATCCGTGCAATAATGCGGTCTCCAGACCGCGCAGACGTAGGGAACACTAATTATAACCACCCGGTACATTAGAGATGTCTTTAAGTATAAAGACATTATTATTATTGTGATTATTATTATTATTATTATTCTTATACATGTGTTTATCTCAGACAAAGTCCGGAAGCCTTGTTGACGGAGAAATTCATCTCAAGCCATCTGCTGTAGAAACCTGCGGGTGATATGACATGTTTGTAATAATACACTTTTCTGGATATTTTTGAGAAGATTTTGTTGCAGTCCAATTTTTTCTAAATTATCAATAAAATTCTTTGAAACAATTCCGGTCGCCGATATCACCAATGGTACTGTTTGAATTCGTTGCTGCTTCCATAGTCGCTGTATTTCAATCGCCAGATTTTCATATTTTGTACATTTTTCAATTTCAGTTCTGGAAATGTTTTGGGACAGTGGGACAGAAATGTCAATTATTGAAGTTTGTTTCTCCACTTTATCAACCAAAACAATATCCGGACGATTGAAGTCAACAGTATTGTCAGTAACAATCGGTTTATCCCAGTAGAGGAGATACCGTTCCGTTTCAAGAACTGGATCCGGCTTGTACTTATAGTATGGCGGTGCAGAAGTTAAAATTCCAAATTTGAGAGCTAATTGCTGGTGAATAATTTTAGCAAATTGGTTGTGTCGATTCAAATAATATGAATTTGCCAGCATCGAGTAGCCTCCAATTATGTGATCTATAATTTCCGAAGCTGAATGGCATTTTCGGCAAGAGTCGTCGTCCAATGTTTTGGTAATAAACTTCTGATAGTTTTTTGTGCTTATCACCTGATCTTGAATGGCATTAATAAATCCTTCCGTTTCTGAATGAAGGTAGCCACTCGTTAGGTATTGTATCGAATGACTCTTAGTCGCCTGTTCTTCGTTTAACATTGTAGGGTATTTCCCATGTAAACCTTTTCCTTTCCAGGTATGTATTATATCCCCAAGAGAAACTGGAGTATATGGCATTCTTATCTGACACAAATTTAGAGGAGTGTAGTTATTGTCAATGGGCGCAATGCAATTGAGATAAACCTTTGTAGATTTTAAGAAATAGTCTCTAAGTTTTTGTACTTGTGTTTGGCATAATCTAGAAATGTTTAATAATCCTCTACCTCCCTCTCTTCGTATGTACAGACGGTATGTACAGACGGTCAACTGAGAATTTAGGATGATGAATTCGGAATTTGGTAAGTAATGTCCTAGTCTTTCTGTCCAAGGCTTCAAGATCAGAGTTGCTCCATTTCAGGATTCCAAAACTGTAGGTTAACGTAGGCACAGCCCAACTATTAATGGCTCTTATTAAATTTATAGAATTTAGCTTAGTGTTGAGTAATTTGGTGAGTCGTTCAATATAAGTTTTCTTAAAATGCTCCTTCAATTTAGTGTGACAAAATTTTGAATTTTGGTCAAAACCAAGATATTTATAAGTATCTTGTGATGTTAGAACCCTGATTAGAGTGTCAGTGGCTGAATTCCCCGAATTATCCTGCTTCCCTCTTTTAATCGTAACAACTCCACATTTGTCAAACCCAAACTCCATTTTAATGTCCATGCTAAAAATTTTTGTCGTTTCAATTAAGCTATTTAATTTGGAAGAGTTTCCACGAAAAAGCTTAATATTGTCCAAATACATGAGATGGGTAATTTGACACTCTTTGTTCTTTACATCCATCTTGTAACCAGCAGTTGTTTTATTTAGAAGAGTAGAGAGAGGAGCTAGGGCCAAGCAGAACCAAAGCGGACTGAAAGAGTCCCCTTGGAAAATACCCCTAGCTATTTGCACATGAGGAACAGACGTGTTACCTAGTTTAATAGTCGTAGACGAATTGGACATACATAAGCGAAAGAAATTAACTATAGATGGGTCACATTTGTAAATTTCTAAAACCTTAATTAACCAATCGTGCGGAACCGAATCAAAAGCCTTTCTATAATCAATGTAAGAAATTGAGAGGTTGCGGTGTTTATCTTGCACTTGCTTTAACAAATTGGCATCAATAGTTAATAGGTCCTTACAACCAAAGGAGTTTTTTGCACACCCTGCCTGTTCCCAAGGTAGGAGGTCATTTTCGCGGCAGTGTGAATAAATTTTCTGTGTAAAAATAGCAGTGAGTAATTTATAGATGGTTGGTAAACATGTGATAGGTCTGTAATTTTTAGCATTCTTTGGATCACCAGATTTATAAAGCAAGGAAGTAATCCCGGTGGTGAAAAATTTCGGTATGCTCTCTGGGTGATGTAAAGCCTCGTTAAAACCTTGCTGAATAAATGAATGAACGGATGAAAATCTCTTCCACCAAAAGTTCTGGATGTTATCAGTACCTGGCGCTTTCCAATTTTTGGTCCTGTTAATGGCCTCTTTGACATCTCGAAGCTCAACATGTATTGGTTCCATTAACGGAATTTCATGAAACGTGTCCTCCACCATTGAAAGCCAAGCAGCTTGATCATTATAATTTTCTCCTTGGGACCAAATGCCTTCCCAGAAAGAGTTAATGTCTTCACTATCAGGTACCTCACGAAGTGGACCTGCCTCGTTCTTATTAACCAAGTTTCTATAGAAAAGCCCTTGGTTTGAAGAAAATTTCTGATTCTGACAACGGCGCTTAATGCATTCATTATACCTGTGAAGTCGGGAACCCGCTACCTTTAATTTTTGTTTCAATGTATCTAAATGGTTGCGTAGAGTAGCTTCGTAGTTTTTATCTTTGTGATTAATTTTTAAAAATTTGATTATTGGCTTTAAAGCCTTGATTAATTTTTTGTTTGTGGGGGACTTAAGGTGCGCACTGATTTTGCCTATTTTGCATCGAAAGTCCTTTACATTGTTGTTTAGACGAATTTTCCATTTCGGTTCCGGTTTCGTCTTAAGATGAAGATTGGGGTTGTAGGGTCGTCGCAAATAAAGAGGTTGCTTGTTTAGCTGACAAACCGCCGCTGACGCACAATACACAGCGAGATGAACATCAGTTATCGAAGAATTATCTTTGAGGTATTCGGCAAGCAGTTCATTCATAACAACTATTGTAGCTTTGGTCATCTTGCTTTCACGTAACTTTGGAATAACTGGACGACTAAGGAGATCAATACCGTCAAAACTGTGAATATTTTCGTAGAATTGATAACGAACCATACGATTCAGGTCACTATCACCAGATTGACCCAACACGGAGCAGCATCTCCAAGGATGTCTGTGATATTTGAAGTATTTGGGATTAAATCAAGCAGTACCTCAGGAGTAACATAGGCACCGGAGTCGCCAAAATGTTCCGCCTGATAAATCATATTTCCAATGTCTCTTTTAATCTGTAAAAGTTCAGTGTCACTTAAACATCTCTTTTTCATAATAAAACTTTTACGGTCGACTAAGTTTTGTTCATTAATTTCAATGTTTTTATTTTCAGATTTAAAGTGTTGATAAAATTTTTGCCTCCACCCTGTTGTAGGCTCATCTTGACACTTTGTGCTAATATAAAAAGAGCGCATTACTGCTATATTCATTTCTCGGGACCATTTGATGCGCTTGCGGTTTTCGTTTCTTCTAGCGGCGCCTTGAGAATGGGAGGGCAAGCTACAAGAAGATGCTGGATGTTCTAGCTCAACAGCGTTGGCCATACTCTGGTCTTGCACGCTGCTAGCAGATCCAGAGGGAGACTGTGACTGATTTTTCGGCTGTAACCCTCTACCTAAGCCACAACCGCGTCCCGTGTTAACCCGCGCGACGGACGATGCGGTATCAATATTACTTCTAGTAACTACCATGATTTCTCCAAATTAGGGTGCGGAATTTCCAGGCTTAAAGTCCACTGTCATAACAAAAAGAAAATCCAATAATTTTAATAATTCCTGATTGTTCCTGATATCAAAAGAAAGTTAATACATTACCATATAGTTGCAAATGTTCAATGTTTGATTGTTTCAAGGTAATGAAAATTTCATTTGTCTTCTCTTTGACACAAATAAGGTTAAATTTTGCAAAAAGTCCAAAATGAAGAGGAAATCCTAAGAAACCAATCTTGAAAGTCAAGGTGCAGCATCTTCAATGTACACGCTAACCTCCGTAAGTCCAATAATCAGTCAAACTTGGTAGAATATTTGTTATAGAAAGATTTTGACCTCTCCATAATGCAGGAAACAACCTAGAGACTCCATTTTTATTATTATTATTATTATTATTATTATTATTATTATGCAGAAGTTTCAAACATTGGGTTTCCCCAGCAAAGACAACACCGTGGGTCAAGTGCACATATTGTCAAGTGTAAAAAAAGTGTTCAAGAATGGTTGTGTCCATAAATTTTCTAACTATGCATGTTGTATTGAATACCACAGTCTTTGAAGTTGTGCATATGTTTTTTGGGAAGTCCTAGCGTACTGAGGCTGTGGTGCAATGTGTGAGGCGCCGGACTAGTGGCAGATAGAACGATGGGCACAACACGTACTTGGTCCTGCCTCCACTGCTTCTGGAGCACGTGTGCTAGGTCGGTGTATTTACTGATCTTGTCTGCGTCAGTTTTTTGCGTGTTCTTGCTGATAGGCACTGCAATATCAATGAGATAGGTCTGTTTGTTGACTTTATCAACCAGTGTATGTCAGGTCTGCTGTGATATATTATATCAATATTTAGAGAAGAGAAGAGAAGAGAAGAAGAGTGCGTCGGTGGCAGCTAGCGACATTGGAGCTCCTCCAGCCGAGGAAGAGAAGCAGAGTTCGTTCGGTGGCCGAGAGCCACGACAGGTCTCCAGTCAGGAGAAGAGAAGAGTGCGTCGGTGGCAGCTAGCCACCTTGGAGCTCCTCTAGCCGAGGAAGAGTAGAAGCAGTTCGTTGGTGGCTGCTAGCCACAAGTGGATCTCCAGCCGGAGAAGAGAGAGTAGTGAAGTTCGTGCTTCGGCAGGAGCCCAAAGAGGAAGCCAGTTCGTTCCGTGGCAGCTAGCCACACAAGAGGGTCTCCAAGCCGGAGAACTGAGAAGAGAGACGGCAGTATGGTCGCAGCCAGCCACAGAAGTGAATCTCCAAGCCGGAGACTAGCCGCCAATAAGTACGAGAGAAACCCGGTAGACCCAGCGACCAACTACCGCAAACCGGTACGAGAGGTTTACGATTGCCTTGGCAGCGAGCCGCCGTTAGCAGTCGATCTCCAGCCGGAGATCGAGGAAGAAGAGAACAGTCCGCCCCCGTAGAAGCAAGCTGAGATTGGGTCTTCATTCCAGGGAAGCGAAGATCCCCTCGACAACCAGGGCCGCCTTCAGACGAGAGGTTTCAGCAGAAGCCATCATAGAAGGACTCTTAAGACTGCTACACATGACAAGTATGCAGTTTTATCACGCATGTCATGCATACTTGATCGTGTGTAGCGGAAATTTCGTACTTGATGGAGCTCAAGTATGCAGTATGAAGATTCCAACTTTATACTTGAAGCCACGGCTTGCGCATGCGCTTTGCAAAAAAAAAATCATTTGTGACCCAGCCGTCGAAGGAGAAACATCTCTCCGTAGTTTCCTCCCAACATGGCTAGTGATCTGCGGAAAGGACACAGAAGTATTGGAAGAATTCATTCGAGTTTATCAAAGTAATCCTTGTCTGTGGCGGATTAAATCTAAAAATTATCATGATAATAGGCTAAGAAAGAAACAGTATATAATATATTATGAAGAATATATAAAAACATTGATCCAAACGTCGACCGGGATATCACTGTGAAGAAAATAAATAAATAAATAAATAAATAAATAAATAGAGATACAGCATTGAAAGAATAGAATATTTCAAACATTTCTTAACCAATTCTGATACTATATGGATCTGTAATTATATTTCTTTGTTATAGTTGGTTTTAATTTTTTAATAAGTTACTATACATATGTCTTAATGAGCGATTTTTGTTTTGGAGTGATAAAAGATTCAAACAGGTTTCTTCGTTCACTCGCAGATAATTATGCCAATCATTAGGATATATTTCCAATTCACTTAGTAAGTTAGTGTGCGAATAGGTTTTTATATTCAATAAACATTCCATACACCACATCCCACGTTTCTTCTTTCGTTTTGTCCTTTTTGAAATAAGGACACACGCAGCCAAAGCGAGCAAACCGTCGTGCGTCCGAACTCCACATATTCCAAGGAAAAAATCAGACTAGTCAAATATGCAGTACCGTGTGGTGGCGAGGGGTTTTTTGTGCATACTTGAGCACCAATTATACTTGTCATGCATACTTGTTCGTGTGTAGCAGCCTTTAAGACTGATAGTTTAAAATAAAAGATCCTCTTAAGACTGTTAGTTTAAAAATTAAAAAAAAAAAAGACCTCAGTAGCACGCCAGGAATATAACGAGAGAATTTTTAATGCATAATAAAATACATACTTCCGAACAAAAACTCTTTTACAATGTAATAATAAAGAATTTATTTATATCTCTAGTTGTATTATTCATGAAAATTACTTGATAACAATTGAAATATCCAAAATTTTTTAATAGTTATGGAGAATGCACCTAAATAAATTACTACAGGATGTTATAAATAAAATAAATCTAAAAAAAAAAAAAAAAAAAAATCTGCTAAAATTTTAAAATTAGCCATTAGGAGTTGGTTAATAATAAATGTAAATCCTCTGGTTGACTAGAACTAAAATTCTAGCTATTTTCTCACTTAGGATAATAAGTTTTGACTTTGTGATTTATATCTATTTGATTAACTATGTATTATTTACATTTTATTTTTGTATTTTAATTCCTCATAACTGTTGATGAGATTTATTTTATAATTCTAATAGGACTGTGTTTTGTAATAACTATTAAAATAAAATAAATAATTCAATTGGTTATTATTTCTGAAAGCCGCAACAGATTTTTGAAATTAATAGTCTAGAAACATCTGCGGCCTTTCTTCTGCTTAACACCCAAAATTAAACCGAATCGGCCAAATAGTTTCGGAGAAGAAAAATTATTGTAAGATCGTCTTTCAAATTTCTGACAAAAAAAAGTTTTTTTCTAGATGATAACTGAAGGATATGATTTAGAGTGGCTCAAACAGCATGTCAAACATCAACATCCGTTGTGCAGTTCTTAAGAAAGTCACAAATGCTGCATTTCCGAGCAGTGCTGCTTTGTTTCGATGGAAATAGAATCAATTCATAACAGCAGATACCCCCAAAATATATCGTTTTGAAACCGTAAATTGTGAGAATACCCTATATATTTTATATTGCTTTTTAAGCAGAACTTACCCGCACGTGGTATATTCCGAACAACTTCTTAAACACCTCCTGCAAATGTTTCTGATTTAAGACAGGCAAAATGCCATTTTCTTTACTGCAAAGATTTTCTGCCTCTGTGTGATTCATGAATACTGTCTTTGCTGCGAAAATCATTCCTTGTACTTCAGTATAACCTGCAGGAACTTTGGAAATATCTGAAATAAAAGAAATCATTCAATTCTACAATATTTCCAATGCTATTCAAAAATTAGTGAAGCAACACCGTAGATGCAATACAACGAGAGTTAGAGATTTTTTTTTTCTTTTATGAACTATAACAAGAACACTTTAAAGAAGAAAAAAAATATTGTTACCATATTCACGAAAAAAACTTACAACCAACCATAATTATCATAAAACAATTATTCTTTAATGTTCACAATATTTCGTTTCTCTGTACGAGAAACTTCCTCAGGTGAGTAAGAGGACAAAAACATTTTTTTTGCCTCTTACTTATTACATAAAATAGGGTTACAAACAACTAAAGGAACTATAACATTAACAATTGATAGTACATGAAACTGTGATATAGTTATTAATAATGATAATACAACATATAAATAATGATAATGATTAATCATTAACAAAATAAAAATAAAACACATAAATAATGGTGACAATTAAACATTAACAATAACGATACTTCAGGTCCATATATCTTTTTAATGTTTCGTACAAAGTTCATATTGATATATCCCTAAATGAAAAATGCTTACATTTACTCTTGTATTACAATAGCAATCTTAATAAAATCATCTTTCATAAAACTGTAAGAGATTTACTCCATAAAGGATTTTAGTTCCTTTAGTTGTTTGTATCCCTATTTTATGTTTAAAACTATTTTAAAAAGAATAGTTTTTGTTCTCTTATTCACCTGAGGAAGTTTCTCGTACAGAGAAACGAAATATTCTGATCATTAAAGGTAGTTGTTTAAAAAGATTTAATGTGCGTACATTATGAAATTAAAAATAAAAAGGCCAACACACTTGACTAATTTTTTAAAAAAACATTTAACACATTAAAAATATACAATGGACACGATCGGTTTCGCCTCCATTATGAGGTATTAACGAGTGACAATAAAAAATGAAGAGCATGGATATTAAGTGCTTCTGTGGAATCATGTGGGTAGGACAGGTGGTGCCATCCATCGGAGGAACAAAACCTGCTGGCGCCCTCTGTGGAACCTGCGGTAGTGTCGTCTGCTGCAGGACGTCCGCAAAGCAACACCGTAAGGGAAAACCTTGAATCGCAGTGACGTTGGGACAAGGTCCAATTTACGACACAATCCATTGAAGATGATGGCAGTTCTAATTGCGGCGAGCTTACTTTGAGTTCGATAAAACTTGTTGATAATTGATTTGTGGGGTAACCGTGAGATTACCTGAATATCCATGGCCAACGAAAAAAAAGCCAAACAATTTTTTAAAAAGATTTTTTAACGTGCGTATATTATTTATGAAATTAAAAATAAAAAGGCCAACACATTTGACTAATTTTTTTAAAACACGACCTTTTTATTATCACTCGTTAATGCCTCATAATGGAGACGAAACCGGTCGTATCCATTGTATATTTTTAAGGTGTTAAATGTTTTTTTAAAAAATTAGTCAAGTGTGTTGGCTTTTTTATTTTTAATTTCATTAAAGGTAGTTGTTTTATGAATTATGAAATAATCTCTTACAGTTTTATGAAAGATGACTTTACAACCAACCAATTAGATAGTTCAGGATAACGAGTAGTTAGGTACTTTTTCTGTTAAGTATTTTACAGGCAATGGAAATCTTGCAAAGGTTATTTTAAATACATTAACCCTATTTTTTTAGTCTTCAACTTAAGAGTTAAAATAATTCTGTTTTCACAATGATGGATTATCCTTTGGGAATAATCTTTTATGTTTTAGTGATATCCTAATTGAAAGTGTAAGAGCGGGGAGCTCTTACGTCATCTGTCCTTATCTCTACAGCCAAAATACTAAAAATTGAACGGGACTCATGTCTTATTGGAACCTTATGATGGGGAAAAATACGAGTTACGATCTGAGGTCATTTTCTGTCTTAGAGAATGGGATGCATGAGCATATATGGGGAGGGGGCAGCTCCCCTCACAAAATCTTAAAATGTTATTTTTTTTTTTTATGATTCTATAGCAAGTTAAAGGGATCTTTGTACATCGCCGCCCCGAAATAAAATCTTACGCAAGCCCTTGACAGGAACTCTGTAGTTTTGTGTGCACCATAAAACCATTTTTTTTTCTTGTTTCATCTAATTTCATCTCTTTATACTTTTTCGGTTGCTCGGAAAAAAAACAAAAAGACTTTAAACCTGATCGCTTGATATTTATATTCAAGAGTGTTTAAACTCTTCGCTGCGACGCAACATCAAATTTATTGCCATGCAGACTACTTTTACATTAACTGAGAGAGGATAGTCAGATGAAATTAGATCAGGACTTTGAGAAGAGTAAGATAAGACGCTCCTTCAAATATAGTCTCCTTTTGCCTTGTTATAGATGGTTGCAGTCAATCTCGAATTGTCCATTGTTTCACTAATAACCCTTAACCCAGTGACGAATTGGATGTAACAGACAATATTATAGTAGTTTAAAAAAAAATGTTTACCATATATGGTCATTACGTAGCGATCGATTTTGTCTGGAACAATCGTCACCAATCATGGCGTCATCAACTTGAACTTCGAGCACTCAGTCCAAGATGGCGTCGTTTTGTGATCGCATAAGCGTGACCAAGAAAGGACAGACTTTGCAATAAAGCCTTTTCAATGAAATAATCCCTATAAAGGTATTAAAATAATAATAACAATAATATAGAAATGTATTCGTAATTATAGAAATTACAAAAACCAAAATGTTTTTGTAATGTTTTTAAGATTCAGTTACGAATCGTAGCAATAGATGGCGTTGTTATGTCCTGGAAACATTAATCTGTATGGAAATTACGTCATCAAAAGCTCTTCTTTCATGAACTGAACTGTAGTATCACAGTCTTCATGTGTCTTAAGTGAATGATTCCGTGACCCAACAGCAACGAATGCTACCAATCATTGAAGAAAATAATTTTAATTATTATACTTAG
This sequence comes from Thereuonema tuberculata, assembly GCA_023159025.1. Lineage (NCBI taxonomy): Eukaryota > Metazoa > Arthropoda > Chilopoda > Scutigeromorpha > Scutigeridae > Thereuonema > Thereuonema tuberculata. Next base: position 90,085,671 of record JAFIDM010002131.1, read on the forward strand.
AGGCGCTAAAGATTTATTTATAAACTGTGAAAGTAGTAAGATAGTAGAGTAAAAATTCTTTTACTTCTTTTTTATGATAAATGTTTAGAATCAGTTTTGAAGTGATCTTCATATATAGTTGATTCCGGTTAATAGGACCACCGGTTAATTGGGGCAACTGTTTATTTGGGCCATATCTTATAAACCAAATTCCAATAGATAAAATGACCCCCGTTATTTGGGACACCCGCCAAACCTGGGAAATATCTCACGCAGGGCATCTGGAGTTTTCATTATAAGAAAATTATAACATTGAATGGTGAATAACTAACTTTAATCTCGTGTTTACATATATTTTATTTTTTTTCCAGCTTCTATTATCTCAAAATGTTTTTAACAATTCATCAGGATCCAAAGTTTGTTAGGTTGTTTCGAGTAGAGATGGTAGGTAATCGTTCTTGTGGCCCAATCCCGCCTCCCCGATAAAAGAACCAGAAAGACAAGATCACCACATGAAAGTCACAACATAATTGAAACAGAAAGGCAATTTTAATTTATTCTTGTGCTGGTTTTGTTCTTGTTTCCCCCTTTTTTAATCAATTTGCACAGCACGTTAAATGCTTTATTTAGCTTAAATAGGTTTTTTGAACCTTTAGTTCTTTTAATTTAATGCCTTTTTGCCTACTAGTTGTAGGAAAAGGCTCTTTTGCTTATGTTAAACAACACAACATTTATTTTGTTGCCTTTCTTGTTTTCGGGGGTCACTGCTAGGTGTGGCCGTGACCTTCATATGGTGATCTTGCCTGTCTGGTTCTTTTATCAGGGAGGCAGGTTTGGGCTGTAGAGTCCGTAGCAAGACGTACCCAACTCCTCCCCAACTCCTCCCCATAATTGAAAAAGAAAGGCAATTTTAATTTATTCATGTGCTGGTTTTGTTCTTGTTTCACCTTTTTCAATCAATTTGCACAGCACATTTAATGCTTTATTTAGCTAATAAAATATTATTCAAAGTTCTTATCTGCTGTTCATTTACAGTAGATTAAAGAATAGCACTGAGCCTTTGATAAATTCACTTAACACTTTTTTCTATGGGAATATTATTCGTATTTATGAATATACGCATACACAACACACACACATACACATACTCGTATATAATATCAATACAAATAAAATTGAACGTTTGTATTGACACTTGGCTTAAAAGGTCAGAGTCAAGGAATTAAAAAGATTATCTAGCATCGTTGGATTAAGACAGTTCCTGGAATTGAGGTCCTCACCTGACTGGTCCTCCAGAACAGGCAGACCTGGATGAAATGCATAGTTGCTATGAGAATCCGCCGTACATCTGTATATATCCTTGTTTTGTAAATTAAGTGACTTAGATGTGTTACCTGTTTAACCGGTGTCCACTCCCCTTATTCGCGACCCAAGAATAACACAACAGTAGGTATGTATGTTCTCTGTACATTCCTCTGTACAATCGGGACAATTTTGCATACTCCACAGGATTTATTGGAGTACATAGACTACTTTGGAACCTACGCTCTGTGAATGGAAAGATCTACTTGACGTTGGATTAACATAGCTTCTCATAGGATAAAGATTAAGAATAGTACAGTAATAAAATGAAATTGTACATCCAATTGAAGATACTGTATTTCAGCTTATGTATGCGTCAGGATAATCTGAGTATCGACGAGGTATTCCTCTAAGACCTAGGAAATGCTGGGGGAAGAAGATCAGGTTCACTCCTAAAAATTTTATAAAGAATTGAATTTTTAATGTAGTTGGATTTATAGAGATTCCTAGAAATAAGAGAAATCATTCAATAATTCCTCCCAGAATTGCAAGTATTGCTCCTATTGAAAGAACGTAATGGAAGTGGACTACAACACAGTACCTATCGTGTTTTATAATGCCGATAGATGAATTAGCTAGTACTATATCTGTTAAACCACCTACAGTAAATAGAAATACGAATGCCAGTGCACATAGAAGAGGGCCTTCATAAGTCAGTTTTGAACCCTTCTCCTTATTAACAAAATCTGTCTTTTTTTCGTTTCATCGGTACAGATTTAATAGTTTTCAGTTATTACGATTTATTGATAGAAGGTAAGGCCGTATGCGGTGCCTCCTCTGTAGTGAGAAAAAGACCCCGAGCTCTCCATCTTCATCTGCTTATTTTTATCACTATGGAAAGCCGTCTCTTTCTATCTTCTGTTCCTAATCTTATACCTTATTTATAAATGGTACTTGTTGGATACATCCTTTGTTGTTTTGAAACAAAGGATTTATCCAAAAAGTACCGTTCTTTATCCTGTTTCCACTTGGGTATCCCCCACTGAGGTAAACTACTGAACGAAAAACGCATCTAATTTCTTATGCTATATTACCATTTGTTATACTCAACATTTAGAGACATTATTAAGCTGCTGTTAATACAAATTACTTGTCTTTCTTATAATTGAACCTAAATAAATTAATATAAAACCCATTTTCAGCACTTCTATGATTGCTCAAGCATCTCACGTGTAGAGTTACAAAACTGTACTTTAAATATCAGGATAAAAAGGCAAAAGAAAAAAGCTAAATCTATATTCCTTAATAAGATCACAATTGGGTCATTGTACGAAAATCTTAAAAATACTAGATCCCAGTTTTGTTAAAATACCGTTATTTTCCTGACCTGGTCAGTGGCTACCTAAAACCGGAAGTAACTTGACCGGAAGTCTGATTTCCCACTCACCCATCCTAAAAAAACAAAACAAAAACAACAACAAAAAAAACCTCTAAGCCAGGGGAAGTCCAACAAGATATGTCTCTGGAGGCTCCGACTCCTGGTTGGGTTGTAAAGGGCGTCACGCTCCCACACACACACACACACACCAGAGACACTGAAACCCTAATATCTCCTCCTTCTACGGGGTCGCTAAAACTTATTTCAAGTTAAAATAAAAAATTCTATCATTAAAGTTTTTGAAAATACTTACCGAATTTATACTCTTCAAACGGAAGCTTAAGAAGAAATAAAAATCAATGAGAAACATTCATAGAAAAAACAAATATATGTATATTATCTACAGGATATATAATAGCGACTGTTAACTTTTCCATTCTACATAAAAATTATATATTTTCTTTTCCATTCTATAGAAACAGTATTTTTTTTTTTTATATTTCAAATGTTACAAAATTTTAAACTGCGGAATTATTCTTAATATCGGATGTAAATTTATTAATTGGATAAAATATTAATATTCGTAAATGTTTAGACGATATCAACTATTAATATTTTTACTAGTTGCAACCCGTGAAATATTCACGGAAGTAAAACAAATACTATATTTTTGAAATACCATGAAATTTTTCAAAAACACAAGATTGAAAAAGTTGTTCTAAGCTCATTTTTTAAAAGGAATAAAATGTATAAACCCTGCTGCATTCGATCTATTTGTAGCAGAAATTTGTACATTCAATACAAATTCTACTTATAGAGTTTGTCATTTATTCTCGAGACCTTCAAAATAAACTATCCGAAAGACCTTCGTTATACGATTCTTGATTTTTTAATATCAACATGCTTTTCTGGCACTTTCGGCGACATAAGTTAGCCTCCTGTCCTAAAATAATAGGCTCCTCCAAATTGAGCCCATGAGAGAGTGCCCCGCAATGCCTTACAGGGGCGTAGGAATTATTTCTAGTTCATTTTGTTTTATTATTCACTTAATGAATAGATGCAAAAGTTTATACTAATTTGTTTATACTTAAGTATTCTTTTTTTTACTTGTTTTTGAATTAAAATGTTTGGATTGATTTAACATAATTAAAGATTATTTTGTTTTGTATAAAATTTTAAGTAAGTATTGATCAACGCACCAATATTAAATCAACTAATTTTTAATACATTTGTTAATGTATTTTTAAAATTAAAAATAAAATATTCTCTCTCCGACTCTCTCTGCTCTCTCCACTTTGATGACAAACAAACGTACATCCTTTTTTTGCCTATTAATAGTATGATATCGTCTGAGTAGCTTGATTGCGTGTTGGAAAAGCAGGATTTAATTGAGTAAATACGATGTTAAAATCAAGAACTTTGATTAATTCTCACTACAAAATATGCATAATTCCAATCTGATCACTTTCTAAATAATTTTGGTAACTAAAGATATCGTATGACAAAATTATAATTAATTCTTATTATTTAGGAAGTTATTAGTTTGATACGATATCTGTCATAATTTTTTTTTTATTTATTTATTTATTTTGTTTTGTTTTTTTCTTTCTTTTGTTTCTTTTCTTTCTTTTTTTTAAACAAATAAAATAAAAAAAATAAAATTATAAAAACAAAAAAAAAAGTTGAAAATTAAAAGAAAATTGGGATGATATAACAAATATTTAGTTTTCTAAATAATGAGGAGTTAATTATGAATTGTCAAAAGATATTTCTAATTTTTAATATTAATTAGGAAGCTACGACTTTCATACGATATCTGTCACAAATTTATTTATTTAATTTTTTCTTGCTTTCAAACTTTCATAAAATAAAAAAAAAAATTGCAAAATTAAACATATATAAAAATGAAAAAATCAAACAAAAAATATTATGTTAAAAAATATTTCTATGATTGTAATTTTGAATGTATTTTTAGTGAACGAGTTTTGTATACATATATGCTTAAGTGTAAAATAATATTGCATTTAGTATGAATATTGAAATTATTTAAATTAACACCAGGTGCCGCTGATAAAGCAAGGAAGCTTATATAGGTCTTTGGAAATTCACATTTCTATTCATCTTTATACAGTACATAAATGTAAAAGAAGAAAAGATTTAGACAAAATTAGAAATAGAAAATATCGTTTTACCGTTATATAATATTTGTAGGTTGTTTGTGATTGCTGTGATAACGATTCAAGATCTGGATCTTTACTTCGAATCCTGCTTTTCAAGATACATTCTCCCATTCGATTTTCCTTTTCAGCTTCCTCATCATAAAGAAAACTTTTACAATCCTATAAAAGAATAGTTTAAAATGATAATTAGTAAATCATTCTTAATGAAATTACAATTAAAGATTATTAATGTTTCTGAGAACCTTAATAAATCTTAATGTTAAAAATTAATACAGGCTTAACCTCTTATCTGACAGATTAGAAGTACCATCGATTAGCTTCGAATAGCGAAGCAGAGCCTTTATTTAGCTTGCAAATGCATTTTCCCGCTGAAGAACGGAGATAAACACATTACATATCACTTGTGAAACTAAATATATCCAAATAGCACTAGATAGGATGCAATAGCTCAATGGCCGATAAAACCCATACCGAAGATAAACAAAAAATACAAATATTATGAATAAACAAAACATTAGATATCGTCCTCCTCGAGCGCGAGTAATAACCTGTATACGCCGACGTATCGACTCCACCAGATGCTGAAGGGTTGCCGGAGTTACTGCCAGCCATACCTGTTTTACCGTTGTCTAAAAGTCCGCCTAGATATCGGTGCCGGATTCATGGATCTCATGTCTCGCTCAATGGTGTATCAGAGAAGTTCGAGAGGATTGAAATCCGGGGACCTTGAGGGCCACTGGATGGTCCCAAACTAAGAGGAGTGTTCATCGAGTCATGGCTGGGTGGTAGCGGTCCGATATCGCCTGCAAGATCCTCGAAGACCATGAAAGGATGTATATGATCAACGAGCACATTCTCATAGCTCGCAGCCTTTAAGGACCTCTTCAAACACACTAAGCTTAAACACACTAATAAATGTTTGAATAAATACGAAATAAATATGAAGTTAGATTAGATTAATTGAAAGTGGGTGGCATGACTGCCGAGCACGTCGACCTGAAAGATCTTTTGTACTATCCCACGGAAAGAAGGACAGACGGAGAGAAAGACTGAGAAAGGATGGTGTGAGAAATGCAGGGGAAACGGGAGAACCCCGGGAAAACCTGCCCAGCGCGGATCGCCACCATCAACGAAACCCACATGAGAACCGAACTCGGGACTCAGAGGTGAGAGGCCGGTGTCTTAGCGACATCGCCAATCGCGCGGCCTTAAATATGAAGTTAGTTAAGTTTAAGAGACCGTTTAAACAATTACCGTTTGCTCTACAACTTGAGGCTATTTAAACAAATTTCCGATTAATCTTGGTCTATCGAAACTGTAGAACAAATGAAGATAACTCTGATCGTAAGCTGGATCATTTAAAAATACAAACAACGAAATCTCATAATAGACAAAATTTACATTTTGATGATATAATTACAAACAAAGACGCATACAATTAAAACGCACACACATTAAAGGTTTACTGAGCTATTTTTGGATTTTTTTTTAACTTAAGAATCATTGTTTTATTCATTTGTCCTTTGTTTATGTTTCTTTTGGTTCCACTGAGCTATTGAGTACTGGGCGAACCCAATAGATGAGAGATAGGAATCTCGAAATGGTTCCGTCTTAGGTTCTCGGTATAAAATTTCCAAAAACAGCTCAGTGAACCTTTAATTTGTGTGCGTTTTTATGCTTTTTTTTGGTAATTACAATGAAATCTCGGGAACAAAACTGTGGAACTCGTTATTTCCGTTGATCCTAATAGTAAACGCATTAACCATCAAAAGAGATAGAATCATCCCCTGCTTTAAAAATTTAAAAATGTCCCTTAACAGCCGGGCAAGTCGAAATTAGATACTGCGAACAAACTCAATATAAATCCTACCGTTTCTTTACAAATTACATACAAACATATATCATGTGATTAACTTATAAACTAGTAACTTATCACTAATTTGGCTTAATGAATATTGGATAAGTTCATAAGATAGATCGCCAATCTCCCAATACATAAATATGCGATTGTCCACGTTCATCTTAAATGCAAGTTGCTATTCGGAGATTCTTCGACCACTTTGACAGAGAAAAATCAACCAACTACACCCACAACAGTCCACACAGATATGACCCCAAGGCAATTCATCGACCACTTCCACCCAGGACCAAACCTGCTTCCTCTGAGATGTCCACACCAATTCTTACGGTAAACTTCAGTCATTACAAAGATGAGCATAGCCCTTCTTTCCTCTGATAGAGCCCTAACGAAAAACCACCTCCTACTCTCCCATTAACCTTCCATTTCCTTATCCTCTATATTTCGGTGGGCATTTTCCGTTTACAGCTTTTTTCCGTTTCCACGTATACGGAATTTTTCAACAGATTCTTTATTACATAAAAAACTAGGGTTTTACAGATTAATAAAATCCACCCAAATTCTGGTTAGGTCTCCTATCAGATCTCTCACAATCCCTATTAATCAATAGCGTTTCCTGCTTAAAAATTTTGACAGAACAACTAATTTAGAAGAAAAAGTTGCAAATATAAAAAAATCAAGCTGTGAAATTTTTTTATATTAATTCCCAATTCAAATCAACCATTACATAGGCACGCAGTCGGTTGTATGTGATATAGTTATAATTGAAATGGGTCGGATAAGTGAAGCGTTTATAAGAGAAGCGTCGATTAGAGGTTTATGCCTTTACAGTATCTACGTATAATATATAATAATCTACGTATAATAAGCGCAATTTTTCAATGGATCTTCACCAAATTTGGCATGGATGTATACAAGCATCCCACAATAATGCATGAACAACGAAAACCCGGACTAAGAGGTGGAAACAGGGCGGGGGGGGGGGGGAAAAACATTCTTGAAGGGTACGTATATCTCTGAAACCTCTTCAGTTGGAAATACGAAATTTGATATGAGTGTCAAAATCTAAAATATACATATTCGACGAATTTTCGATATTTGGATCCTAAGGGGTATAAACGGGAGGGCAAAACATTCTTCAAGGTATCCATCCAATATCACCGAAACCGCTTCAGTTGCAAACACGAAAGTTCAAGCTATTGTATTTTTCTAGAAAATCAAAACTGGGCTTGAGAGGGTTTAAGTGGTCTTTAAGTAGAGCAGCGGCAGCGTGCGGGACTGGAGAATTGATTGTTTTTTTTTTTGTTCATGGTTGGAGTCTCCAACAGCCTTTTTTTATTTTTTATTTTATTGTATTTTCATCATTGTTATTATTTGATTTTTTATGTTCTTTTCTCTTGTTCTGTTTTTCTTTTGTGTTTTATGAACAGTTAGTAAGTCTGTATGCATTGCTAAAGAGATGGATAAGCCATCGACTTCAAAGTCTATTGAGAAAATTGTACATGATGACAAATTCCCAGAAAGAAAAACAGGAAGTTACGGATACTGTACACTACTGTATACAATTATTTCAGAAATTCAACATTGTAACAGAGCAAAAGAGCAACACTATTTCAAGTTCTTATATAGGTGGCGAAATGACAAAAATGATTGTGGAAATAATAGAGAACTTTACTCTCATGGAGGACGAGGATTTAATAACCGAAGAATGGCGGCTAAACATGTTGATAACCAGTCCATGGAAACAGAAGAGGAGGTGGGAGAAAGTGGTATTACTTGCTGCCAGACTTCAAGTAGCCTGTGGACAACTTGGACCGGAAGAAGACATATTGGGTCGAGGGTATCATGTCCGTTCTGAACGCCGTCGATTCAGTGTGAATAGACCTCAGTTTTGATCAATTACCACTAGTTTCCTAGCCCAGTTAATGATCATCTAGAACGAAGTGACTTGGACTGAAGTCTGATATTTCCCCGAATCTCCAGGCCATACAGTGTTCAATGAGCTACGATTCATGGGCTCCGACTCCTAGTTTGGACGTTACATGCACACAGACACGAATCTTAATAGCTCCTCTCTTCGGGATCGACAACAAAAAGTGTTACAAGCAAACTAAATTACAGGCAAAATTATCTGGAAATAGATTTACAGTCACATTTTTTTATAAGATTTAAAATTATCTAATAGAATACTAATTCATATCTACTACATTTTTAGCCATCTAATAATAGCTTAAATGTTGTAAATTTTAATACGTTGTGGATATAAAAGACGGATAAGATTTCAAAGACATGTATTTCTGTATAGGAATATAGGACATCTCTTCATTGGAAATGCAACTGTCCAAAGTTTGATGAGTGTCGTCAAAGTCTCTCAATGTGCTCATCTTCCATCAAACAGCACGTATCTAAATGGTAATCTAATTCCTGCCAAACCCGGTGGGATGGCCTCCACTGCAGGCGTGATCCGTTCCTTGATATCCAGAGCACATCCAATCCAGCGCTCTGGAACAACATATTTGAGGAGAATACGTCTTACAGATGCGGACAACCTCCCCCATGATCCCGGACCTAAACATTCCTTTGGGGATGCGTGAAAGATAACTTATACTATCCCCAATTCCTAGATGCATTAGTGGTGTCAAGGAACGGATCGTTGCTGTGGGGGCTATCATGCCGGACATGATTTATCGCTTCTAGCAGGAATTAGACTATAGCATGGATGTGTGCCGATGATGAGAAAAGATGTACACAATGAGAGACTGTCAGTGATGCACATCAAATTTGGACAGTTGTTCTTCCAATGATGAGGAAAGATGACTTATATGTTAAGCAATGGGGAAATACACGTCTTTGAAACCCCACCATTCTATTATGTCCATCCTGTATATATATTTCAAAATATCTAACTTGAAATGCCTGCTCCTTGGTGTTTCTAATTTTTATATAGTCTAATTCAAAAATAATTCGTGAGACTTTTCTCAAGAAAAATTTTCTTGATTGTTTGAAAGTTGTTTTGTAAGCAATAAATGTGAAAAATTGTCTTTAGAAATAGTAGTGCAAGTGATAAAGTGGATTGGAAAATGGCCAGCGGTAATTACAACTTCATTAAAAATATATGAATGTCTCTGAAACTGAAGAACTAACATTGAATTTAATGATCCAGTGGAGAACTCATTAAAAATGTATATCAACTTTAGATTAAAGAAAACATTGATCGTGATAAAACTTACATTACGAAAGACAATTTTTTTTTTTAAAAAAGCGGCTTTGTTATTTCTGTATGTTATAAAATATACATAAAAAATTTAATATTTTTGTGAAGAAATAAATAAGTAATAAAATACGTAAATAATTAATAAGTAAGTAAATAAAATAATTACAATATTAAGGATATTCTAATTATCCTTAATTCTAATTATTATTAGCGAGGATTTAAGTATAAATGCATAAAAAGCAACATACACATATCACACGTATTCAAGATTACCTACAGTCACTGATTTTTTTTTTATTATTATATTGACGGATCAGATAGCAATGCAAAGTTTAAGATTTCCAAAAGTATTACTTCCGATGATAAAAAAATGTTTAAGTTCACGACTCTTCATAAAAATTGTGAAATAAGCAATGAATTTTTTGGCTTATTTATCATTTCAGTGATACTACAAAAGACATTCTATCGTTTATACTTGAAATCTCTTCCACATGGGTCTTTTATAAAAAATCTTCAGCATCACTCAAAATAAACGTAATAATTTACCATTATTTTCAAAAGCAAATTTTCGAGGAGAATACTCGTCTCCTCTTTCTCAAGCCTATTTCCATAACAATAATGTTGAAGATTTTTTATAATAGATATTGTAGGAGGAAAGAGCTACAAAAAAAGTATGGAACAATTTCATATCAAATGGGTCTTTGATAAGAAATTAACATAGAAAAATCACTGGAATTGAAACAGTGGATTTCTCTCTTATTTCTGTTAACATTTCACTGTCTTAAACGATGAATATTAATTCCTTAAACCATATTAAGTGCTGTGATCCGATTAAAGTAATCCGATTTACAGAGCCGTTTCTAGGTGTTCTGCCACCCTAGGCGAGAACTGAAAAATGCCACCCCCTCCCTTTTAAATGTCGCCCCCCCCCCCCACATACACTTATTGGCACCACTCAGTACAACCGACACTTGAGAATGACCTGCGAGACAAAAATGTCCTTGTGCACACATGTGCACAGGGCGTAAGAGGGAGGGATGTATCAAGTCGCGACATGATCGCGAGATAGCACATGCGCCTCTTTCCAGAATTCTTTGTTTAATAATTAATAATTTCGCTGTTTTTTATATATAAAATTAATTTTTTCCGTCTTTCGGCCGTCCTAAAATCTTGCCGCCCTAGGCGGCCGCCTAGTCTTGCCTAATGGTAGAAACGGTCCTGCCGATTTAGACAGTTTCAATAAATAATCTTGAAATTGAAATTAAATTTCAATGTGCATTTAATTCACTGTTTTTCAGAATAAAGAATATCTGTACTGTTTGTATTGAATAGATATTAGAATTGGAATACAACATATGTAGGCTTAAAGTATTTTTCCTAATAAAGGTACACCGGTGATTTTATTTAGATATTACATCTTCTCAAATGTCAAAATTAAATAGATATATGAATAGTATAGTTATTATCTGAAAATAATAGTCAATGTTTTTAAAAGTATTTTTAAAAACGAAAAAAAAAAAATCAATTCACTTTTGTATTTTGCTTCAAAATAAAATATTAGATATATTTAACGTTTAATCTCTATGGGTATTTTTCTTTTGGGAGAAAGGAAAAATTATTCCAAAAAAATTGTTTAATAAATTTTAGTCTATGATGTAAACTCTGTTATTACAGGAATTGATCTAAAATAACACTAGCTTTTATAAGTGATATGATTCCAAGTATCATTTACTGGGAAAATAAATCAATTCACAGTATTACAAGTACAAGACCAAGGTTTTATCGGGAGCACAAAACTCATTCAGGCGTAGGCTTACCCAGGATTTTGGAATGGAAGAGTTATGGTGGTTAACCAAAAAAAAAAGTGTCTTTTCTTGGATAGGAAAGGGAGAAACAGAACAGATAAACCAATGAACTTCCCAACAAAAAAAAAAAGATAAAAAAAATCCTAAATTTCTTCCATTTTTGTTTGTTTGTTTGTTTGTGTGTGTGTGTGTGTGTGTGTGTGTGTGTTTGTGTTTGTGTGTTTAAACCCTACAAACTACCTCTTCCGCAGAACGCCGGTATATTCAAGCTGTTGTAATTCAAGGGTCAAGTACAATTTCAAATGATGCAGCATTGAGTTTATTTCGTAAGTCTAGACCCCCATTCTGCCCATTCGGGGGATTCAGAGGAAGTAGCCACATTAGGTCCACCGTTCTCAACAGAGTCGATCCATCATAGATAGATCTAATTCTGTCCAATTACCACTATTTGACCAGTCATTCCATCTGGTCATTAGCCACCTAAAACATATTCTGGACCGTAAGTGGGATTTTGTTTTGTAAACCTCCATGCAATAGAGATTACAACGAGATATATCATTCTTGTAACTCCGACTCCCGGTTTTAGCTGTAGCTAAGATTACATACACACACACACATATACACGACAATCCTAATTACTCCTTCTTACGGGTCGATAAAAATCAGTTCTGGAAAATGTTCTGTTTAACGTAACGAAATAATGAAATGATTTTTAGGTGCCACTTTACCTTGTGCTTTACCGACTCAGACCACACAAGTTTTAGGTGGTAGAGCGCCACCCAGTGGAGGAGCGCGAAAGCCGGTAATGCTGAAGTTAAAGGAATTTCGTTTATATTAGGATAAAGAAAAGCTAACGAATTGTTTCAGAAAGCAGTAACAGAAAATGTAACGAAAGCAAAAAAATAACTTTCAGTTTTTCATTAAAAAGATAAGGCATTGTTTCCATTTTAATGGCAGCGTTTCAAAGAAAAGTATCTTAACCCATTCCTTCACTGGTTTTTTTATCACCTTTCGCATAAATTAGACTGTCGGTTTTCTCCCATTTTGAAAACTTAGGGAGTGGGAGAAGGGGAAGCTCGTGGAAAAAGATGCAAAAAAAAAAAAAAAAGAAAAAATACAATGTCACTGAAATAATTTATGAATGGACAACATTAATTAAATAAGTTGTAGTTTACCATACCTTTGTAAATAAGCATTTTAGTGAACATTGAATAATTGTCTTAGCTGTCAGGTTCATCAGAATTGGTTCCAATCTACTTAAAGTGGCGTTTCTCTTCAAAAACATTTTTGCTAGAAGCCTTCTTGGTTTCGGCCCAGTTTTGGTGGAGTCCATTTTTGAAAATGCTGCAGGTTTCGTGGTTGTTGTTGTTGTTGTTGATGTTGTTGTTGTTGATGTTGTTGTTGT
>JAFIDM010002131.1:90137517-90164194 GCA_023159025.1 Thereuonema tuberculata
TGTGTGTGTGTGTGTGTGTGTGTGTGTGTGTGTGTGTGTGTGTGTGTATGGCGCAATGAGAGAAGAGCCAGAGAAAAAAGAAAATAACTCATTAATTTTAGCCTACTAGATTAAAATTTAAATTTCAATGTTCATTTTTTTAGCTTCTCTCCGTCAACAATCCGCGCGCTATCAAATAATGAGTTCATTCAAAAAGGAATAAAAAATCACTTCTTGCCATAACCGCTTGAATCGATTCTTCTTGGGTTATCTCATACTTATTATATCTTATACTAGGGGAGACAGGGATCGTCGAGGTTGAACTGTTTTTTCCGTCTTAAAACAGCACGTGGTTCCATTGTTTGGCCCAGGTCATTACATTTCGAGCCCACGTAAACTTATTGCTTTATGGGCTTCCGTAAGTTGTGGTTGTTTAACTAACCTCATAATTCTTGCATTGGGATGGTCAGACCGTTTGATGGGACACTCTCTTTCCTGAATTTGCTTGAATTTGTCGCACAGACTGTTCTGCATTAGTGGCAAGGTGGAAAATGCGCCGCCAATCACGTTCACGTACCTTTCTAGGTTTTCTTTTAACTTTACCATATTCTTTTATTCTTAATACATTACGTATAGCTTTTTGCGAACGTCCAATTAGCTTAGAATTTTCTCTCTATGACTTGCCCTGGCCAAGATAAATAAATTGTCCCTATTTCTTTTTTTCTGACAATGTTTTACCATCTAGTATTTTGAGGCGAGTAATAAACAGACTTGGTACACTGCTCACAAATTCAGGAACAAACAATCATATGATTTTCATTTCTGTTATTTGAATACTTACATGTCTATGCAAAATTGTGGATGATTCCATATCAATGTTACAGGAATGGGAATGAATTTTTTTTTCTGAAAATGGCAAATCGTTTTGCCATTAAATTTTAGGTATAATTTCACTAACATATGTATTATTGTCTACAATATATCATAAAAATCTGTGAATTATTAGACGAAATTGCATGATTCTACAGAACTGTTACAGTCTTTATTGTTCAGAGCGCAATGCTAGTTGAAATTTAAATTTTGTGGTGCATAATAGCGCCACATATTAGCAAAAAACTAGAATTATGGGATGTAAACGGGAGGCCGGTGAGAAGATGGGCAAACATTGTTGAAGGATAGTTCTACGGTGTTTTCGGGATAGATATAGATTTTCGCGATAGATACAGATACATTTATAATGACGCACATTTTTTACGAACTGGGGAAGGTTTGAAGTGATAGGGGTGTGGAGAAGAGAGTGGGAAGTTAGGGATCTTGCATTACAAAATTTATAACATTACTTTGTACGTATTACATGATTTTTATACGAACTGGGAAAGTTTCGAAGTGATCTCACAATTTCAATTTCTTTCTCATCCACGCTATTTAACCTGTACGAAGAATTGGCATTTTGCTGATTAACGCTAATACATACTTTTCAGTTACTTAAGATCCATTATAATACAATGATGTACTGTCGCCGGCATTCCAATATCACATTAGCTGCCCGATGCTTCCCCGCAGTGCAACAAGATCTCAGCTCTTAAAATTTTTTTACCCCCTTTCAGTGCAAAAAAAGGAGCTGAAATTTGGTCTACGTCAACTTCTTAAGATCCTGAATAAATGATAGAAATTTCAAGGGATGTTTCGATCTGACAAACCTAACCATTCCCTTGTTAAACTGGTTTAAGGAAAGCAATGCAGGAAAGCACTACTTCGCAATGTGACATTGGAAATGCCTGCAACAGTAACTATTACTAACGGTCTAATATGAGTGGTTCTGTATTCTATGCAAATCTACAGTAATTTGCAGTAAATACTGCACAAATCAGTGCTTCATTAATATTCCTCAAAAACATTGTATCTTTCCTATTACGATGAAATTAAAGCCATTCAAATGTAACCTAAATATTTACATTGTTCATGTAATTAATGCATATGAGAATGTCACTTGTTTCTAGCTTTTTTTTTCTGAACTAGAACAGGCAGGAAATCTATGACTGTCGACGACTGAAAACATTTGGCACCTTTTCAAAAAAGCCAAATATTTTTTAATCTTCGTGTTGAAATCAAGGAATAACTAAGCGATGAAATAATGCCCACATAAGGCAAATACAACTTATTTGAAAAAAAAAAAATAGTTTCCGGATTTATTTAAATATTGCTATTTGGCGAGAAATGGTTAGTAATTCATCTCAAAACAAAGCATTGACAAATATTTTTTGTTTTCAATGAAAAATAGACAATGTTTATTTTTTTCTTCCAAATTTGATACACTAAAATATTTCGATAGGCCTTTTTAAAATTTTATTAAACACAAGTCTCTGATTTATTATCAGTTAATTGTAATCTATTAATTCCCTATTAATTTATTTACTGAAACGCACGTTTAACTGTAAAATAAATGAAAATAAACTGTAGTACAATGAAATAAATTGGGCTACAACCCTATTCCATATATAAAAATTTATATTGTTTAATTTAAAATTAACATTTGAAAAAGACTTAGGAACTCAACAGACAGCAACACACTGTTTACACTAAAACGACAATTTCTTTCAGTTCTGACAGATAACTGACAATTTTGTTATTAGTTGGATTGTTTTCTTCCCTTTATGTTTTACTGAACAAGGCGCTCGCAATGAACAGAAGGATCTTGATAACTAACAGAGCAATAGAAGTGGCCATTAACATAGAAAATGCCACTGACAGAAGAAGCACAATTGTCTTTATTTCGCTCCAATCGAGCGACCATGACACTGGAGTAATCACAGGATTTCTGAAATAGTTAAAGAAAAAGTAAAAGAAAGTTAGTAAGTGACTAAGATATTTTGAGATGTAATGATTTTTGGCTTCTCTCGTTGCTGCCAGACACTAACAGAAAGCTATTAAACTTACAAACGAGCTAACAAGAGTAAAACTTCTTCTGGGAATCTTACTTTATCAGGGAATTTTCGTCCTTTAAGAGCGGGTTCGTACGTAGAAATGCAGTCATACCTCGGATTTAGCAGGTTAGCGTGTAAGTCAGTGTCCATAAGTCAAGAAATGTATTTTATTTTTCACCTATCAATGTACGCAATGCACTTAAATAAAAGTTACAAAAAATTTTAGCGTTAAACTACTCACTACTACTAACACAACGAGTTGCAATGTACCTAACAGCCTCATTACAATACTGGGATAAACAATAGTAACGAAACCCCCACATCCCCAGGAGATACAAGGGCGATTCCGAATTGTAATCAAATACATTAAGAATACATTAAAGCAACTCTATTTTTTTTATTTTAAACTAAAATTCAAGAGATATTTTTGTTTGACTGCTTGCTGTATTGAATTTCGCAAATCTCACAACTGCAGCAACCTCCAAACTAGCCAGATTTCACTCCGTGCAAGATATTACGGTTCTCACTAGAAAAGATCTTGAAAGAAAAGCATTTCCATGAGGCGAACACAAAGCAGCCTCGACAAATCCCAAAGTTTTAAAAGTTTTAAATCTAGTGGTATTGACTAGGAAAACGAATAACTTTCATGCTACAAATTCTGTTTGTAACTAATTCTGGACTTGTTCTAAAGTACTCGCATATAACGCCCACTGAAAAGTTAACTATCCAAAATATGAGTAATATGAGTAATAAAGATCCACTGTTACTATACATAGGCCTACTATTTCTCTTTAATTAATAAAAAGAAAAATACATTGGAAAAACATAATTAAACTAATATTGTTAAATTAACCTCGTAGCTAAAAAGAAACAATTTTTTTATCTAAATTTAAAAATAGAAGTATAAAAAAAATAAAAGCAAACTATGCTGCCACCTATATCAAAAAATGTGACATTCATAAAGAACGCTTCTGGTAAAACTTATTATGGAAGACTTTTTTAATGCCTAAAGTTGAGTTCATGTTTTGCGATTATACAGATTATATTGGCAACACACAATATATAGCTGAGATTCTGTATACCCCATTTTCTAGCATTCCTTCCCCTCACTCTTGGTACATTCCTGCAATAACGCGACATCCCATTCGGCATCTATCGTACAACGGATTACTTAAAATGTAATCAACCTCCTATGACCCGCAACATTCAGATCTATCTCTTATGAAGCACATATCGGATGTGATGTTTTGTAGAGCTTTTGCAAGCGGTACAAATTGAATGGATCACCAGCTAAAAGAAAAATTATGAATACGAGGTCGCAAAAACACTAAAATTACAGTGCTTTCCATCCTTTTGTGCTTCACGGATTACTATCTTATGTTTGCAGAACTACAGCGGCATGCCAGACCTTGTTTCTAAAATCCCACACTACATTTTTTCATTGCTTTTATTGTTTTAAGTGTGAAGCTAAATGTTTAGTACAGATGCAATCTCAGAATTTTCTCGCGACACACCAAAGGCATCTTTACGATTCACCTGTTGAAATGCTCTCTGTAAGGAACCTATGTTTATGCCTGTAAGGAACCTATGTATAAGGTCTGACTGTTTTGCCGTCTGAGGCAAACACATCAATTATTGATTATCTGCTGTAAATCACTGCAACAATATGTTTTTTCAAACTGAGATTTCAATCAAGATTTATGTAATTCCATAAAGTTTCATTTATGTAGTTTTTACACATATACTCTGTAGTGGCCGCCTACCTCTGAGTACCGGGTTCGGTTCCCATGTGGGTTTCGTGATGGCGGAGGATCCGGCTTTACAGGTTTTCTCGGGATTCTCCCATTTCCCTACACTACTTCCACCATTCTTTCTCTCCATCTGTTCTAATTTTTGTGAACAGATACCAATGGCTTCCCTGTCACCCAACTCTCTATAAACTTAAACATAAATACAGACACACACACACCCTGTAGTGTACAATGATTACTCAATTCTTTGAATCTAATCTTAAAATTTCTTTGTACCTTAATTCACCATCTTTCAATAAATCTCCCAAACATGTCATCCCTTCATTAAAATCGTGTGTTTTGCTTGTGAGAAACAACTGTAATCCTGTCTTGTCTTCCAGCTTCAGCTTTACTTCCTTAATAAATGCTGTTTGATGCACAGTCCTACCAAAAACAACATAACCATTAATTTCAGCCAGGAGAAAGTTTAATCCTATTCTTATTTTAATGTAAAATTCAGCATTCCAGAGAAATGATTCTGAAATATATAATTTGAAAACGGGAAAAAAAATGCTACATTTGATGCACGTTAAACCTTCTTATATACAGAAATATATAATCGACATAGGAAAAATAAAATGATAGGAAGAATGCAGGAAGACTTTTATCAAGCCTTTTTTTTTTTTTTTTTGCATAAGTCAAAAGCAGAACGATACCTTCTAAGAGATTCCACTTTAAAGAGGAATTGCCTGAAACTAAAAGTTAACATTGTTTACATTCAGGGAATAGTAAGATTATAATAAAAATAATGACTTAAAGTGCATTTTCTTTTTACCTTATTGCAAATGAAACTTCTGTTTTTCAAAACATTGTACTTATAATATGTTAATTTTTATTTGTACGAAAAGATACGAGAAACTTCAGTAAATTTAGTTGAAGAAATTCATTAATGGACTAGGTATTGCGAAGTTTTTCAAAGTTCTTAGTAATTATTATAGATGAAAATCTTCAAATCAAAATTCCCTTCGATTTTTTTCAAGGCATCTCAATGTAATTTAGAAAATACAACTCTATTAAAAGTAAGGCTTAAATTATTTAGGAAGATTAAACCACTGATAGAATGAAAGGTTCATATTAAATTTACGATTTTAAATTAAGAAATTATAAATACACATTGTCCAGTCAAACATTATGGCCGTCTTCCAAATAAATCGAAAGCCTCCTAATATAAATTGTAAGAACTGATGTTACTAGGTGTGTCGTATACTTTAGAAAAGACTCCTGAACTTTGCAGAATGTAACAATGCACCTTTCCGTACATCTACGATTATCAAGATTGGGGGCGGGGGATTCAATGAGCGTTTCTTTTGATCGACATAGTAATCAATTGAGGCGAATTTTGGTAACTGTAATATCTGCAAGTCAGTTTTTGTGTTGGGTGAGCAAGTATTAAACAATGCCGACATCATTATCTTGCTGGAGTCAGCTGTACTAGGTAATAAGACACCATGAGGGAATATATTATAGCTGACCAGCAGCAATGGGTGTATATTTCTTTATTGCATTCAGAGAAATATCAAGGGGTTTCTGAGAGCACGTGATTCTCAAAGAAAACATCTCTCATATAAACACTGCCGTCTTCTCCTGCCATATACTACGACACTGAGATGACATCATGCAATCCTTCATCCGGCATCATATATTCCATCTTTTTCGGAGTCTATCATATATCATTTCTTGCCAATGTAGATCAGAAACTTCGCAAACATCTTGTACTATCACCTTCTACAAGGAATGGAATAGTCAGAATAGAATATTTTCCATTAATTGTCAATTTACTGAAGGAATTGTTAGGACCTTAAGTCTATTTTCTATTTCTGTTACGTTATTCAATTCTGATTCCTTAAAAATTTATATTTTTTTTACCAAACATTGATTATCAGATCCCTTTGAACGATGCAATCATTCTGTACTGATTCAATGGAGCCGGAATTGATTCTCTGACACAAATTTTCGAGGACCTCACGTGGTGAACTTGGAATTCTAGTGAAGAGAAAAGAAAAGAAAAAGCGTATCTTACACTTGACAGATTCCCGCAAAGGGTCTAATTTCTAATCATAAACCTGAAGGTATGAAAACTACATCGACGGGTTTTGCATTTCATGCAAATTTAAATAAGATAACTTTAGTGATCAGTATGTCAGACTTATTTACAATCATTCATTTACATACATAACTTATAAAGTTTTATGTTTAAGGCAAACCTGTTTTGATAACATACGAAAGTGGCAATGGCTGCAGTCAATGAACTAGGACTAATAGGACTTGTTAATCCCCTAAGTGTTGCCTCCCCTCAATGCTATAGAGTTGGACTCGGCCAACCGGGCATTCTATATTCCTTCCCCTCAGCCGCAACAAGCAATCGACTGCCCAACAGGACTAGTTCCGAGACTCACGTTCCTCTCGCCACTTTAACATTTTCACACGTTCTATGGTAAAAAATTCCGTATCCCCATTCTTGTTAGAAAGAATAAATGTCTTTAGCATTTTTAACATTTTTATAATTTGTTTTCTAAGTAGATTTGTTAAATAGTGCCATAACAGTCCCCTTACAGCTGGTTCCCTCTGACAATTGTCAACAGACACCACTGGAAAATGATATTGTAACCTCAAAACTTTAGAAATACTTTTCTACTCTCGAGTGAACTTTAGCCAAAGCAACAATGTGTTCGACATTGTTACCACGGCAAACAATATTGAAAAAAATACTTATTTCTTTATAGAAAAATCTTTAAAAAGTTACTTTTGAATTCAAACTGGCATCTATTAATTGACATTTTCCTTTCACAAGATTTCGTCACTAATACACAGGGACTTAATAATTTATGTGATGATGTAGATTTATAATTGTCCCTATATTGTAAACATAGTTTGTTGTACATAAATCAATGCTTTGATTAACTTCATTCAATTTACTAGGGTTGTAATATGTTTCACAAAGCGAAAAATCTCCATTATTTCAAGTGAGACAAGTGGATTGGTGGTCTAGTGGTATAAATACTGGACTGCGGGCTGGAGGACCCGAATTCAATCCTCGTTAGTGGTCGGGAATTTTTCCCAGGCTGTCTCTTTCAGACAGGTCTTACAGTTCACCCAGTCCTCTGTACAATGAGAACCAGAATTCTTTCCCAGGACTTGAAGTTACTCAACTTGTCCCGTTTCGTCAATATGGTGTCAGAGCCGGTATCTTC
The DNA here is from genome assembly GCA_023159025.1 of Thereuonema tuberculata. NCBI lineage: Eukaryota > Metazoa > Arthropoda > Chilopoda > Scutigeromorpha > Scutigeridae > Thereuonema > Thereuonema tuberculata. The sequence continues at coordinate 90,145,402 of JAFIDM010002131.1, forward strand.
GTTAAGCTTTTTTTGTTTTAAAAAAAAGTTTTTTAAAGGTTTTATTTTTAAAAGGTCAAGTCAATATAACGGAACAAAAATTATAAATAAAATCAAAACATTCATATCACATGTATTCTCTCTTTCAACAGATAAAGGCCTCCTCATATGGCGATATGAACGTGATCACTTATGTTCGCCTGGAAATCATCATCTTTGTCAGTACGCCAGGAAAGAAATTACAAAGCCAAGCCAAGTTATTAAAAAATTATAAAATTATTTAAATAATAACAACAAAATAAAAATGTATTCGTAACTGTATAAAATAAAAAAAAAAAAAAAAAGCAGAATTTTTATCTCTCGCACGTTAAATTTATTAGACTGTTTTTATTATGTTTAGAAGATTTAGTTAAGAATTTTAGGAATAGATGTCCTGGAAGCAGCAATCGATAAGCGGATTACGTCAGCAAAGATCTTTCAATAGTGAAACGAACAATAAAGCATAAAACATAGCGTTTAAACAACCAGTTTAAGTAATAACAAATTTTACGTGCCTAATAATTCAACAAAATGAAAACTACGGAAACACAAAAGAGCCAAAAAGATTTCGCACCTCGAGCTATCCCCGAGGAAAGGTTGACAGCTTCCCTCATCCTCTTGACTCCTCTAGAGGTCCCGCTTCCGGGAGCGAGTGTGGGATTCTTATATGTTCTCACCTTCTGAGCCTGACTGACGAATTCTAAAGAGGAAGAAACGGCCGTCCCAGACTCTCCACGGTGACAGGTCGAGGTGCGAAATCTTTGGCTCCTTTGTGCTTCCGTAGTTATCATTTTGTTGAACTATTACAGTTCAGTTCATGAAAGAAGAGCTTTTGATGACGTAAATTTCCTTATAGATTGATGTTTCCAGGACGTAACAGCGCCATCAATTGCTAAAATCCGTAACTGAATCTTATGAACATTACGAGAACATTCTGGTTTTTGTATTTTCTACAGTTATCAATATATAATAATAATTAAAAGTGAAAGAATTGAAAACGTTCCTCACTATTTTCTTTGCTCGGTTGTACAGAGTTTGTCCTTTCTTGGTCACGCTTATGCGATCACAAAACGACGCCATCTTGGACTGACTGCTCGGAGTTCAAGTTGATGACGTCATGACTGGTGACGTTTGTTCCAGGCGAAATCGATCGCTACATAACGACCATATATGGCAAATCCTTCTTTTTTGAGAACTACTACAGGCACATAAAATTTGTTATTAAACTTTAATAAATGTTTAAAAACGAAAGCCTAGAAATTGTTGATTTTTTAATTGGACTAAATTGTCTGAGTATCAAAATACTTTACACAGAAAAAAAAAAAGAAAGAAAAGGAAAGGAAATCCTTCACCTTTTCGGAAATTTAGAAAATATTTTGATTCGAAAGAAACAAGTTACCTGATTGTTATATCCATCTGTCTGTAAATAATGTAAGACAGTATCAGAATAACACAAATACTGAAGCCATGAAGGAAGACATGGATAGTATCTCGATTACGTAACATCATAGCAATTATTGTGGAAATCTATACAGAAAGTAAAAAAGTAAACCCAACGTATAATATTTATTTCCCACAATATTAGGCATCACTATGTTTAACAGGTTATTATAATATTATATTTTACGATATTATATTATTGATATTACATTGTGTTATAATATATGTAATATATTATCATATTATAATTATATTATTATTATAATGACATTATAATGATAATAATAATAATAATAATATAATTATAATATGATAATATATAACATATATTATATTATTATAATATTATTATTATTTTATTTACAGGTAATTATGATATTATATTATTATTATATTTATATATTATTTATATTTTTATTTACAATTATTTAATGTGCGTAAATTAATTAAAAATGGTTAAAATTTAGGTCGAGCGCACAAATATTTTAAAAATGTTTTTTAAAAATACAAAAGATAAAAGAAACACAACGTTTCGACTTGCCTGCAAGTCATCGACCAAGTACAGTATATTTATATTTTTATTATGATATTATATTTATTATTATTGTTTACTATTTGCAACAGAAAATTGATTGTGTTTTTCTATCATTTTCTTAAATATTAATTTAAGAAAATGTTTAAGAACTAGATTACTTTATCTAGTGGGACAAAACATGGCACCTCCACAAATCTAAACTAAACAAGGTAGGGATAGCGATTAGTAAACCAATCACAATGCTTCACAACGTCTTCTGATACGTGTAAGAAAATATAATTGATATTGCTTTTAATTTCTTTATTATTATAAATGTGATTGTTGCGAATGCAAAAGGCGTGATTGTTGCGATTATTTTGATTGTTGTGAATGTTATAGAGCTTTTTATAAATGTGATTGTTGCCAATGATACTTGCGATTACTGTGATTGTTGTAGAGCTGTCTTATTAATGTGATTGTTGCGCATGCAAAAGACGCAATTGTTGCGATTGTTGTGATTTTTGCTAATGAGATTTTAATGATACTTGTCTACAGACAGACAAAACAGGATTTAGTCTGATTTACTGATTTAGTCAACTTGTATCAGTAGACTATTTAAGTTAAAGGATGCCACGACAGGCCTATGCAGGCCCAAGGGCTCGCGGGAGGTAAGGTCCCGGCGTTACTAGACCAACGGGACTAGGTTGAGGTCGGGAGGTCAGCCCGACGCCCGCCCGCCTTTAACTCCCGGGACGTTCGGTTATAAATATTTTTACTATTTTTGTAATTGATTTTTTTTAACTTAATATACATAATGTTCTGCATCGTCATTTACGCACGCAACTCCATAACTAACAAAAGAGACACTACTCTCTCTATATCGCGAAATTCAGTGTCCTTTTACAAGACAAAAGTATAGAGAACTTCCAAAATATACCGTATTTACTCGCATAATTTCCCCCATCGCGTATTTTCCCCACCCCAGTTTTTGTGGATTACAAAATTCAATTTTTATTTTTATCGCATAATTTCCCCACCTCTACTTCAACGCGTTTCCAACATGACCTTGACTGGCGGTCAACTCACGACGACGCGACAATGTACCGTTACTATCGCATTTCTCTATCCCACGCTACTTTAGGGGAAGATTCCACCCCCACCCCGGTCAGTACAAGAGCAGACTCCTTCTGAATCAGTACAACAATTTCGAGTGTTTTGTAAAAACGTCAAGTTCGCGAATAAAGTTGAGTTCTCTATTAGCAGGCAGCTGATGCTGACGTCATGCAGTGAGCAGCTATAAAGATGGCGGGCTGCACTGCGTGAGTTACGAAATTACGTCACAGTCGCACACACACTTCCGTGCATGCCTATTGCTTAACTGTACTTTGAAGAAAAAACAAATGTTGAGATGTGATTTCTTATATTTTAAATGTTGCGTGTTAATAAAATTGTTGTTAATTACATTTCTTGCTTTAAAAATCAATATTTAACATGGTTTTCCTTACACTTTCACCATATTTTTTTCCCTCAAATTGAAAAACATCGCGTAATTTCCCCACCCCCCTTTTTTTTGTCAAAATATTGATGAAAAAAAAGGGGAAATTATGCGAGTAAATACTATATGGGTTAGTGTTAGATTTCGAAATATTTCACATGGTTTTCATTGATTTTCTCATTTTAGTTATTCCTGTTATTCCAATCCAGAGGAAATGTTAGTATGGTGTAATGCAGTATGTATTCGACTCAAGATCTAGGAGTCAGTGTTCAATTTCTGGTAAGTTTTGAAAAGTTTATATACACTCATGTTTGCAAAAATTACAACACCATGAAGGAACCATCAGAATGAATGGAAATTTATTACACGCATTACTAATAGTGATACCAACAAACGATTAAAGTTTCAGATAAATGCAACAGTATTTGCAAAAAAAATCGTAAAGCCTGCACGAGCTGCAGTAAGAGCTGCAATACGCCGTGGCATCGAATCAAACAGGCCTTGGATGTGTCCCTGGGGTATCTCTTGCCAGGCTATTTCTATCCGAGTCCACAGTATTGGCCGCTGTATGACAATGACGGGCTACTTACCAAGTAACCATATCCCAGACAGGTTCAATAGGTTCAATATCGGGCGAACATTAGACCAGGGAAGAAAGGGTATCTGCCTTGCTTCGAAACGGCCTGGACATTTCTGGAAACATGTGGTCGGGCGTTGTCTTGTTGGAATATGGCTCCAGGACTGTGCTGAAGGAAGGGAAAGATTTCAGCTTCGACAACTTCCCTGATGTAGCATTTGCTGTTAACTCACAATTCGTAGCAGCCGAGATCGCCTATGAGAACCCAATTGCTCCCCAAACCATCACGCCTATCGTTCGTATAGCAGGACGCTGGACAATGCAGTCTGGAAGTTGGCGTTCACCTTGATATCGTCTAATGAGTATGTGGCCATGATTGTAATTCAACTTGAAGCAGGACTCGTCCGAAAATACGACATGGTGCCAATCTGAACGTCAGTGGATGCATTCTTGAACCTATTGAGCCTGAGGGGTCGATGGCTCAGTCCCAAGGGAATCATCCGCAAAGGGATGCATGCACGCAGTCCTCTATGCAGCAGATGCCGTCGAACCATGAAACAAGACAATGTCAGACCTGTTGCAGTGTTCAACGTTGTGCTAACACTCGAGAAGAAGCTGAACGGTCCGTCACTGCCATGCGGATTAGGTGTCTATCATCCCGTAGTGTCGTCACATTTTATGGTCCACTTCCGGATTTTCGACTCGTCCTGTTCTCGTCAGTCCACTGCTTCCACACTCGCATCGCTGTCGTTACCCGTATAAGCAGAAATTTCGCGGTATGAAAATCCTCCTTCACGCAAGCCGATCATTCAAACACCGTAGCTTGCTTATAAGGCGCCCTTTGACGTCGACGAGGCATACTGACTCCAGTAGACAATATACAGCTTACTGACGATGAACAACTACTTGTCTGGATCCCGAACAGTCCTCTCCTTATACGCTCTTACACGACAATTCAGAGGGCGCTGCTGAGTGAAGGCATGCACAATCATTTCCAAATTTTCACCCTGCTTTATATTTCCTGCAAGTTTCACTTCATTTGCATGCTTCCTTCATGGTGTATATATATATATATTTTAAATTCCATTTCTTTCTTTTTCTTTTTTCTTCTAATGTTTTTTTTTTCTTCTTTCTTGAAAATAATGTTGGTTTTTTTTTTTCCCTCCGATTATGTTAAATTAGGTAGAACACTTAATATACGATTAAAAATAATAATATTCCTACCTTTCTTTTTAATTAGAAATATAGTAATGTAAAACAACAAAACAAAACATAATTTACCTAATGTTTCTTTTTAATCTTATTTTCTTTCTTTCCTATAGTAATACGCTTTTCTTTTGTCACTTCGTTTAATATTTGAATCATTAAAATTTATGGCTAAGAATTCTAAGATTGATTTAAATATCTAAAACCACGTGATTTTTAATTCGTTTTTTTTTTGTTATTATTTTTTCGGCACAAACGATTTATTTTTTCGGAATAAACCTATCACAAACAAATACTTTCGTTTTTTTGAATTTGCGATGGGAGCATCCGAGCTTCTTTTTTTTGAGCTCCCTTTCAACAAATCAACTTTTCTACTTAAATACGACTATACAATTGTTCAAATTATTGAACTGTACAATACAAACCTTTAAAGCATAATTCCGTAGTTAAATATTAAGTATTATAAAAAATTAACTTTCCTTAAATTAAATTAGAAATAAAATAATTCGCGCTGTCGATTAACTTTTGCGCAGTCTGAGCCAAACATCAAGGGTAAATTCTGCTGATGATTTCTAAACAGGATGAAACAGCTGTTCAGGATTCCCGTTGATGTTGACTCAGTGAACGAAAACGTATTTACTGTCCAGTTGTGCTTTTTTTCTTGATTAAAATAATTTTAATAAAAAAAAGATAATATTAATTATTTATTTCTAATAGTCTATTAATTTCCTGTGTAATATTCTTAACATAGAAATACCAAAAAAAAATAAAAAATTATTTATCTTAAAAAAAAGGGGGAAAAAAAACAGAAGAAAAAGAAAGAAATAGAATTATATAAACAATTTTGCCCCAAAGCAGAATTTAATGCTAGTTTCTTTAGAACGCGAATTGGCAGTTTACGCCACACTGATATTTCTTGTGGAATCGAACAACAGGAAGTTAATAAGCTAAATCAATGAAAACTATCTCAAACATGTGAAACCGGTGGAGCGTTGACCCCCGCAATCCATATGTATGTTTGATTACTCCATGTGTACATTCATCTCACAAAAGTATTTACTGAATTTTGCGATATACAGGATGTAACGTCTCCTTTTGAGAATAACAAATTGCCAATGTACATAACAACCTTCCAACTTTTGCTTCAAACACGTTATGAGCTAGTTTACTACACTTAGTGTTTAATTTAATCCCAAAGAAACATTAAATGAAAGTTTTAAACACTTTAAACATCAGTTCATCAGTTTAATCATAAAGGAAACAGCCAAACACGCACAAAAAGCGAACTGTCTTTGAAAACAATCGAAGAAACGTACGTATGTAGTAATAATACGCAGCCCAGATGACATCATATACAGCATACGCAAAGTATACGTACCTCGGGATACGGTTCAATACAAAGTGTACGTAGTGCAGTGTATATAAGTCGATGGCACGTAAGTCTGGGTTTTGAATATAAATAACAAAAAAATTAACGAAAATTTTTTGATATAAAAAATGAAACTGTTCACACACACATAATGAATATAATAAACTTGATAATTTTACTTGATAAAAACACAATCGATTTCAGCAGGAGCTCCCTGTCTTTTTCAAGTGAAGGATGCAATAAAAAGTTCCGATTTAAATACAGAAATATAAAAGAATGCAAATAAGCTCGGACGTAACACCAGAAAGCATCCAATTAGGAACATCCACGTGAACAGGGTGCAGAGCCAATTATCATCTGTCTGATCGATTTACTCGGACCATTCAGATGGGGTTTGAAAGGAAATAAACAAATCCATTTCCGAGTCAAGTTCATTTTTTATTTTATTCATTGTGTGTGTGTGTGTGTGTGTGTGTGTGTGTGTGTGAGCAGTTTCATTTTTTTTTTCATAAGTGAATATAATCTATTTAACAGATCCTTTTTTCCAGTTTCTTCTGATTTAAAAGTCTGTTATGATAATGGTTAAGATAGTTCTCACCTCGATTATTAACAGCTGGTGGTTTCCATTTTGAGCTATGGATGTTTAAGTCTCTCTTCAGACCACTTCTGTCATATCTTCACTACTGCGATCCTTGAACAGTCTAGAACATTTCTGGTTGCTGAGTTGGTGGTTCGGAATTACACCCACTTCTGGATGCGTTCATTTGAACCGAAAGAGATGATTATTGTTATTTGGTATAGAAGAGTGATTTATGCTTGAAATCTGTTATACTCAACTACATTAATGTGTAAATGAGGCATGCCAAAATTCAGTGAGATTTTAAGAAAGTTTGTGTAGAAATAATTCATCAAAATTCTTTAAAATAATGTAATTTACTTACTAAAGAACCACATATATATATATAATATAATATAATATAAAATTCATCAACATCATCAACAATAAAGAACCAAATATATATATATATAATATAATATAATATAAAATTCATCAACATCATCAACAATAAAGAACCACATATATATGTTAAATGTAGCTGCAATTCTGCATGTTTAAAAAAAACTAAACCTTTCTTTTTAAACTTTCTTATGCAGCATCACAGAGCAATTTGTTTTAATTCCTAATATTTGTATCTCATTCCGATATAACACGTTTTGAAGTTTCTACATTATATAAATACTTCTCTTTGATCTTTATTTTAAAACGACAAAAAGTAATTTTCAGCATATTTTTACTTTTTTTTCCAAAATTGAAAAAAAATAAATAAATAAACACAATTTTTTTTTTCTTTTTAGGTAAGAAGGGGAAAATTATCCCAAAATTTGTTTAATAAATTTCAGACTACAATAAAAACGTAGTTTCGGTTGTCGAAGTAAAAAGGAATTGATTTAAACTTACAGCTGATGTAATTCCAAATATCGTTTGTTGAAAAAACAAAAAAACAAAAAACAAAAACGAATGGATTTAAACGTCGCTACTGTATACTGCCGTTTAAACTCATGATCACTGTAAATCAGTGGCGCACCCAAGGGGGCAGCTAAGGAGACTGAAGCTCCCCCCCCCCAACCCAAAAATAAAGAAAGGAAGAACGAGAAGGAAGCCTTTACTAAAGCACTGACATGTATCTTATTATATTTTGAATAATAATATTATTAATGATCTTTGAAACAATTTATTTTTCAATAAGCCTACATCTGAATGGACACTTCACAACATCCTTAGCCCCCTACAAACCTTAATCCTGGTTACGCCACTGGCCCTGAGTCACTGAATATTTAATAATAACTTTATTCTATGCATAAGTTTCGTTTGATTACGACAGAAACTTGATCCGTTCAGTAAGGAGCGATGAATAAGAAACTATCACTACTTAGCCAGAATGATTTCTGAGCTCATATTCGAATTTTAACTAAATTCCTTTGGTCCTTATTTAGAGAAGTAAGACAAAAGCTTTCTTCTTCTGATTTGTCTTGCCCAAATGTTTGGTGTAAACGTAAAACACTAGGCTTAAATGTACTTAAGAACTAAACGTAAGCTTAAGTCATTCTTATGCCTTAGCGATCTTAGAAAAGAACCTTTTGTGTCGTATATACTTCTAGAGTAATATTCTTTAGCTTTACTTAAAAGAAAATTATTAAATTAAAACTCTTAAACCTTTTGCCAATGTGTTACAGCTTGCTATCGTTTCCCTAATGTGTAATTCATGAGTCTCTTTAAATTCAGATAGTTTCTAATCGAAAATTTTATTTGCAGAAAATGTTACTTTACTTCAAGTCTTTGTCCTACCAGATAATGTTCTTGTAGTAATCCTCATATTAAATTGAATAAATCTTCGTCTGTCATTTCTGTAATTCCACATTGACTTTATTCAGGATTCTTTGTTTTGATACACTTCAGTCCACTGTTGAGGAAGTTACAATCTAACAACAGATGATTGGTGTAAACTTACATCAGAGCTATGTTAGAAAGTTATCAAAAAATGTAAGCCTGCTTCTGTTGTAAAGGAATAACGATGAAAATTACTATTAAGGATAACAATCGAAGACAAAACTTATAATGAGAGATAGTCTTTCCTACTTTGTAGAGATAACAATATTTTGATAGCAATATCTTAGCCAGAACAATACCAAATCCAATCTCTGCATTAAGCAGGGATCCGATCTTCACCGTGGATGTGTTTTTAAATAGAGCGAGAAAGCCTTGGATTCTGTCAGGAGGATTCGCTAGGAGGATTTCAAAACTGTTGCGATCATCTATCTACGTGCACGAGATCCTGGTATAGTGGGCGGAGTGTCCTCTCTAATAAATACTTTGGTAAATGCGTCTATCTATTGGATCACCCTAAAATGAATTATTCCTTATAAGTTAGTAATATTGACTGTTTAACGACCTAATAGTAAAATACCTTCGTAAAAGTCATTGGTTACCCACCTTATAATGGTCTAAAGCAAGGCCTGCAGGCATAGAAGGCTTCCAGCCTTAAGTCTTAACAATTATTCCTTTGTTTTCGTTAAGCTGTAGCCCTTATACAACATATAATGAATAATACAAACTAAATCTCAATCTCTTAAAAAGATCACACTACTAATATATTTAAAACGACTATTTTAAATGCTAAAAAATATTTAACATTTTAAGAAACTAAAAGTTGAAAACTCAAGTACTGAGATTAAGAAAATAATGACATAATAAATCTCTTTGTTTTCACTGATATATTTTCGCAAAGCCTTTAGGGATATGCATATTCCTCTTTTGCCATGCTTCTGAATAGATATTTTCAGGCTGTTACAACCTACATTTGTACATTTGTGATAAATATATCTTTAACTATTTAAATACTTCTGTATATTTCTATCTACGGCCATCATTTATTCTATCATTAAGATTTTTATCTAAATCGACTTTATATTTTTATGTACGCCATCAAGCAGAAAGGATTCTAAAATGACTAGAACATGAACCAATGGAAAAAATTTTCCTATCAAAAAACATTCAGTAAAGGAGAATTGGAAGATCTGCCCCACCACTGTACAGCTATAAGATATGCACGTAAGGAAAGATCTCCATCAATAGAACATTTTTTTTTATTACGACTTGAATCAATTATTAGTCCTTCGGAGTTATGTAATTCTAGATATGATGTTATGTGGTGAGTGTGGGTTGCCGGGAAGCCGAGCACCGCTACCGTTGATATGACTTATCTAGATGACATCTTAATTCCCGGATGTATTAATTAATTGTCATTTAATAATTATTTCAGTAAGGGTAAATAATATTTTCATTTATTACTTGTACATAATTATGATTTACTTGAAATAAATTGTAATATTAATTAATAATTACGTGTACAGTAATAATTATTAAAAGTTAATGAAATAATAACTTCCAGAATTATACAGAGTAGCCCAAAAGTAGGTTTACAGTTAATTTTTAGTAAATTTTTCGAAATGCAGACCGTTTATTTTATTCCCTAAGTGATGGCAAACAACCTCAATGAAGAACAAAGGAAATGGATATTGAAGCAGTATTGGAAGTCTGCAAATGCCGAGTACAGCATGGCAAGAAGCTTTTCACGCATCTCCAACGTCGTGCCAATTTATCGCATAAGGAAGAAATTTGATGAAACTGGTTCAGTGAGTAATGCACCGAAATCTGGACGTCCCAAGACTTCTGTTACTGAGGAAAATGAGATGTTAGTGGCTACGACATTTGTGAACAGTCCTAAGAAATCCACTCGTCGTGCGCCTGCAGAACTATCCATACCAAGAACATCATTGCAACGCTTAACGCAGTAATTGAAATTAAAACCTTACCGATCACAACTAGTATGTGGTGTTTTGGAGGACGACTCAGATCGCCGATTGCAATTTTGCGAAATGATGCATCAGCAATTTGCTGAAGAACAATCAAACTCTTTGGATAAGACTATCTGGTCTGATGAGGCTTCCTTCAAATTATCTTGCCATGTGAACAGGCATAACTGTGTGTACTGGGCTGATGAAAATCCCCATTTCACCATAGAAACCGAAATAAATCAACCTGGCATTACAGTTTGGGGTACATTATCAAGCGAAGATGTTGTTGGGCGGGTTTTTGTTAATGAATCTATAAATGGGAAGAACTACTTGGCAATGCTTCGTGACGTGGTTGTGCCACAACTATAAACTAAACATAACTTTGCTGAATGTTGCAATGTTGAAGGATGACATTTTGAACACCTGCGAGATTAAATAGGTGATGTTTAATACTTAAAACATGCTAATATTTTGAAATCAATTGCCTACGTATACATGATGCTTTAACCATAAACCTACATTTGGGCCACCCTGTATAACTCCGAACGGACTAATAATTGAGACGAGTCGTAATAGTAAAATATGTTCTATTTAAGGAGATCTTTCTGTGGGTATATATCTTATCACTATACAGGGTGGGGCAATTTCCCGTAGAGTTTCGCCCATTGTCCTTTCTGAAATTCAATATCTATTTATTTCTTAAAAATTGGACATTATAGAAGGAAATGAAAATCGAAAGATTGAAAGATTAACTGAAACGTTTTTCAAAAAGCCCAAATGAAAATTTGCATTAAATAAATTCTTCGGATTAATAATTTCTACATTCCAGGAAGTCTTTCATTCTTGTGGTGATCTATAATATAAAAGTGAAATTTGTCGATTTATGTGTGTCTCTGTGACAAATGTTTAGCTTACTTCCCAACATGCTACCAACTTCAAATTTAGCAAGGGCAAGGTTACTGTAGACAATGTAAAAATTATAAAAAATTACCTTTTTTAGTTTGGGGGGATGATCATCAACTGTCTGTCGGCAACAAGCAAAACGATTCCTGATTTTGACACTAGATGGCACGAGCTTCCCCTGATGTCCATTCATTTTTTTTTTATTTATCTTTTTATTTTCACACTAGATGTCAGGAGATGGTGCTTCGCTCCTGGAGAAAGGTTATGCATATCTTGGAAAACGGTTGACGCGAGAAACAGGAAATGTGACATGAGAGTTCTTTGTCAAAATCAAAAACACCACTATTCGACGAATTTTCGATATTGGCGTCCTAACGGGTGTAAATGTGAGGAGGGCAACGTTCTTGAAAGCGCCACATATGCACCTGGAAACGACAATTTGAACCACAAAAATATTGTTGTTCAACAATTGGAACTGAAATGTGATTGTGCATAATAATGTCACAGATTAACCTGATGGCGACAACTGAAACTAAAATGTTGTTCTGCTTAACAATGCCACATATTAACCACGGGAAGGCAGTGAGAGAATGGGGAAACTTTACTGAAGGATACTTCTACGGGGTTTTCAGAATAGATACATATTTGTAATGATTACATGAATTTTTAAGAACTGGGGAAGGTTTGAAGTGATAAGGGTGTGAGAAGACGAGAAAGGGGTTGTAAGTCTTATATTCTTCGATCTCCATATTCCGTTCATATCTTGGGATCTCGAGTTACAAAATTCAAAATGTATCATTACTATCTATCACGTGATTTTTGTACCAACTGAGAAAGTATCAAAGTAATCTCACAATTTTAATTTGTTTCTCAACTACATTCTTGTTACCCGTACGAAGAATGGGCATTCTGCTAGTGGTTTAGTAAATGTTTGATCTGCATTTACTCTTCGTAAAACAAAAACATAAAAAAAAAAACGGAACAATAGTAATAATAGTTTATTTTAAATTCAATATTTAAAATCAATATTTAAATATTTAAAATCAATATTTTCTAAAAAAGAGCTGACATTTTTTTTAAAGTAAATATTAATGTACACAGAAAGTAAACCATAAGATGTATTACGCTATGTTAACTGCATGCCATTATCAGTGAATCAACTCTGAAATATGAGTTAATTATTATTACTCATTGCAAATAATAATTTTCACTATGATCTCATATTAAGTTTATGATATAACTGAGTATACATTTTATTTTACTTATTTATATCATTGATAATGTTTCAAATAAATCGTGCAAATTTTGTAAGATTTACATTTTAATATCATAATTAATTATGTCACATTTCAAAATTAATATAAGGTACATTTTTTTAGATTTTTTAAATTTTACTAGAGCTGTTTTTCTAAGCAAGTTATTCTTCTGTTTCTTTATTTTCTTCTGTTTCTTTATTTTCTTCTTGATCTTCTTTCTCTGCATCAGCACCGCCACCGATTTCTTCCACTGGTTTATCCTCTTTTACCTCTTCTTTGCTTTCTTCTGTTTCTTCCTTGCTTTCTTCTGTTTCTTCCTTGCTTTCTTTTGTTTCTTCCTTGCTTTCTTTTGTTTCTTCCTTGCTTTCTTCTGTTTCTTCCTTGCGTTCTTTTGTTTCTGCCTTGCTTTCTTCTTTCCCTTCTTTATTAGGTTTCTTTTCCTTGCCTTCTGTTTCTTTTGTTCCATTACTTTGAAGAATCTTTCCTATTTCCTCAGCCTTACCAGGTTTAAATTGAACGTCTGCCGTGGGTTTCCCATGCTTCCAGGTACCGCTCCAGGTCTCACCAAAGACAGTTTCGAAACGTCCTACACCATGCAATTCGTTGTACTTCCAGCTACCAATGTACTTATCATGACCCCTCCACGTGTAAATACCAAACCCTTCTATCACATCGTTATTCCAATGTCCAATATATACGTCACCGTAGGACCAAGACATTTTACCAAGACCATGCCTTCTGTCTGATTGCCATTCACCTAAATAAGAAGAACCATCCTCCCACTCTTGTAAGCCCTTACCATGTCTTTCATCATCATGCCACTCTCCATAGTATACGCTTTTCGTGTTCCAAATATTCGTGCCTCTGGAGTCCCGCTTCCCATTTCTCCAAAGACCAATGTAACTTGTGCCGTCAATATACCGTCTCCAACCAAAGCCTTCCATGAGACCGTTTTCGAATCTTCCAAAAAACCTCTCACCACCGTCAGGTTTAATACCACAGCCATGCCTCGTGCCATCCTCCCACATCCCGTCGTACAGAATAGATCCATTGCTTAATGTTAAAGTTCCGATTCCATGAGGCTTGTTGTTCCTCCAGTGACCTTTGTAAACCTCGGTTCGTTTTTGAAATTGAATACCCATGTAACGGTGTGCAGCGTACCTGTATACCATTATTCCGTACCCTGAAATTATTCCTTGTTGAAAGGTGCCATAATAGCTTTCACTGCTGTCAGGCAGGTTCCAATGGGCAAAACCGTACCCTACCATCCTGTCATATTCCCAGTGACCAATATAAGTGAAGTTCAGTTTTTCAAGCTTACCGAACCCATATCTACTGTTAGTTGCCCAGTTACCTTCATACACAGTACCGTCAGCCCATACATATTTACCGAATCCAACCTTTGTATGATGATGCCACTCGCCAGTGTAAATATCTCCACTGAACCATTTCATTTTACCTAAATGATGTCTGAAATTATCGTTCCAGATGCCTACGTAGTAATTACCATTTTCCCAATCACACTCGCCAATACCATTTCTTTTATCATTCTTCCAACTTCCTACGTACTTGTAGTTACTTGTAGCTACATACATACCACAGTCATATTTTTGGTTGTGTTTCCACATTCCAGTATAGCTGCCTTTTTGGTAACTTTCTGTACCGAATCCATGCCGTTCATTATCCACCACTTGTCCGACATAGTCTTCGGACACTCCAGTCATTCTCTTGGCGGTGTAAATCGTCTGCTTGTCACTGCCTGCACATGTCCCATTGGTCATAGTTTCTCGGATACTATTCAAATTATCTATAAGAAAAATAAAAACAAAATTAAAATAAAAGCTATGACTTTCTTTACAAATTAGATAAATTCATGAAATCTTCTATATATATATAAAGGAGGAAGTTTGTTTGTTGGTTCGCTATACACTCCTTTCTTTCTTGGGCAAAGTTTCTTGATGTATGTGATCCTCAGAAACAGGGGCGAATATAAGGGGGGAGGGCCAAGGGGGCCCGGGCCCCTCCCGAAATAATGAATATAAAGAAAAAACTGATATAAAGTATCATGGGGTGTCTACTTAAAATTACTTAATCTAACCTTACATTAATCTTGGGCCCTCCCCCAAAAATATATTCTGTATTCGCCACTGCTCAGAAACCAATTCAGTTGGAACACGAAATTTCGCATGAGTTTTCTTTGTTTTCAAAATCTAAAACATTTGTGTCGACGAATTTTCGATATTCGCATTCTAAGGGGTGTAAACGAGGGAGGGGAGGAAAAACTTTATTAATGAATACTTTAATGCGATTTTCAGGTTACAAAATCAGAATATACTATCATTTTGTATTCATCAAAATCATCACGTGATTTTTTTTACTAATTGGAGAAGGTTTGAAATGATAGGGGTGTGGAGAATGGCAGAAATGGATGGAAAGTCTTAGGTTTTCTGATCTCGATTTTAATTTGATATCTAGGGCTTATCGAATTACAAAATAGGAATCTAATCTTAATCTGTAATTACTTCGTGACTTTTTTTACCAACTGGAAAACTTTTAAAGTGATCACACAATTATAATTTCTCTGTATCCACATCAGGACAACTCTTTTTTTTTTGTAACCCGAGTGAAGCCCGGATGTTTTTCATAGTATATACAGGGTGTCTACAATTATCATCTATTCCATGCACTCTACAGCAAAAGCTACTTATTGGAATAGCATCAAATTTGCAGTATATCGTAATGACACGATGGGAAGGATATTCATTGAAAAAAAAATTAGTTCCAAAAACCACCACCATGACAATGCATTACAGCGCTGATATACAGTCACGCTAAAAATTGTTCAATATGTTGACCACCATTTTCTGCTATCATCTGAAATCGCAAAATCGCATGTTCAACTGTTGAACGCAAGGTGTCCGTGGGAATGTTGAGCACGTGACGTGATACGTCACGTTTAAGATCTGATAAGATTTGCATTTCTGATTCCATACATGCCGAAAAACGTTCCCTGGTAGTGATTTTTGAAACTAATTTTTCTTTTCAATATTATGTCCTTGCCATGGCGTCATTACGACGTACAGAAAATTTGGTGCCCTTCCAATAAATAGATTTTGCTCTAGAGTGCGTGGAATAAATGAAAAATATATAAAGGGTGTAATTCAGAAAAAGAATCATAACTCGAATAGAGCCTTTAGAGGTGATTAGAAGTTAGAAAATCTACATCACCATATATACAAATTGTTAAAAGAAAATTGTTGTTTTACTAAACCTTAATGATAGTTTAAGTAAAGTCACAATGAAAAGGCCTTTATTTACAAAAACATAAGGAAGAAATAACATGGCTTGCTTGCTGACTGTTGGCATTTTATAAATTTCCGCCTGATGGCGAAAAGTTGAACTATTCTTTTTTTTCAGCAGAAATTTCGTCCGCATAGCAAGTACCACATTCATTACAACCCGCTCCATGCTGAGAGTAAGAAGAAGAAAATATATATAAATATACAACTACACATAAATATATAAAAGTTTCTCTCATCTTGAGCTAACATCTGGGACAGCTGTTTCAGCCTTATTAGACTTCTTCAGCTAGATTTACCCTTAATGGTAGTTCAGAGTGCGAGACAAATCTGAAGAAACCATTTCGGCTTCCCGAAATGGACCTCAAACAAAGCCAACGCAACAATGATAAATTACATTGCACCGCACGGCCTCAAATTCTTTGTCCCAGCAACCTCCTAGCTGAAAAGAATTTAAGCAAGGACTGTGTTGTACTATCATTATGATATCTAATATTTAAATTGTAATGGTGATATTGTTTAATGTTTTGGACACTAGAGGTCGACACAATAGCAGTGGCGGTACAAAACTAGTATGGCGGTAAACAACTGTAGAACATGTGAAAAGTCGAATCAATATTTTGTTAACTGAGATTATAAAATTAATGTTTAATTTAAATCCTACCGAACATTGTTATTCAAACTACATAACAAATTGGCGACGAGGATTTGATTTATAAGTAAGAAGGTTTAACGTGCATTAAATGTAATATGAAAACGGAAAAAAAAACAAGGGAATGTGAAGAGAAATTTATTTTAAAATATTTAAGAAATATTTCAAGATATATATTAAGTAATATAAGATATATTAAGTAATATTTCTATGAAATATTTCATAATATATTTTAAATCATGTGCTTCATATTAAAATTTAAGAAATAATTATTCAATTAAATAATTATGACGTAATGGAAAAACGGATATTAAAAGTCACACGATAGACTCGTTTTCAGACAGACAGAGTTGAAGTAACAGTCATTAGAAGTGCAATCAGTATTGGAATGAGAATTCAACCCCGCAGTAATCTCAGACTGAAGAATGACTTAGAAGTTAGAAGGCAAGTCACAAGAAGACCGAAGACACAAATATATTGATAGACATAGGAAAGAAGTTGAAATCCACCGTCAGAAATTGAAGAAGAAGAAGTAGAAGTTATTCTTAAGGCCGTTTTACATTTACTATTTCACTCGCCATAAATGCGAGCCATAACGCAGAACATGTCGGGGTAGATTGTGAGTGATTTGTGCACCGCTTTACACTTACCATAACGCCTTCCATCAAACGGAACATTTACACCGCAATTGTCATCATGCCTACGTTTTATTTACGAAAAAAATAGCAGTGATTTATATAAAAACCATTTAGTCAATGCATGGGATAGGTGAAAGAATGTCTTTAATTAATTAAAATAGGAAATATTCATGTTTTTTTTCATCGTTTTGTGTTTCTTTGTTTTCAGTTTCGATAAATCAGTTTCGATAAATAATTCAGTCTCGTTAAATCTCGATCAATGGCGAGATCTTTTCGAGATGTCGATCGCTCGTCTCGATTCGAATTTTCAAGCCGAAATTCTGAAACGATTTTGATTAATAATGTAACATTTTATGAAAGCATCCACGGAAACATAAGGAAAATATGCCCTCCGATCGCGAAAATCATTTTTGTAATCGGTAATTTCGAATAAATAGATACAAATCGATTGGACTTCCAAGTTCTACAATTCGTCACCAGGAGCGCTAGTGGCAATGTCCAGCTAAAGTCACTGTATGGTCAAAAACATCGACGGTGCTGCCATCGAAGTAGGGGGTGAAAATAGCACTGCAGTGAAGCCTTCATTCTCGAAGGGGCAGTAATGGTATTTTGTAGGACTTCTATATTTTTACATTTTTTAATAAGATTTTTTTTTTATCATTAGTTCCTTTAAACTTTTAAGTTATTGGTGTTTAATTTTTTCTTTCAAATTACTAGTAATTTTGTAAACTAAATTCCTTCAAAATTCTATTGAAGAAAACAAATTTTATAAATAACTGAATGGAAAAAAAAAAAAAAAGTGTTTTAAATCTGCATGTCATTTTTGTTTTGGACTTTTCTTATCTCAACATTAATAAAACTTAACTTTCAACTTAAGAAACGAAACTATTTTTAATTTTGTTGATTAGTTATTTATTTATTTACTTTTATTTTTTTTTTACAACAAATTTAATAACATTTGGAATTTTTTACAAATTGAAAGCATTAACAATTTTAATGCTATTTACAATTGATAAGATATACAATAATAATAATAATAATAATAATAATAATAATAATAATAATAATAA
>JAFIDM010002131.1:90173037-90212193 GCA_023159025.1 Thereuonema tuberculata
ATGCTGAACACAATGGTGAAGGTTTCATTCTAATATCTCTAACCGTTAGGCCGCTACAGAGTGTGACATCCAGAAAGCATACACTTTTGTGTGTGACATACAGCAAGCGTTATACAAAGAGCGGTTCCCTTTTTTTTTTTTTTACAGACAAGCTGTAACAAAGGGTTCTTTAAAAATGAATTTTGGGACATATATTCCGAGATGATTTATATTTCTATATATCTGTATTTGGATCTATATTTTAGTGCAATTTCATAAATAATGAAGATCAAAAAAAGGCAATTTTACTTAAGGATGTTGGAATTATAGTTTATCAAAAGTTACTCGATATAGTTGTAGCTGACAAACCTGATGAAAAGAGCTATTCAGAAACAGTTGAACTTTTAAACAGACATTCGAATCCAACTCCAAGAGAAATTACACAACGTGCTAAGTTCTATAATCAAAGCCGTAAACCAGATGAATTATGCTCTAATTATGTAGCAGAATTGCGACATTTATCTGAGCTTTGTAAATTCGAAACGGATAATGGCCGAGATAAAATGAGACGTGATAGATTTGTCATGGATATTCAACACGAAACAAATGCGAAATAGATTGTTGGAAGAAGATGTACTTGAAGACCTTATTATTTATTTATTATTTATTTTATGGCTTATAATGTAATTTAATAAAATATAATTATTAAAATTTCAATTGGGTTGACGCAAGTCATATGTAAATGAAGAGAAAAGGTGAGGATATATGAAGTCTCGATATCAGTGCGAGAGAGCGGGAAATTCAAGTGAGTCTCGTTGTCACCGCATGAGGGATGATGACGTCTATGAAGAGTCACCGCTGGCGAGACAGATGCACAGTGAAGGAGAGCCAACGTGGATAGAGACTATGTGAAATAACGACTTGCTTGGTGAAAGTCATTGTAGTTTTGGGTAAGACTGCACTTTACGGTACCGGGTGTTTGGAATTTTTTTTTTCCCCGTCGTCAAAGATGGCCGTTTTCGATCTATTTTCAGAATCCGGAAGCGGAAGTTGACGTCGGATGTTTCAACTTCCGGAGAACGACCGGATAGCGAATACAGGAAAGACTCTTGCTAAAAGGGGTCATCACCATTAAACCCGAAAAATTAAAATTGAACAAACCTCACTATTTCAGAGGCGAAAACCTATAAAATATATATAATTCCGTTTACTTATGTACCGATGTCGCTGCTTCGTGGGGGAGACGCTTCTCTCTCTCTTTCACACGACATATCCTATTATAACCGTCATTCACATAGCTCCTTTCAACCAACGCCATGTTCTCTCCATACTTTGGACACTTATATTCCTTTGCAATCAATCCAACACTCATACAAAATTTAACTACATCCTTCTTACATCCATGTCTCATTCTCACAAAAAAGCTAAAATCACATAAACCAGCACGTAATTTCTGTTGACCTGTCAACTGCGCTACAACTGCGACAGCCATCTTCACCGACACTAAAACACACGTGAGAGACAAACCACGTGGAAAAAGCACGTGGATAAACATTACGTCATATATCCTTCCGCAATGAAGCGGTAAAACGTCGGCGCTGAATCCTTACGAAGCTTCCGATTGGTTAGTACCGTATTCTTCAGTCTAGCCAAGTTTTGAACTCTTCAAATGTTGTAAGTACTGTATTAATTATAAACACCCAGAATTAGACGTGAAAGGGATACTACTAGAAATTCAATATGAAGATGAAAATGGCGTCGTCACATGGTGCAAATCGTTACTCGAATAAAGTAATTTGAGTTGCTAACAAATCTATTCAATAATAAGCTGCTAACATACATTTATCTATGTGATAAAATATAAAGAAGAAATATCAACATTAATTAACAATTACACATAAAGTAAATGCAAGTTATTTTTTCACCGTTCGAATTACATAATTACAGAATATTGAGTTATGCACTAATGTAAGATTTAAGTGACTATTTTATCCAGTGTGAAAGTGCTTCAGATAATAAATTGTAATAACTAAAGTGTTTCAGTGATTAATGTCCAGAAAGAATTAATAGTGCGTTTGACATTAGTGAATAATTATTATAGTGCAAAGTGCTTCAGTAATTACTGTGTGATAAATGTGGTACAATACACTATATTTAATCGAAAGTGCTTCGAATAAATAAAATATTTGATTAGTCCTTTAAGTTAAAGGTACTATTGTTGTACTCTTCAACTGATAGTGAAGAGAATTTGTTTAAGTATTTTAAAGGCATTCATATTTTATTGCTTCAGTACTCAAGTGAATTGCGGAAATGCAATAGTGAATAAAAGAATAGACAGCATTTCTAATTCACGAGTTTAAAGTATAAAATACATAAAGGAAACTATATGCAGATGGATCCTGTATTTTATTAGAAGAAATCTCAGACTTGTAATATAGTGACTTAAGGAACTTAGGAAGCAAAGTCAAAGAAAATATTTTCGAAGAACTTATCCAACTATGTATACGTAGAAACTATACTTTGTGTATAAATTACTAGTTACAAATAAAATAATTTAGTTTTAGTAATCAGTGTGCCTCTATTCATAAAAAAAAATCACTAACATTTCCCTTCAGTACTTATGCTGGAAAGTGTTGTTAAGTTATCAGAAGCGATTGAGATAGCAAATAGCGATGCTCAAGAAATAAAGAATATTACCAGTGAAAGACCATCAACTGTCAATTATATAAATTCTAATAAGCAAGTTAGAAAGCCACAACTGTCAAAATCACAGTATAACTCGACAGTGAAACTATTACTACCTAAAGAGGAAGTACTAAAGAGTACGAAATTGGAACCGGCAAATGGAAGATGCTTTTGATGTGTTAACGATCTACAGGCTATCAAAGCATGTCAATATACAGAAATCATATGCAGAAAATTTGGCAAGAAAGGACATATGGCGAAGGTCTACCTAATGAAATTAACTAATATTAAGAAAAATAATAGTTCAAAAGTTCATCAAGAAGATCCTGACTATGAATATAAGCTACATGATGACAAAGAAATCCGTTATCATATAGAGAATAGTTGTGAAAACCTTATGGATGTTCCAGAGCCTTGTTTATAATTTGTACAGTGAATTCGTGCAAATTACGCAAAGTCATTACGCTTTGAAGTATATTTACGATTTACAAATACTCCACGTATCTCATTTTAGTATTTAAAATAGATTTATTAAAAATACTGCAAATTGCGAATTTTGTTGTAATTAAATTACTTGATTCACGAGTTTTTAGAATTTGTTTAAACTTCTAACCATTTTTGCTTTTGTTGTATTATTTCTTTTACGTTCATATGCTTGAAAAAGAGAAGACGAATTTAAACTTCTCAAAAATTCGTAATTTGCAGTATTTCTAATAAAAAAATTTTAAATACAAAAATGAGGTACGTGGAGTATTTGTAAATGTATTGATCTAGAAATGAAAAGGAAGAGATTGTTGAAAGATTTAGGATTGTTTCTGAAGAAACTTATAGAAAAATTCCCAGCACTTCAGTTTTCAACCTTTTACGCGAAGTTTGTCGGTTTATAATACTCAAAGAATGGAAATGTTAGGCATGGTTATCTTGGTTGAGGTAAAATTTGATGGATGAATAAAACATCTTCCTCTTGCAGATATCCAAGGGTAAAGGACCTAGTTTATGTGTCAGACTTTGGATTTTCTCATCACTGCGTGTTCTAGAATATCTCATACATTATATAAGTGTCCATATGAAATCTTTAGATGTTGTATTGGAAAATAAGGATGTCTTCTCATGGAAATGAGGTCTTCTGAAGAATACTAAAAATACACATATACCGAAAACCTGTATTTCAACCACGTTTCGTCAAGGCACGAACTTTGCCCTATGCAATTAAAGGGAAAGTCGAAAACGAAATAGACTCGACTGGAGTCAATAAGTCATCGTTTCGGTGCCACACTCTGAAGTTGCTGCACCAATCGTACCGGTTATGAAACCGAATGGATCAGTTCGTGTATGTGATGATTATAAGCTTACAGCCTGTTGCTATAGATGTTGAAAAATATCCACTTCCTAGTGCTGATGATTTTTTGCTATATGAATGATTGCAAAATGTTTTCAAGACTTGATTTAAAACAAGCATATAGTCAACTGGAACTGGATAATGAATCTCAGCATCTAGTTACTAGAAATACGTCTAAGGGATTATACAAATACACAAGACTTTCTTTAAAGGTTTTGGCTTATATTCAAAAGGAACAGTGTTGATGAACAGTGTTGATCTAAAAGATAATCTTTAAACTTTCCGATTCCAAAAACAAGGGCTAGAGCTTCTTTTTCTATTTGACGAAATTTTCTTACCGTGATTGTCAAGCTTTGTGAAGCATATGCTATTGGTTTTTCCTTTCGATCTATCACATGTGATAAGACAGCACCAATGCCAATAGGACAAGCATCACATGCCAGATACAAAGGACGTGCAGGATCATAATGTACGAGTAAACGTATGTCAACATTGCTTTAGCAGCTTTGAAAGCTTTGTCTTGAGTATTAGGCCATTGCCATGGTGTTTTCTTTGAAAGTAATTAGTTTAAGGGTGCTAGACGAGTTGAATTCTATGGTACAAACTTTACTGAATAATTTATCAATTCAAAGAATCCTCTCAATTTTCAACATTTTTGGGTATTGGAGCATCTTCAGTAGCTTTAATTTTCTCAAGTTGGGGATGTATCCCTTCCACATCAAGAATATAAGCCAAAAACGTTAAATATGGCTTCATAAATTTGCTTATTAATTTCTAAACCAGCCTTTCTTATTATAGTTATATTATTATTGTAGTTAATACTTCATCCAGTTGCAAGAGATGTTTTTTTTAACAGATTTTCTTCTAACAATGACGAAGAAACAATGATTAAACAATGTTGTTTAAAAGATGGGGTGACGAAGAAAGACAGATTAAGAAATGAGTATATTCTGGGAACTACGAAAGTGGCAACTATTGAAAATAAAATGCAAGAAAAACGACTCAGATGGTTTGGACATTTAGTAAGAAGAGAAGAAGATTATGTGGGGCACAGAGTAATGAAGATGGAGATACAGGGGAAGAGAAAGAGGATGGCCTAATAAGCGATGGCTAGACTTGGTTGAAGAAGACCTCAAAGCCAAAGGGATACGGAGAGAGTGGGCGCTAGATAGGAAACTATGGAAGAAGCTCATCAAACACAGCGACTCCATCTAAAATGGGAAAAGCTGCAGAGGAAGAAGAAGAGGAGGAGGAAGATTTACTTCATAACAATGTATCATCTTGAAATGGATAAAAGCTTAGTTCGTCCTCGGAACAAGATTTCCATTGCTCACTGAAAGACAGCTGACGCCGATACCCCATAAGGAAGTCTTGTGTGTTTGTTCATCAACCGTTAGCTGCTATTTTCTTTTTGCCTGTCACTCTCCAAACACCACCTGTTTAATTATGGCCACCCCAGTATTTAGGTAAATATAGTATATCGTCGCTGTTATATCAAAATGTCGTATGTCAAAATTACCAACAACGTGTAGTTGAGAAACACAGTTGTATTTGTTAGCTCTCAAAATGTTGTAAGTGATCAGGTGATAGAATTCAAGTTATAGATTAAGAACAAAACGCCAGATGTCACTAGTGGTTGCAGGTGTTACATCAAAATGTCCGATATCTAGATTTTTCAAATGATATTTTGATATAACAACGACGATAAGTATAGTATAGTGTAGTATAGTATACAGTGGTGGACAAAATTATAAGGACAAGGGAAAAAATCGCCAAACTTGGTTAAAGTTGGCCGGAAAATTATGCAAATTTTATGGCTGGAAACCAACGATAAATGCAGCATTTTTTATTAGTTTTTATGGAATATTTATGGGAAATTCATATTCATAAAATGTATTTTGGATTTAGACAGCCCTGTGATATGGACAAAATTATAAGGACAACGCTATTTGTGTGTTCTAAAAAGCAAAATTTGCATGTTTTTTGTTCTGCACACGGCACTCCCAGACGATATAAATGCATAGTAAGAGATTGCGAACGTCATATTCTATTTTTTCAGTCATGCCACTAGGTACGAAACTTTCGGAGTTTTAGAAAGGGAAAGTGGTTGCTTTTAAAAGTTCAGGACTTACTGTACATCAAATTTCGACAAAGCTGAATAGATCGAGAACGGTTATTTATAATTTTCTTAAAAATCCCGAAAAATATGGACGGCAAAGACGTATAGGTAGGCCATCTTCTGTTTCTGTGCGTGTGAAAAGAATGATAATAAGGCGAGCTTGCTCCAAAAAACAAATATCAACGGAAATTAAACGGGAATTAAACTTACGATGCAGTGTTCGAACTGTTCGACATGTTTTACAAAAAGGAAAAAAAAGGTTCGTTATGGAAAACTTATGTCACGACCACCTCTTACAAAAGTTCATAAGAGACTGAGGATGGATTTTGCCAAAAAATGCATTACTATGGAAAAAGAAGTGCGATGACGTTATCTTTTCTGATGAGAAAAAGTTTAATTTGGATGGACCAGATGGTTTTCGCTATTCTGGTATGATCTCCGTAAAGAAAAAGAAATTTTCGCAAACCATATATTTAGAGGTGGCTCAGTGGCTGGTCTGGGGAGGTTTCGCAACTGGCGGAACTACTCCAATAGTTTTTGTGCAGGGCAAAATGAATTCTGAGAGTTATATTTATATATTGGGCAATAATCTTTTACCAGAAGCACCGTCAATTACGAGTGGAGGCTTTTTGTTCCAAGAGGACAATGCCTCAGTACACGTTTCTCAAACTTCGAAAGCATGGTTTGATGCTAATTTTGTGAAACTACTTGACTTGCCGGCCAGAAGCCCAGATCTAAATCCAATGGAAAATCTATAGGGTATTCTGGCACACGAAGTATACAAAAATGGTATTCAATATCAAAATAAGCAAGAACTTTGTCCTCCATCGAAAAAGCTTGGAAAAAAAATTTCTAAAAACGTTCTGAAGGAACTGTCAAACTCTATGACATCAAGACTGATAAAAGTGATTGAAAAGAAGGGGGAGATTATTAATTATTAGTGTGTTTCAGGCCAAAACATTCATTGTCCTTATAATTTTGTCCAGTTTTTACAATGACATTTTTTGTTAAATATGGCAAAACATTCAAATTTTGCATTTTCCAATGTTTTGCATTCTACAATGATTTCTAGCATAAAAAAGCATTTTATGTATACATTTCACTTTATTTACTTCACAAATAATTTTTTTCTGTGCAATTTTCAGTTGTCCTTATAATTCTGACCACCACTGTAGTACACTATATACTATACTGTACTATACTATACTATACTATACTTATCGTCGCTGTTATATCAAAATGTCGTATGTAAAAATCTAGGCATCGGACATTTTGATGTAACATCTGCAACCACTAGTGACATCTGGCTTTTTCCTTTTAATCTGTAACTTGAGTTCTGTCACCTAGTATATGTATATATAGTAAATATAATACATGTAAATTCACTCAATGTAGTATATTTAAATGTAGTAAATGTAATAAATGCAAATTTCACTAAATATAGTATATTTAAATATAGTAAATGTAATAAATGTAAATTCACTAAATGTAGTATACGTAAATATAGTTCATATTCTGTACATAAATTGATTGATAGAAATTTAAATACGTAGATTCTATGAATTTATACGTTTATACTGTATAGTTATTTAAATGTATCAATTTTCTCGTCATCACATTTTAACAAAAAAGCAAGAACTCCGTGTTATTACCTGGACCTGGACTTACCTGGACCTAGATTACCACCAACGGTTAACAGAAGTATGTGAATTATAAGCAACGACAGAAACATCAATGATTTCTTCAACATGGCAACACGAATCTAAAAAAATTAAAAAAATATATTTTTTTATAATGTTAATGGTTTTTTCCCAATTGTATTAGAAATAGTTTGGAAAATTATAGATTTGCGTAATTGAAACTTCTAATCCATGTCATCCGGAAATCTATAATAAATCTGTAATAAATATGTTTGTAAACTAAAGATTTTGCCGAGGATTTGCTGTACGTAAGTTGTCGATGGAGCAGTTATAATTCATCATATCTTATTTTAATAGAATACAATTACTCTAAATCTTAGATAAAGTTACTGGATGGCGAAAATATATTGGTAAAAAACAGAAAGGTCGGGGTTATGTAGTAAAATCAGTTTGAAATGCAAGAGACTTAGATATGTTACTTGAAAAGTAATGTGGAATTATGGTGTAGTATGTAAATCAGTGACTCTAATCAACGATAGATGCAAATGAGCCGAAGAATAAAAGTGGCTATTTGGGTGTTTGTCGGTTCGTATTCGGGTTGGGATGAACGTTTTCCCTCTAGTAGATGTGTTGTAATGACATCATTTCACAGATGAACTTAGGTGAAAGACTGGAGACAGTTAAAAGATGGAATTAGCAAGCTGGTTGAATATGAACTTTTTGTGATCCATTGACTTTGGAACCAGTTTCATTAGGCACAGTCAACTTTCAGAAGGTTAAGCAACGAAAGGCTAGGACTACGAATTCCGTGAATGATTTCGATTATTTAACGGGAGAACGCACTCTTACCACCGAGCTGTCATCTGTCTCTTCTGTGGCTACAGGAACGCTGGTATCTGCTTCAATTTTGGTCTTTATGGAGGTCTTTATGTTAAAAGACTAGCAATCTCCGTGCTTCTTACCGTCACCCTCCCTTCTCAAAAAGGAAACTTTTGAAATAGGCAAGACTTTAGTGTTTGAACTTAAAAATAATACAGATCAGTACTTATTCACCGATGTGTCCAAGTTTGCTTTGCACAGAGATTGCTAGCGTGCTACAGTGATATGGAGCGAACGAGGACACGCTATAATCCTCATTATTTCGGTGAAAGAGATACCTATTGTGGAGGTCGAAAAAATAAATGACATATCGGGTCGTTAGAATGAAAAGATCTGTTACATACTTTCAAAAACGAAACATGAATGCTAGAAATATAGGAATGATGTCTGGAACCCTGCTGTATAATCGTCCTTGGATAATAGATGACAATTTCTCTTACAAGAGATAATGCGCGTCCACATCGAGCTATACTGATATATATGGATAGCTTCAGAAGGGAGACCATTATATGTTTGGAAAACCGGGTCTCCCAGATTTTGTGTCTCATGCTCTAGAACGACGTGTTGCTGTCCTCAAACCCTCTCTCCAAGACCTGGAGAAGTTTAGAAGAATTTTAAAAGAACAACGATCCTTGCTATCTTCTGAGCTTTAGATACATCATCGAGAGCATAACATCGCTAAGAGGCATGCATTATTGTTAAAGCTGACCACACCCATGTTGAGGTACTTTGGCTGTAAATTTGATCACATTATTTTGATCTGGTGCTGTAAGTAATTGCTCATTATTGAAGGAAATCAGTATTTCCTAGAAAATGCTTTTAGGTCGTTAACTAACATTCAACCCCGCGGTTGGCGATGTCGCTAAGACACTGGCCTCTGAGTACCGAGGTTCGGTTCTCAAGTGGTTTCGTTGATGGTGGCGATCCGCGCTGGGCAGGTTTTCCCGGGGTTCTCCCGTTTCCCCTGCATTTTTCTCACACCATCCTTTCTCAGTCTTTCTCTCCGTCTGTCCTTATTTCCGTGGGATAACACAATAGATCTTTCAGGTCGCGGTGCTCGGATGTCACGCCACTCACGCTCACCACATTACATTACATTACAACATACAATTTACTACAGATTTTTAACAACATTTAGGTCATTAATTAACATACAATGCACTACAGATTTTTAATAACTTTTATTGAAATCAATTATTTATTTTTTTGACTTATCGTGATTTTTCTATTTCTTTTTTCCTTTAATTAATGGAAACCAAATGGTTCAGTCGAATGTCTGTAATATACAATTTTATTCTTTATTTTTTCCTATTGACAATCTGAATGATAGTCTTCGTCTACGAAATGTGACTAAATCTGCTAAATTTGTGTTTTGATAAATAATTTGTGTGTATCATTTCTACATCTTTTACAATTGCAAACTAGCGAAGATGGTTATTTGTTTACTTAGAAATCAGTGAACTCGTCTTGAAAAGCGCTTTGGTTAATAAAAAATACGCTAAAGTGCCATTGCCATATTCTGGGGAGTTTAGAAACTGGGTTTTTTTAAAATGCTCAAGTTTCATTATTACAACCTAAACAAAAAAAAAACCGTGTATTATCTACTCTTAAAATGTTCAAAAAAACAAGAAAAGCAATAAAAACCATAATAAAAATTGTTTAAGTGCCTAATTTTAAATACGAAACTAGCAAAAATTGCTTAAATTTGACAGCCGCGATGTTAACTGAGCAAACAACGTTGTCATTGAATTAGCATAGCTCCACTTCTAGAAGCGTTTTTAATGTGGAATAAATTGTAAAACCTAGTTTTAAGTTAGCTCTAATAATTCCCACCAAAGGGAGATACCTGACCGACTGCAAAGAAGCACAGACTGTGAAAAATCTTTTTTTTTTTGAAAACCATGTCCGAAATGCTTGTAACGTCCGAACCAAGATGGCCGCTTTGACTTGAATTATCGAGTTTTTTCAAAATTTTGACATGAAAATTTTGCTTGTTGTAATATAATCTGATCAATGCCATATAATTAATTGCGATTATTAGATATTTGCTAATTTTTTATTCATTCACCAGTTGCTTAAAGTTTCTGTGTATGTCAAATACTGATAACATCCGCAATGGGCATGTCAAATGTCTAATACCCGACCAAATTTCAATGAATTAATTTAATATTTTCTGAGCCATTTCCTGTCTTGGCAGCACTATTTATGGCATCTAGATACCATGCTGGAACAACAGGGAAAAAATTGTAGTGATACAAAACTATTTATTTTGGGACCTCAAATTAACATTTCGGTAACCCAAAATATGGCAATGGCACTAAAGCAAGAAACCTCTTGAATCTTCAGGTCTATATGCGTCCCTTACAATCAAATAGAATTTACGTGTTTTCACTGGATGGAATAAGGAATAATACCTTACGTTCACTTCATATCTGGAGATTAAAATCACAAGTGTTTAGAGTAATTACATACACATTCAAGTTTACAAGAAGGCAGTCATTTTCGTTGATTATTTCTTCCTCCAACGCCCGGGCTCTTGGCGCTTGCCTTGGCCTCAACAAGGGGCGGTAACTGTGGGTCATTTAGCCGAAGAATCATTGCTACCCCACAGGAGGCAGCTCACATTATATCCGCAGAAACAGACGAAATAAAGAAGAAGAAAGTAAACAACCATGCCGATGCCGGGATTCGAACCTAAGTTTCGACAGATCTTTCTCATGGAAGACCGTCATCTTGATCACAAGGCTATGCCGGAACGACAGCCATTTCTTTTCGTATTTCAATCTAAACGGAAATTTCCTTCTTCAATTTTATAACTCGTGTTCCATTTTAAATTCTCGAAGTAATATATCAATAGTATTGGATAACGATAGCTTATTTTAAATGGTATCTTATAAATTAAACTTAAATAAAATTGTAAATCAAAATTGCTTTCTGTGAGTTAAATTTGTACATAATGCATCATAAAAATAAAAACTTACACAATTTGTCGGGAGATAAACCTGCTTTATAAATTCATAGTAATAACAACAAGAAATAAGATGAAGTTCACTTTGAAATCCAACTATTTGCATTCATTTGAAGACTGTAATTGAAAACTGGATTTTTTTTCAATCTTGACAGGAAATGTATAAAGATGAACCGATGAATTCAATTACCATTCTCTTTTAAAAACAATAAGAATCCTATCGTATTAATGGAATCTGTTGATTTGATACCAAAGTTTTTTCTTTGAATTTTCGTCATCAATTAAGTATTTGCCCTGTCAGCCAAGACAAGATATTCTCAAATAAGGATTAATAAAAACAATTGAAACTACAACATCTCAGGTTAGAAAAAGAATAGAACACAATTTATAGAAATAGAACGGGAATGAAACATTCGTCTATTGTTAATCTGTTATTGCCTACAATTCAACTATTTAATCCTCGACCCTTTTTCAATACACTGAAGCTCGGTTATAATACGGTTGTTTATATCGTGAATTCGGATATAACGCGATTTGGTCTTGGACCCCTTCTATTTTGGAAAAGGTGTATAATTGTAAAATTGCAAAATTTTTACCGTTTTTTCGCCTAAAATCAAATCAAAGGTGTAAATTAATATGCTTGTTTTCTTATTTGAAATAAAAATAATTTCATAATTTCTTAAAATTTGAATAAAAGGAAAAATATTGTGATCCTTTTAATCAGAGGCAAATACTTTTAAAACATGCTTATGACTTTAGAGTAATGGTAAGCCAGTGGGAATAAAAGAATAAAAGAAATCGCATTTAGTATTAAACAAAAACATTTATAACTTTTAATCTTGGTACAGATTTACATTCTTGCTTGTAATCTCATTCATTAAAAGTTCATTTACTATATCAAGGGATTTCAGTTCTAGCAAAGTTCAGTTCATTAGTTTCTTCATAAATAAAATCCTTTTCTTTCCCAAAGGTGATCTTTATCAAGTAGGTAACCTTAATTCTCCACAAGTAATCTTCTGACTAAGGTATCTGTTTTAGCACCTAGTATTAAGTTAAGTCTTTCACTTGTATGAATTAAACTATGGCTAATCACAATAGATAACACAACATCTTATTTCTGTGTTAATGTTCTTGATAACTACTTTCTTATCCTCAACGATTATAGCAATCATTGAACGTTTTTCACCTTATGACTTAATTAATAAAACTGTTGATAAATATATTTATCTACCTAAGATCATCAAATATATTTTACATTTATTCTCAACGTTTCACCTATTAAAGTCTTTTATCATTTTGAAGTTTCCTAAATACCTAACTCCAAAATAAATTGTTCATTTGTTAATCTTTCATCAATTTGTTGAAGTTCCCTAAATTCCTAACTCCAAAATAGATCGATGAATTTAATTCAAAGTTCTGTATTCTTTGATGTTGTCCTAAAGTATGTAGCTGTTTCTTGAATCCTATATATTTCTTCATTTGTGTTATTCCAACTTGTTTGTGTTCATTTCCCTAACATGTCGGTGTTCTAACAAAATGGAACGTACTCACATTTTCTGTGTACGTAGATAATTTATCAAAATCCATGATAAATTCCGTATGCGATGAATCGTCTTGGTACTCCGAAGTTCTGATCTCATGCTTCCTATTTCCGGATCACTTCTCTTACCAATGGATCGAAGGATTACCATAATTAAGCCTAATCGATCGTTCAACGACAATTACCTTGGATTCATTTAATTCTGCAATAATTTAACTTTACAACTAATACAAACTTTGACTTAAGTTAACCTTTAACTTTATCATTTTCAAATAACAGATTTCTACAGTTATTTGAACTTATTTAAATATGTCTATAGCGTCAACAGCTATTTCAGACATCTATGCAGGCTGCCATGTTATTCTTCTGTGTTGTTGCTCTTTTGTTCCCTTGGCAACACAAACTCGTAACTGCGGGATTACACTTCCTGTGTAATTTATTTTCTATGTCACTCTTAAAACTTGAATTAATAAATAAATTTTACTTTCAAGTAATAATCAATTTCAAAGCTCGTTTCTTAAATTTCCATTTTGATTTTAGACTTTCTAAAACTACAAAATTTCCAACATTATTATTTACATTAATTGAGACTCTATACCCACCCTAATGTCACGAAAATGCGTCAAATACAATATATTTTTTAAAAAAATACCAGAATCGCGGATTTTTTCGTTTAACCAAAATGAATATCGAGATCTATTTTTCTGCCAATGAAACAAGTAAGAGGCCCATGTAATCTAATAAGCGTACGAATACCTAGTTTCGATCCACGTGACTCGTCATTTGTACAAGATGCCAAGATGGCGGCGCCAAATCGATTTTGGCTAATGTAACCCATCAAAATGTTGAAAAGGTAATGATTTATGTATTTATAAATATAAAATTCTCTCACATAGCTCTGAATGATGTAGATAATCACGAAATGACCATTTTAAGTCGATTTGGAATCGTGTGGGCGATAATAGGGTGCGATATACGACATTTGACGTCGCGAAGTAATAAAAGTTCGGTTATAACCGAGCTTCTGTGTAGTTTATAATGATTTTGTTTTTTAAGTACATTACAAAAGCCTTATTTACAAATGCCTTGGAGTGCATTACACTCCAAAAATCTCTCTTTCATCTATTCAATATATAATCAAACAGAGGAACTGTTAGGGATTCAACAGTTGTGTGTGTGTGTATGATGTGCGTGTAATGCTCTTCACAGCTAAACTGGCAATCGTCCAATGAGTCTAACTATTCAATAAATATGGTCGCTAAGTTTCGGGAAAAATCCTACTTCCAGTCCAGACTACTTCCGGTTTTTTTCCTGGTCAGGAAAATAGTGGTAATTGGACACAAGTTGGGTCTTTCTATACTGAATCGACTATGTTGAGAACGAATACGGGATCCTGAACCCAATACTTTCAAGTTAAGGAGAACACTTCGTTTACTTATATTCGCCTGAATGGTGCAAATGAAGTCTGGATGTATTAAAGGAAATCGGACATCGCTTCCACTGGAGATTATGCATTTATTGACAGTGGTGTACGAGAAGGCCCTTAACCCTTGGCACTTAACCCTTGAATTACAACGATTAGAATAATTGAGTTACGCGCATCAATCAATAGTATTGTTACTTTTTAACACAGCAAGCGTTTGATATTTTGCAGATTGTAGGGGATTATTTGGTTTTGTGTGAATTGACTGATTTTCTGAAATTTTTAGAAATGGAAAAAATTTTGAGCAAGACTCGAGGAATGCAGAGTCAAAATGTAGATTTTTATCAATCTTTGAGGATTTTTTTTTAATGCCGTTGTTTATAGTTGTATATTTGAACCGCTACAAGTCTTTCGTTTCAGTAACGTGACTGCAAAGTTTAGATAACTAAAAAAAAAGTTAACATTGAAAAAATTACACCAAAACCTGAGTAAGTCTTTAAATTGACTTTAAATTTTAAGAAGACTCCACAATATGAAATTAAATATAGGCTACACTCTTTGACAAGAAAATCGACGCACGAAGAAGGAATTATCCAATTGAGATAAAATTTGGAGTGTTTAATGTATATGCACAGAAAACGAAATGATTAGAATTTCAGAACAATTGGATAATTTATTGGACAGAAAGAGCAACATAAAGTGAACAGATCAGTATGGTGTTGATCCACCCTTGGCATGGATACAAGCTGTTACCCGGCGTGACACTCCTTCATACACTTGACGGATCGTGTTCTGCAGATTTCTTGCCAAACGGCCTCACATTGGCTAATTCGTTAACATTCTGGGATGGTCGCAGGCGTTGACACATCCCAAATGTGCTGAATAGGAGTTAGATCCGGCGATCTGGCTGGCCAAGGAAGTGTGTCGCAACCAATCAAC
The DNA here is from genome assembly GCA_023159025.1 of Thereuonema tuberculata. Taxonomy (NCBI): domain Eukaryota; kingdom Metazoa; phylum Arthropoda; class Chilopoda; order Scutigeromorpha; family Scutigeridae; genus Thereuonema; species Thereuonema tuberculata. Next base: position 90,188,549 of record JAFIDM010002131.1, read on the forward strand.
AAAGACAATCAATGGCATGTCGTGGGCCGTTATCTTGCTGAAAAGTAAACCAGGGGTGCAACAAAAGGAACGTCAACACAACGAGTCGTAGAATTTCGCCAACGTATCGGTTTGCTGTGAGGGTGCCACGGAGGATTATGAAGGGAGTGCGACTATCAAACGAAATGGTATCACAGACCTTACCTCCATGTTATCGGTTCGTGTGACGTGCAACAGTAAGAGTGGGGATCCTGACGATGTCCGAGCTGTCTCCAGACACGTTTGCGCTGATCGTTGGGGCTCAGTTCAAAACTGGATTCATCACTGAAGATAATTCATCCCCAATCAGCACAATTCCTCGTTGATCGTGCAGGCACCACTGCTATCGCTCTTGAAACAGCATACAGTCAGATTAGTGTTTTTTTTTTTTAAAATAATAATAATAATTGAAGAAGAGGATGTATTTTGATGTTTCGAGATCATTCTCGAAGCTGCGCCAGCTGCTTATGGATATAGAATAATCATTGGACTCCCTAAGTCACTTAGAGAGATAATATGATAATGAATGAAGAACGATGCCCGACTATTTGGAACCTGAATAGGCCAAACGGGATATTTTTTCTAATAGTTTTTCTAACGAATTTCTCTCCTGTATGAATTTACGAAGTAATCCACATATTACACTTAGAGAGATTAACGTGGTGATTTTTAAGCTAATGTACAACGAGATGATACACAAAATCCGTACCACGAGGTCATGTGAAGAAGTATGCACCATTTTGGAACAATGAACTTCAATCTCTGAAAAGTGAAAGAGATGCTATTAGGAAAAGAGCTGAAAGAATGGGAAATTTTTTGGATAGGATTAATCTAAAAAAGAAAAGTTAAAAAGAGTTAAAAAATCCATTACTTCTGCTAAACTCTCAATCTTCAGATCTTTTCTTACGGACCTTGACTTCAGGAGAAACGGAGTTAGGGCACACAGATTTATCTCAAAATTGGATAGGAGGATAAATAACCATAAGACTATGTTTATGAAAGGAAGTAACTGTCTTTACTGAAATTGCCCATTTTTTCTGTCAGCATTACACCAAGGCAAGTAATTTTAAAATGACAAAGGTAGAAAGGAAATCCTTGAAAAGCTTGCATTCCTGCTTAAAGTTTGATGAACACCAATTATTTAATAGTGATTTCTATCTGGAAGAGCTGGATTTAGCCTTGAAATCTTTCAAGAAAGCTAAAAATGCTGGCGCGATAGTATACTTCCAGAATTCTTAAAAAGATGGGAAATGAGGCAAAAAAGGTTATACTGGCAAGTCCACCAATCAAGTTTGGACTTCTTACTTTCCCAGTGAGTGGAGGAAGGCAGAAGTATTCTCATTTCAAAGAAAGATAATTATCTGATAAAACAGAACACTATCGCCCTCTTGCTTTGACGAGTGTTTTTTCCAAACTATTTGAAAAATATTATTAAATAGACTATAAAATTTTATAGATAGCCATCAGGTTCTATTGAATTAGAAACATCGTAGTATCATTGTTCAGTTATTCATCTTACTCATGACATATTAAAGATGGTTTTCAAAGAAAACAGAGTACGCTTGATGTCTTTGTTGATTTTAAAACTGCTTTCGACAAAGTTTTAAAGGAGAAAGCTTTTGGAAAAAAAAAAATCTCTAAATGCAGGAATGGCGGAAACTTGTTTAGAAGTTAACTTCTTTTCTTTGTCAACAGTTTATCCGAGTAAAGTATCAAAAAGAAACATCGTCTTTCCTGCAGATAAAACAAGGATTGCCTCAGGGATCAGTTAAACTGGCCAACTCTTTTTAATTTAATGATTAATGATGTATTAGATGATGTTCAGTCTGTTCCTGGAGTAAAGGCGCTTATTTATGCTGATGACCTTATTTATGCTGTCTTCTGGGCTACTTCTAACTGCATTCCAGTCCTCGAGACTTGTCTGATCTCTGCTTTTGAAAAGTTATCGATCTGGGAGAAAGAGAATAAAATGATCTTTAACATCCAGAAAACGTAATTTCAACTTTCTACAAAACGACATGAGATTTCTTTGATTTTTGGTTCAGAATTTATTGGTCACATGCAATCTATCTTGGAATGGTACTAGATAAAATATTAAACTGATCTAAACATGTTGAAAAGCCAGAACAAGGAAGAAGCTGGATGTGGCTGCTCAACAGGTTGACAGGAACCAATATACAAGATGTGCTCAACGTTGCTTGTAAAACCTATGTACGTCCAGCGCTAGAATATGGAGTGAACTCCTCATTGCAGCTTTGGACTCAACGGTTAAGACCTTGAATTCTGTTCATAATACAGCCTTACATATTACTACTGGAGGAGCGTGCTCTACTGCAATTGCAGCTATGGAAATACAGACTAACTTACAACCTCTAGTGCAACGAAGGAAAAAAACTCGCTTTGAATTTGTATGAAAGATTACAAAGACTGAACGTTGTCTAATAACAGAATCATATCATATACCTATGAAAAGACGTACGACTCAAATTAGTTTTCTTTCTAAAGCTGAGATCCGTAGATGGCTAGAACTGAATAATAGATCTAATTTTTTTTACTAAAATCTTTCCTTTTAACATCTTTAAGGCAAAGGATTTGTTGAAGTCTAATCTCAATAAGACCACTACCTCTGCAATATTAATGAATGTTATCAACTTGAAACTATTTTTGATCGATATCCCATTACGAACTAACATTTTCATATTGGCTCTGCTACCGAAGCCAATAGAAATGCAGGTGCAGGGGTGTATTCCTGCTTTTTTACTATTTCTGAGCCAGTTGGAAGAGTGGCTACCAACTTCGATGAGTAGGTTTATTTATATAGTTCTTGAATAAGAGTCCCATGAAAAAGTATGTACTCCTTATTGAATCTTATACTGCGATTAAAGAATATATTAATAATATTCATCCTGACATAATCATCTGTCTCTCGTTAATATCTGAAGCAGAAGACCATGAGAATCCGTGGTTCTCCAACGAATCCCAGGATACTAGGGTGTATACGGTAATAACAGAGCGTATGAAGTGAAGACACTTAAAAGTCCAGCCAGAAATCAGACTAACTTCTCAGTCACCGAAAAGGATCATCCACAGCTACTTTAAAAGGGATTGGAAGGAAACGAACACCCAAAAAGCTATAGGTAAAAGTAGGAAAAACTCTAGAATAAAGATGAACGACTTCCAGCTGAATGGCAAATATAAATGTGGCACGAGATATAACTGTCGCATGTTTTCGAACTATTACCGGACACGACTATTTAAATAAGATCTTCATCGCAAAGGAGTGTCCGACTGTCCTACATATGACCTCTTTGCCATATTGGAGATATGGATATTGAACATTTAGACGACTGTCCTGCTTGACTGACGTTCGTAGTTTAACGAAAATTTTTAATAAATATCAAAGACTCTCTACACTTTATTGGAATGCCTATGTCACAAGACTAGAGACTGGAGTAAGATAAAAAAAAAATGTTTTCTCCTATTTTCTTTTTCGTTAAGTCAAGTGTCTTTTGTAGATCTTCAATGGTGTCTTAAAAATCAATTATGATTAATAAGAAAAAAAGAGTAATCAAAATGTAAATTGCAAAGAACGATGCTTTTAAAGTGAAGTAAATGGGTTTCGAGAATGGGTCAGAAGAAAGAAATCCGCGCTGTCCAGAAAGAAACGAACTTCTGCCTCTCTATCAAAGGTGTTTACCACTTGAGCCAGTTGGACTACAATATTAAAAATATTTATTTAGTAACCCTAGTGAACTATAAAAATAACTTCAAAAAATGAAGTTTTCTCTATTTAAATATCGCTTATATAATTACTTAAAAATTAAAACTATCAAACAATTCAAGAGTTAATGTGGGAAGGATAAAGATATCGCTTAAGGACCTTTTCTTTTTCTTTTCAATCAATTCCATTCTCTAGAAACAGCAGGTATATTTTTTAAAGATTTTAAATGGTTGTAAGTTAACAGAAAAATGATCCCCTTCAAGGAACTACAAGTTGGCATTTTTATAAAATTTGGTTTTTTGTTTTGAAAGGTAATTTAAGATGTAATAAATTTAATTTTGAAAATGATAATTTTTAAATATTAATCTGATAAATAACAGTTATCCTACTTTTAATTCAATGTTGCCCTTCCTATATTTTTACAAAAAATTGTAGTTTTAGGTCTTTATGCTAGAGTTTTTCGTAGAGTTTATCATATATTAATAACTAGGTAAACTCTCAGCTATCCATCATATAGTGAGGGCTGAGCATGACGGTCAATTTTGAAGACTAATAGTGGATGGAGATCAAAATAAATGTACTTTGTTTAAGTTGAATCAGAAATAATTGTACTAATTTTTTTGAAAACTAAACCTAAACTAAACCTAAACTAATGCAGGTACGAACATACAAAAATACCAAAACATAAATAAGAAAATGTTGAAGTAAAATAGTAAGGCCTTGTATGCTCATAAAGAAAAGTACAGTCGGATCTCTATTTAACGGACCTCTATTTTGCGAACTTTTCTTTGGAATCAAGAACATTTTGCTAATTTCTTCATAAAATAACCTCAAAATAGCGAAGTGCATTTTCAATTTAATGAACTTTTTCGTGGTATCTATTTTTTTTTTCTCCTTGAAATATTTTTATTATTAACATTCCCTTAGAGGAAATGAAAGAAATGTGGATAAGGCTGAGGGAAAAAGAAGAAATTAACGATGATGTGCTGATTGATGATTATCTTTCACTTGATTTTGAAGTTGAGACCCTGGAAACACTAACTGAATCGGATATTTTGGACAGTGTGAAAAATAAAAACAATACAGCTATGAATTGCGATGAAGATGAAGATGACGAAACTGAAATGATCATGATGAAGAAATCAAAAAACCTTCGAATGATTATTTGAAACAATCGATGCGGATTACAATTTAAAGAAAATACTGAAGGTTTTTTTTGGTGCATTGCAAAGATGCGAATTGTACTTTGAACGAAAACACTTTTTCAAAAAAAACTCAGACGAAATTAACAGACTTTATTAGTAAATTTAAGTTCGCATATGGTAATGTGTGCTTTATGTCATTAAAATTATTACTATTTTTAATAATATTTATTGTTTATGTGTTTTAAACCTATTTTATGTAGTTTAAAGTAATTTTAAAAGGTGAAGCTCTATTTAACGAATTTTCCATATAACGAACTTTTTTTCGGGATTTAGCTACTTTATTAAATAGAGGTCCGACTGTATTTGCATTCCCTGACATTCGTGAGTATTATATAGTAATTGAGAACCTCCAGAGAACGACTTCCTTATTAAATAAATAATAAAAAAATATAATGAACTTAAATGAACAAGAGCTTTTAGTGTAATAGATCCAATTTCTCATACTTCTGAAACTGAATATTCCGAGTGGATGTAAAATATAAAATAAAGTATAATGCAATAATTAAAGAAAAAAAAAAGCTTTATTCGTCAAAATTCGTATGTATTTTGACAAGTTGTTATGCTGGTACTCCTGGCTGGACTACTACACAATTGAGTGAAATTCTATTAGTGCCTATGCATCGTCGTCTATCGGAACAAGGACAGCAGCGCCACCTCTGGTTTATTCGAGTACAGTCAGCATTGGTCTCGCAAGGAAGAATACACCACCCACGGTTGATGACGGATCCTGGAGGAGAACCAGGAGCTAATGCCCCAGGGCAACCAGGATTAGCTGTTAGTCTATACAGTTCATCATCTGGGTTGGGTGGTCTCCAGAAAAAAAATCTAGGATCTGAAAGAAATAAAGACATTTTAAAAGAATTCAATCTTCTTAAGCTTTTAGTTATGATGTAGACGAATGAATTTAATAAAAATTTCTATTTTTTTGATTTAGTGGATAATAGCCTATGACAGTAAAAGATGTGGGGATTATACGAAACATGCAGGACACTGTTTCTTAGTTATAATTTTGAATGGGGAAGAAAGAAACCTTTTCACTCAATTTCAAACGCTAATCAAAAAAAGGATAAAAGTTTATATTTGGGCAAATACCCATGAGTTGTTAGGAAAAGACATTGCAATAGCTATAGAAGGAAATTCCCATTTTGACCCTTGTCAATCTTTAGAGCATATCAGATAAATAAGGCAAAGTTAAGATATTTTTCAAAATTTTTGTAATATTTAGAGATTATAAATGTACATACCATAATTCTTCTTTATCTCACTCCTTTTAGATACATAATTATTAAACATCCACATCTTTAAATCATCTCGATGTAACAATAAAGTGAGAATTGATGAGATAGATTATACGTGATTTGTTACTACAATGGACTGTTGTAACTATCACGGCTTCGCTTTTTCCATATTTGTTATAATATCATGTCGTAATTAGTATTATTGGAGCTTGAAAAAGAAGAGAAGTGTAAAATGTCTCTTCGAAAATTTGCATTATGAATAAATGTATTTTGATTTTACATTTATTTTTTGGTGTAGCGATGTTGATGTTTAATAATAATATTTAAGAGATATTCTCAAATAAAGTTTAGGGAAATCGTAGAACCTTGAGAACGAAGTTGCTTTTTTTTTTTTTGAAAAATATTGAGCTCGTTCTTATCATTTTTAGGTCATTATTTGGCGATATTTTTAATTTAAATATTTGGACCCTTTATTAATTTTAATTGATGTATACAGCTTATATCGAATATTTGCAGATCATATTTAGTCATATGCAGGTAAATGTGCCCATGATTGCAATTGGGCTGCGAGTGTCCACTAATTACTCTCACCAGGGGTGTTTGTATCGCTGCGGCTGTGAAAATGTGAACGGCATTAATAAGACTGCCATATATTTTACAATTGGTGTGCTTGTGGAGTGCAGGTCTCTTGAGTCTACAGCATACCTCAGCGACGCTTTCGATGCAGTTTTAAACAACTGACAAAGCTTCCGAGTGGTCGTATCATTGGATTTCGGGAGGCAGGCTGATCATTCCGTCGAATTGGCCGCCATCTGAACCGTTTCGAATGCACTGCTATAGGGAAAAGTTAAACACTGGGAGACCTAGAAGAGAGGATCGTGTCATTTGCGTTAACTGATCCAAGTGTTTGCTGTTCACCATCAAGAGATAAGCAGCGGTATCACTGGGAACTCCTGCGAGTAACCTCACGATTAAGGGGCGACTTGCAGAATGAAGCTGTCTGCCATTAACACCTCACCGTCGTGGCTTCGTTTGCACTAATTTAGTGAGCGAGTGGCATGAACGGTTGTCAACTGGCGACCAATCGTTTATAGTCACGAATCCAGGTTTTGTCTGGACACGGATACCTACAGTATTCGAGTATGAAAAAGCTCTTGACAGACCACAAATCCGGATTTAATTGTTGACATCTCCTACTATTCTGGGTCTCCGCTGATCTCCGGAGTTGTACATTCAGGAGATTCTGCAGCCTCATGTGCTTCCCTTCATAAAGTGACTTTAACGGTCCATTTTCCAGCAAAATAATGCCCGCCCACATACAGCACGGGATTTCCAATAATGTCTTCTGATTTTCGACACCATTCCTTGATGACAGGTCATCAAACTTGTCGTCCCTTGAACATGTTTGGAACCAATTCGAACCGCAGCTCCGACATCAACGGGAACGGAGCGGCAGTTATGGAAAGATCTTCCGCATGATACCATTAGACGTTTCTATAACTCCAAGCCGTTTGGCCGCATGTATTCATGCTAGGGACGGTATGAAGTGGTAGTAAAGGGTCTGTTGGCCTACTGTTTTGCCTGAATAAACAGCCCATTTGCTCTGATATTCTATTCAGTTATTTTCATTAACATTCTCATTACCTATGCAAAGTATCATTCCATTTCGACTGCTGTTCCATCTGGACTGCTAATTTGTTTTGGAACTGTGTGCATATCAAACTTATTATTTAAGAATTAATTTTCTTAATATTCCCCTAAAAAATTTTGTATTTGAGACCCACATTAAGAATTGATGTAGAATTTGGGCTAAAGACGTTCCGACTTTGCAAAGTTACTGATTATCTTAAATTTCATTTCTAAAATATGATTTTTATTGTCTAGTCCTTTTTAGATTTTAGTGGTTGTAGCACCGTTTTGTGGGTCATTTTGGAAGACGGGCCGAAATATAGTTCGGATTATTATAGTTTAATTAACAATTCATTGATTTACATTAAATTTATTATTCAAGAATGTAAGGAGAAAGTACAATACTGATGAAAACTGAATTGCTATTCATATATTTACATTCTAATCTTTCAGGTTCAATTGACTTTCGTCAATTCATAATCAGTGTAATAATGAAATATTTTGTTTAATTTACACATATCTAACGTAGGCGTATATTAATATTAAATTAATATTATCGCATTAACTGAATTACAAATATGCTCACAACCATCAGACATACAATTATCCGTGTTTACGAAAAGAAATCTATTACAGCCTTCACAAGAACTTTCGAGTTGCATCCGACGGCGGTCGTATTTGTAAGTATAAGGCTTACACTTATCACGAGGCTCGTTGACTAGCCCAACAAATCGACTGCGTTTGAATAGTGGCACTGAATATTAAATTTGTAGCACATTACAGCTATAATTAATTTCAAAAGAATTTGGAGAAATTTGTGACTTACAAGGAGAGATGAATGGCCTGTACATCGCGAAAATCATCACAAGAGATTAAAATATTCAAGGAGTACTTCAGAAATATATGTGGATTGAGTGTCTAACTTTCAAGCATTCTCGAGATATTTGACATTGTTTTAATCGATATTTAAGTATTAGTTATTGACTTTCTGTTCGTTTTCTAAACAAGTGCTGTTGTGATGTAGTGGGATAAGGCGTTGGTCTAGAAATGCACGGATTGTGCATTCGATTCTTTAGGTGGATAAGTGTCTTTTTTTTTTTTTAATTTTTAATGATTATTATTATTTATTATTTAATTTCTTTTTCTTATTTTTTTTTTCAATATTTTTTCCACTTTTGCTTTCTTTTTTCTTTAATATAATTTAGGTTTTTTTTTCTTGTTTTTTTTTTTTTTTTCCTGATTATGTAAGGAATATTAGGTGGAAAACTGATATACGATTAGAAGTACAGTAGAACCACGGAAATCCGAACTTATTGGGGCTGTGGTCTATTCGGATTATCCGAAAAAAACATGTTAGTACTCTACATGGTAGGCCTACACAGTACACAGTTGCAGTTATGGTATTAGCTCCCACTTGGCAACGTAGCAGTGAGACGAATGAGAATGAGAATGAATGAGAATGAGGGTTGTTTGACCTTGTGGAGATGAGGAAAGGACAGCACTCTGATTGCTTGCACTGTGAAAAGACAGTAGCCGATCACGTGAACAGTAGCAGTATCTGCAGTCGCCGGAGTGTTGCATACTTTTCGGTTGGCTTATCTTACCAATAGCCTATAATAGAGTAAATCGGGACGAGTTATAGCTATCACAGCTATCATATAATTATAGATACGCTATCATTTTTAATTTTAAATTAAGTGAATACAAATCTAGTGTTTCCTTGTTGTAATATCGTAAAGTAAAATGACAAGCAAACGGAAACATAGCTCGTGTACATTAAAATACTGTAGTGATGTTGCATTCCGCTAAATATTTGCTTAAAAACTGTTATTTTAATAATATGTACAGTGGTATGATTAAATACTGTACTTCCTGTACGTTGCAAGTGAGATTTAAATTTTTTTCCTACATCATAGATTCTGTTCGGATTATCCGAAATTTCGGATTTGCGGTATTCGGATTACCGGGATTCTACTGTAAATAAATAATATTCTCCTTAACTTATTTTTTTATTAGAATTACCTTTATTTATTAAATTTAAAATAAGACAAATATAAACATATGCACCTTAACTATTTTTTTTTTATCTTTTTTATCTTATCTTTAGCTAATGCACTTTTTACCTGATATCTTGTTAATATTATTATTACTCGATAAAATGTCAAGAGAAAGCGTATTAGTTACAGAAAAAACAAAATACAGGTTTAAAAAGAATATTTAGTTATATTATTTTATTATATGTATTGTTTCATATTTAATAAATTAAAATATTTCTAATAAAAATAAGTTAAGGAGAAAATTATTTTTTTATTTCTAATCGTATATTAGTTCTCCACCTAATATTCCTAACATAATCAGAAAAAAAGAATAAGAAATAGCCTAGATTAGATTAAAGAAAAAATAGAAAGGAAATGGGTAAAAAAAATGAAAATAAAAATGAAAAAAAAAGAAATTAAATAAATAAATAATAGTAATCATTAACAAAAAAAAAAACCAAACCTTGTATCCAGGTAAAAATCGAACGCACGATGTTTTTACCTCCAGACTAACACCTGAACCCATTGCACCACAACAACAATTGCTTATAAAAAGAACAGGAAATTAATAAGCTAATACTATTATTAGAAATCGATGAAAACTGTTAAATATCTCTGAAACACTGAGTTGGCCCCATATATATTTATTAAGTAATCAATGAGTATTTTCATCTCACTAAAGGGCATTGATTTTCGCGATGTACCGGCGATGACCTGTCCTTGTTAGTAATGTATACTGTAAATAGGATTTCTGACTAAAAACTGTATTTCATACAGTAAAGTCCCGATTATCCGCGAGCAGATGATCTGCGGCATGGATTATCCGCGAGTGCCGCGAAAAAATTACAAACCTCAAAAAAAACAATTAAAAAAGCCAACAACAGGGAAAGTATACTACAATAGGCCCTACAGCGCGAAGGTCGAAAATTACTTACAGCATCGTAATCCTATAGGCCTTCTCGGAATTTGTGGATGAGTGGCAGGCTCTTGCTCTGCAGAAAGGTTTCTGCTGTACTGTACATATTTTAAAAGTTTTGCATATTATGTTTTTTGTATAATAAAATGTAGTTTTTATGCTGAAATATTTTTTTTCGTGTTTATACCTCATTTTTAGTCTTTTTTCGGGTTATCCGCGATTTTTACTATCCGTGGCATCCTTGCCACCCAATTCCGCGAATAATCGCGGGCTCTACTGTACTATGTATTGTACTTTACATGACTCGACTTACATTACGTTATTCAGTACCTAATCCAGTCAGAGGTCTGGAACGATTTACATTTGTAGTACAGACTTGTTTATCCGTTCTGCAAATTAACTTAGGAATTCAATTCTTTTCGTAAGGATAAATTTAAAGAAAGATAAGTAGCAAAAATAACTTACCAGGATTCTTGATTTCTTGCATTGTAACTAACGATTGGAGAAGCATTAGCCATGAAATCACAGACAGAGACGTCAACATCGTTATTTAAATCTGAATTACCTTAAAAGCAAAACAAATAAATATTAGGTTACGAATAAAGTAGTTTCATTCTTTAAACACCAATATTACTCTTGTCTATTCCAGGAATAACACTGTTCGTTAATTATGTTGTGAATATTAAAAAACTTAAAGCAGTTTTTCAAAGGTAGAAATTAATTGATTGAAATTTAGAGTTTGAAGTTGGTAACTGAGAAGTATTTTTAAAGGTACGTAATTTTGTTTTTAATATTTAAAGTATTTCGATAGAAAATAACAGTAATTTAATTTTTATGTGAAGCACAAGGAGATATCCTTGCTATAAAAATGAACTGAAGTCCAATTCGAAGTGTTAAATAGCTAGGAAGTATTTGGTAGTGGTTTTTTTTTTTTTAACTGAATGTAATTTTGACTCAGCTACGTTTATATAATGTTATTGATTAGTGAACGTAATGATTTGATTATTAATTTAACGAGTCATTTTTTACTTTTAAAATTGACTTCTATTAGTGTTTTAGTATAGAATTTTTGCAAATTTAGAATATCTTACCGAATTTACTATTTTAAGCTACGAAGCTCATTTTTACAAAAAAAAAAAATACTTAAAATTTGAAAAAGTCTTCAATTTACTTAATTTACTCCTATTGTTTATAATTTTTATACACTGAAGTTTTAGCATTTCAGGGCATTTCAGAATTTAAGTGTAAATTCATAGCGAAATAACTTTTCGTTAGCTATTCGTATTTCTTTTTCTGAATCAATAAATTGGTTTAATTTCGAAAATGCTTTAAATTTTCTTTTTGCGAGGAGTCCATTGTAAGTTTACAAGATTTCTGTAAAGGCTGATTGATTAGCCTTTTTACAAAAGGGTTGAAATGTGGGCATCATTTTTATAGTCAAACGTTTCTATTACAATAATGTTGAACGTCTTTAGCCATTTTACAAAAAGACTAAAATAAAACCTGATTGAGAAAAGAACGTTTTTTACCGACAAAAAAGGCGGTTTTGGTAAAAAGTCTGATTTTACATTTATTCGGCGACATATATTATACAACTACAGGCATCTTGTAGTATTTATTTTAGATATATTGTAAATTTGAAATATTTTTCATTCAGGAACTATTTTCAGTTTTATTCTTGTGCCAATAGAATCTGTTTTAGGATATAAATCATTTGTTTCTTTATTCTAGAGCAAAATCCTTGACTGTTCAAAAGAAAACAAAAGCAATAGTTAGAAATATATAGTTTTAAGAAACGTCAAATTTACATGATTTTGGAAACGGATTGTTTCAAATCTTGTAAAATTTGAAAATTCACGCAAATCATAATATAATCTTAAAAATAACAAAAAAAAAACAATATTTAAATTATTTTTCACAAATATTCGCTTCCGCAACAAAATGACGGCAATTGAAGAATATTTTCAATCAAAATTTTAAACCCTCTTCCAACTATTGATTTTTAATTAATTATTGGGATCGGCTGAGTTTTTAGCAATCCTGTAAGGAAAAGCTATTAGGATTCCCGTATCTGTGTCTATAACCTTCCTCCACAGCCAAAACCGGAACTCGGAGGCCTATGAGTCACTTCTCGTTGGACTCCCCACAGTCCAGGTCACTTCTGTAGGTTGGCATTAATCGAGTCAGAAAAATAATGTCAATAGAACAAAAATTGGATCTATCTGTAGTGAATCTACAATGCTCACAAGGGAAGTGCGTGACCTCGAACGCTGAGAACCACACGAAAATGGACTTAGAATATAAATCGCTCATGCCAAAAACAATGGTATGAGTCATCCCCATGCAAAACTGCATGTCTAATGATGTGAGACATTGAATGATCACCAATTAAAGGTCTAAGAGAGTAACTTTGGTAAACAAAAAGAAAGAAAATATCGATTTAATGGGACCAAAAACACACATATTTCAATGTCGTGACTATATTGCTATATTTTCCTCTGCTTTGAACAACAAACTTTTGGACTTGAAAGAAACTTGAAAAGTTTGAACAACAAACTTTTCTTACTGACCTGATAGTGTTGCACAGCTATTCAGTCCTCAAAATGCAGGTATGGGATTCAATGAAGTGGTCAAAGCAAAGTGGAACAGAACAATGTGCACATCTGACTAAAGCCACTTTTTCCGCATTCAAGCAGTCGAATATCAAAAGCCACATTATTACATTTTCAAACGATGATATTTATACGTCATAATTTGCCTTTTTTCAAGCATATTGTAATGTAGGCTTGTACTTCGGTGCAGAAAGTAGATTGTATAGCAGAGAGTGAAGTCTGATAATGAAATGACGATCGTGTAATTTAACTTGTGGTTTTTTTTCAGATTGTAGTTTTACAAAATCAACGTTCCTTCTCATGTAGAGCTTATATTGCCTAAAGAAGTACACATCAAGAGGGTGGCAATATCTTGAATTAAGTACTTGTTAGTGCAAGTACAACATGCCATCGTCGGATGACGCTAGCAGAAAACAGTTGAGTTTTGCATGGGAATGACTCATACCACTGTTTTTGGGATGAGCAATTTATATTCTAAGCACATTTTCGTGTGGTTCTGAGCGTTCGCGGTCCCTTGTCAGAACGAATATGATACCCTCTATCCAATGTGGTTTCTTCCGGTTTAGATTCACCCGAAAGGTGCAAAATGAATTCATTGAGGAAATCTCTTGATATTGTACTTGACCCTTTATTTACAACTGCTTGAGAAAATGAGTTTCAATCAATAGTAGTGTCTCTTTTGACAATAGGTTAGATAGATATACGTTAGATAGATTGCAAATTGTACAGAATTGCATGTCTTCAGAATTTTTGCTTTATTTTGATCCTATTTACTCACAATTTGGGCTTCATTTCCACACAATTGGCCTTGGAAATATATCTATGTACCCTAGTTTTTAAAAAAAAATAAACAAAAAAATCAACGTCCCGTTGTATTGTAATCAAAAAACAAATAAACAAACAAAACCAGCTTAACAAACAATTTTAAATTGCCTGAGTAATAGTTAGCAGCAAATATTGCGCCATGCACAGCTCTAGCTATAGATAAAAATGTAACTTAAAATTTACTTACGGATAAAAATATAGATTCGTCCTTACGCGTTAAATGAATATCCTTACTGCCGATTGAGGCTTATTTTATAGAATTAGTCTGAAACGAAAAATGACAGAGAAATAAACAGATCTTCAAGAAAATGCAAACATTTTCAAAGATAGAAAGAAAGAAATCTGTCAGAACCTAAAACGATAAGGAAATTTCAATTCAGAAGATAAACAAAAGAAATATAAACAGTTACATCAGATGTGCTTTTAACTGGTTCACTAGTTCAATAGGAATATCTTAAGTTAGAATGAAATAATTCACTTTGGTATTGACCAGATAAGATAAATCTTCATTGTATGAATACTTTATCAATAAGATTGGCGAATAACGTCTATAGAATGATTAGGCTTCTATATAACAAAGAATAGACAAATAAGGATGTCAACGAAAATTTATAAGACTGCAAAGTACAGTATTTCAACTGTAGATGAAAAGTATAATATACAAAAATTTGCTTCTTTGCTGCATGTTAAACAGTAAAAATAGTTTATTAATTAAAACAATTTAACGTGATTATTTTAAACTATCAGTCTTAAGAGTCCTTCTATGATGGCTTTGGCTGGAAACCTCTCGTCTGAAGGCGGCCCTGGTTGTCGAGGGGATCTTCGCTTCCCTGGAATGAAGACCCAATCTCAGCTTGCTTCTACGGGGGCGGACTGTTCTCTTCTTCCTCGATCTCCGGCTGGAGATCGACTGCTAACGGCGGCTCGCTGCGAAGGCAATCGTAAACCTCTCGTACCGGTTTGCGATAGTTGGTTGCTGGGTCTACCGGGTTTCTCTCGTACAAGTGGGCGGCGGCTGGCCGCTGAGACTATAGGCTTGAAGATTTACTTCTGTGGCTGGCTGCGACCATACTGCCGTCTCTCTTCTCAGTTCTCCGGCTTGGAGACCCTCTTGTGTGGCTAGCTGCCACGGAACGAACTGGCTTCCTCTTTGGGCTCCTGCCGAAGCACGAACTTGACTACTATCTGTTCTCCGGCTGGAGATCCACTTGTGGCTAGCAGCCACCAACGAACTGCTTCTACTCTTCCTCGGCTAGAGGAGCTCCAATATGGCTAGCTGCCACCGACGCACTCTTCTCTTCTTCCTCGGCCGGAGGGGTTTCAATGTGGCTAGCTGCCACCGACGCACTGAAGGCTCTAGCTTCTGGAGCTGCTTAAAAGGTCGACAACGTATACATTCTCGCAAACTAAGGGGAGGGAAGGGAAGCGCTGCCGGCTTAGTTCACTGTATTCTAGGGAGAGATGCCGCTGTGCCAACCGTCATATAACAATACTTCAAACAGTCTTTTAAATTCCAGAGTTAAATTTCGAACTACAATGAAGAAATTTCAACATTTCATGTTGTTCCTAATTTAAATTATTCTTAAAATGCTTTGCTAAATTTTTATAGTAATGCTATAAGTACACTACAGTAATAACTATAAAGTTCGTTACTTGACTTTATTATTGCAAACGATTATAAAAAAATAATCATTTAGTTATTTTGTATCTAAGAATATTTTTAATGTTTAGAATTGACTTTTAATCTTGAAATGCACAAAACTACAAAAAATAAAACTTCTTTTAATTTGTTATTTTCCGTTTGCAATATGATCATTATGAAACTATTTTGATTCCAGGGCGGTATCATTATTTTTTGTTTTCTTTTTCCATTTAACCCTTATATTAAAGAAAGTGTTTCTATTAGATATAGCTGTATTTCGTCAGCTGATTGAAGCTATAAATGCTCTGAATAAGAATAATAGAACTAAGATCACCTCCTGTTACTGATTAACTGTAAAGAATTAAAAGTTTAAAACAGCTTGGGTTTTTTTCCCCAGAAGAAGAAAACTTTGAAATTACGGAGTGGAGTCTTTCCTTTGCATTAACAGAAATGTAAATCCATGAAAATGTTAAAAACAGAAGCGTAGTTACGTGGGAGGCATTCTGGAAGGGAAAGGTGGCAGAGTCTTATTGCAGCCGCTTTTTAGTGAAAAAAAATGACCATTTTTCTTATTTGGTCGGAACCTAAGATAGATATTAGAAAAAAGAAGGAAAATCAAACAGAACATTTTGTAAATAATATCTAAACGCTTTGTATATATTATGTAAACATTTGTTTTATGTCAAATAAAAACCGTATCACTTCCAAACCTTGCGGGTGACATAAGATAGAATTATTTTTTTTTTGTTCAGTGTATTCCATGAAGCCAATAAAAGTTTTACAAATGAAAGAAACAAATCAGAAAGAAATCAAAAACTTTTCTTGCTACAATGCAATGGTAATTAGCTGAAAATTTTCGCGAAGGGTCCAATATACTGTTTCAAATCAATTTTCTTTGAATGTGTTTATCCAGAAGACATGACCTAGATATTCTACATATTATTTATTATATCTAGAAGACCTTTTTTTCACAGCACTGCTTGTTTTTTGTTTTTTTTAAACCATTTGTTTGTTTCTTTGTTTTTTGCAAAAAAAGACACGATTTAATGAAAAAGAAAATAAGATAAAACAAGCAAACATTTATTTTCTTTTTCATTAAATCAAGTGTTGTTTGTAGATCTTCAACGGTTTCTTAAAAATTTTTACTATTAATGTAAGAAAGAAAGAGTAATCAAAATGTAAATGGTAAAGAACGATGCTTTTAAAATGAAGTAAATGGGTTTCTAGAATTGGTCAGAAGAGAAAAAAACTGCTGTATACAGAATTAAACGAACATCTGCATTTCTCAACAAAGGGTTTTACCACTTGAGCCACTTAGACTACAATCATACTATTAATAGGCAAAAATTGTACGGATATTTGTAAATTTGTAAATTTGTAAGCAGAGTCGGAGAAATAACCAATCACAGTGCAGCGTTGGAACACGTCAGTCGTGACGTCACGCCCATTTGTAAACATGGCGCTCTACTATTCGCCCCACTTCAGCACGACGGAGCGCGATTACACAATTATTATCAGCGTATTGAGATTTTCTTCCACGCATAAATGAAATGCATGAAGTTCATGCGTCAAAATTTATCAGAGAGTTCGTAGAACCTCGGTTTTTACATAATTCCACAGCTTCGGCTGTTATCTCATTGAACCCTTGGATAGCCGCTTGCTCACTACTCAACAGTAAGGGAACACGTGCTGTCATTGTTGCCCAGGAAGGATGATTGGTATTGGCTGTTGGACATTCGTTATTGTTATTGTTGAACCTGGTAAATCTTTTTTTTTTTTAACAAAATTTGGCTTAGTCATTCAAACTATATGTGGGCTATTAAGGAAGTCCTGACTTTTAAAAAATTAGCTTAGAACATCTTTTTCAATCTTGTATTTTTCAAAAATTTCACGATATTTCAAAAATGTGGCATTTGTTTTACTTCCGTTAATATTGCTTCAACACGTGCTGTCATTGTTGCCCAGGAAGGATGATTGGTATTGGCTGTTAGACATTCGTTATTGTTATTGTTGAAACTGGTAAATCAATTTATTTATTTTTTTAACAAAATTTGGCTTAGTCATTTAAACTACATGTGGGCTGTTACGGAATTCATGGCTTTTAAAAAATGAGCTTATAACATCTTTTTCAATCTTGTGTTTTTCAAAATTGTGGAATGTGTTTTACTTCCTTGAATATTTCACGGGTTGCCACTAGTATTAAAATATTTATTTGGTACAACAGAAACTATAAAAATAACTTCGCAAAAGGTTTTCTATATTTAAATATCGCTTAAATATTTACTTAAAAAAGTAGTATAACGTGTATTGTATTTTAAATTTTTACATTTCTAAAAATCAATAATAAAAACACACCATTTCGTATTAAGAATTATATTTAAAACATTAAAAAATTGCTGTTTACATTACATTGTCGTCGAGAGCTTTCGGATCCTTTAGGCAACGATCCCTTTTCAGTCTTTAATTACATTGAGAGAGAAAATCTATATTTATATACAAATAAACCAATGAGATTTAAAAATTATAAACTTGTGATTATTAAAAAAAAAACCACTTCCTGGTTTCTTCATTGCTTTATTCAAGTAGAAGAACTTTCTGTCGTCCGCTCTTTGTCCTTTTATTGGAGTCTTCAAAAAGAGTAACCTTTGTCGTCTACTTTTGTATTTTGTCCCTTCTTCAATATGTTGTTGGTCCATGACACAATTTTCCATCCTTCCTTTTTAATTTCTTCATTTTCTCCTTTATATATTCCTTAGAACTGTAATTATCTAAATACTTTTTATATACATATAATAGGCAAGTATATATGGTTTTAATAACGAGATCAAATAGAATTCCATAGCCCCTCTCTTCCAATTTTGTTTCTTTCTTACGTTAAACATGTCAATACTACTTTAATTTTTTACATTTTTCCATACTTAAAGAGTGCGTTTTGGTCTTCATTATTTGTTTGTATTCTTCGTTAAATTGTTTTAATTAATAAGCTATTTTTATGTTTAACATACAGCAAGGAAGCAAACTTTTGTACCGGGTGCGCATAAAATAATGTGAGGTGTTCAGAGCCCACTAGCGAGGAATGTATTGAACGAATTCGGTGGACATACAGAGTGGAACATGCGGTTTCGATATTTAAAAAATATCGGGTCTGCAGATGCTTATCCATTCGCCGAAAATCATAGTGTGGTGCGGCTTTACGTCATCATTTATCATCGATCCTTATTTTTACGAGGAAACTCACCGAAGTTGATCAATGACCTTTTCCGTCAATGCTGCACGATATTCCGATATGCTAAAGAACTTTGTGGTTCCACAACTGCAGCAAAGAGGATGTCTCCCTTCGACCATCTTCATATAGGATGGTACACCACCCCATATCGGATGTCAGGTACAACGTGAGTTATGGCAAAATTTCTGATACCAGAATCATTAGTCGTGCATTTCCCACAGCATGGCCACCGAGGTCGCCTGATCTCAATCCTTATGACTTTTGGCTGTGGGATTTCTTAAAAGCATTGTGTATCAAGGACATGTCCCCGATATCCCGACGTTGAAAGATCGAATTACATTACAGGTGCGATAAATCCATGCCGATATGTTGCGAGCCGCCATAGAACATGTCGTGCACCACAGGCAGCTCGTGGAACATCACAATGGTGGTGAAATGGAACCTTATTTATAATTACCAATAAACGTTGTCTATATTGTTACGAAACTTGATGTGTGCTGTCTCAATTGGCAATTACTCATTTATTACTCAAACGTACTACAACCTTTGCAGCGCCACAATTTCCCCTGTTGGCGACTTTCGGTACTAAATTTTTTTTTTAGATATCGAAACTGCATGTTCCACTTGGTATGTCCACCGAATATTGTTAAGATTCGTCCAATACATTCCTCGCTAGAGGGCTCTGAACACCTTACGTTATTTTATGCTCACTCGGTATATTGTATTTTTCGTCTACAGTTGAAATACGATACTTTGCAATCTTATAAATTTTCGTTGACATCCTTATTTGTCTATTCTTTGTTACATAGAAGCCTAATCATTCTATAGACGTTATTCGCCAATCTTATTGATAAAGTATTCATACAATGAAGATTTATCTTAACTGGTCAATACCAAACTGAATTAATTCGTTATAATTAAAGATGTTCCTATTGAACTAGTGAACCATTTAAAAGCACGTATAAGGTAAATGTTTATATTTCTTTTATTTATCTTCTGAATTGAAATTTCCTTATCGTTTATGGTTCTGACAGATTTCTTTCTTTCTTGTCTTGTATGTTTGCATTTTCTTGAAGATCTGTTTATTTCTCTGTCATTGTTCGATTCAGAATAATTCTATAAAAGAAGCCTTAATCGGAAGAAAGGATATTAATTTCACTCGCAAGGACGAATCTGTATCTTTATCCGTAAGTAAATTTTAAGTTATATTTTTATCTTTGTTCTTAATATTAATTTCTCTCTTCGATTGCTGATACAAAATTCCTTCATTTCATAAACTTTCAGCAAATTTAAAATCAAGCATTGTTAAGTATTTTGTCTTATCAGTGTGAAATTCCGCAGTTCTCTGTGATGTTTAAATCTCTCTAGCTGTTGCATGGCAAGAAACAATGTATTCGACATATTCATTGCAAACTTGTTAAACTCATGCAATTTACAATTATTTATTTTTTTTTGTTTTTGTTTTTTATTACATTAAAATGGAAGGTAGGTTCTTTTTTCTGTATAGATATCTATTCCAAGGCCAATTGTGCGGAAATGGAGCCCAAATTATGAGTAGAAAGGATCAAAATAAAGCAAAAATACTGAAGACAAAATCATGCATTCCCGTACAATTTGAAATCTATCAAACGTATGCATTGTTAAAAGTGACACTAGTATTGATTGAAACTCATTTCATCAAACAGTTGAAATCAAGGATCAACTGTAATATCAGGAGATGTCCTTATTGAATTTATTTGGGTGAATCTGAGCCGAAGGTAGTCACATTGCAACGAGGGTATCTGTAAATGAACTTCATACCATAATCATGATTAGTAAATTCGGTTTGATTTACTAAATTTATAAAAAGTGTATTCTAGAAACTTAATAGAATTCAATTTAAAAGTAAAAATGGCTCATTAAATTATGTAACAAATCATTATCTTCACTAATCAATCACGTTATATAAACGAAGCTGAGTCATAATTACATTCAGTTAAAATAAAAACCACTGTCAAAATCCTCTTTGTTATTTGACACTTCATTGCAATTCAGTTCATTTTTACACTCAAGCACATCTTTTTTGTACTGTCTCTTTGGTAGCTTGAAAGACACTTTTGGAAGGCCTTGCCCTCTAAACGACGATTGAGCAGTTACTGCCAGTCCTAGTGAAATGGTTTTGTCTGGAACAGTCCCTGTGAATGAAGACGTTGAGGGCTGAATTTCATTTCGTGAAACCTGTTTTCAATTATCCATGATTTAGTTTCTATGCTGTAGACTCCGATTCTTAAGTCTATTATCTTACCTTCAACGTTTTTGAAGTTCAGTGGTCTCGATCAATTTTGGAACGGCTACTGTCTCTGAGCTGCCAACATTCAAAGTTTTTTTGGTAGCTGATTGTCATTTTTTTGTTCGACACGTTTGGTGTTTTGTATGCCATACCCCTTTCATAGGAAATGCTAAGTTCATTTCTACAATTTAAACATCGTACTTTCCCTTCAAAATTGTTTCTGTCACACGTTGTTTCAAAGAGGAACATTCCAGAGACAAATCTACTCCAATTCATGAGTGTCCGCTAATATTAGGGTCAGATAGTGAAATATTTTCTGATTTGCTACTTGTTCCAGATGCTTGTAACGAGGTTTTAATTATCACTGATTTAGTCCCTACGATGTAGACTCCGTTTCTTAAGTCTTATCTTCCTTTCAACGTTTTTGAAGTGATCCTCGGTCAATTTTTGGAACGGCGATTGTCTCTGAGCTGCCAACATTCAAAGCAGGAAGTTTTTTTGATGGCTAATTATAATATTTTTTTCCTCGGCACGTTTGGTGTTTTGTATGCCATATCACTTTCGTAGGAAATACTAAGTTCATTTTATAATTTGAACTTCGCACTTACACTTCAAAATTGTTTGAATCCGTTTCTATCACACATTGTTTGCAAGGAGATCATCCCAGAGGTAAATCTACCTGAGGGTCCGCTTACATTAGAGTCAGATAATGAAATCTTTTTTGCCACGCTTGTTGTTCCAGATGATTGTCCGGTCTTGCTACTGTCATTTTGACTCTAAATTTCAATCAATTAATTACTTACTTTGAAAAACAGCGTAAAGTTTCTTAATATTCCCAGCACAATTAACGAACAGTATTACTCCTGGAATAGACAAGAGTAATATTGGTGTTTAAAGAAGGAAAGTACTTTATTCGTAACCTATTATTGTATTTGTTTTGCTTTATTCGTAACCTATTATTGTATTTGTTTTGCTTTTAAGGTAATAAAAGATGCTTTAAAAGATCAGATTTAAATAACGATGCTGACGTCTCTGTCTTTGATTTTATGGCTAATTCTTCTCCAATCGTTAGTTTCGGTGCAAGAAATCAAGAATCCTGGTAAGTTATTTTTGCTACTTATCTATCTTTAAAATTATCCTTACGAAAACAATTGAATTTCTAAGTTAATGTTCAGAACGGAAAAACGAGTGTGAACTGAATAGACAACATCCGACTTTTGACTGGATTATATACTGACTAACGCATAGTTAGTTGAGTCACGTAAAGTATTTACAATACACATAACTAACAAAGAGAGATCAACGCCGGTACATCGCAAACATCAATACCCTTTAGGGATAGAAAAGTACATATAGAGTACTTCAAAAATATATATGGTTTGATAATTGATATTGTTTTCATCGATTTTCGAGTATTAGCTTTTTAACTTCTTGTTTTTTTTATCTTATTATGTTAAGAATATTAGGTGGAAAAGTAATATAAGATCAGAAATAAAAAAAGTAATATTCTCCTTAACTTACTTTTATTAGAAATATTTTAATTTACTAAATATGAAACAAGACATGTATATACAGGATGTTTCAGAAATACTTTTACATACTTTGGGGGCGGGTTCCTAACACTTAAACAAGCAAAAAAGCCCAAATAAATATGGGTCCGGAAATGAATAGTTTTCGAGAAAAAACGTCTTGTATTCATTGTATGTGTGTTTGTTTCTTGTTTTGTTTGTTGGCACAGTAGGATGCGAGAAAAAGTATTGCAATATTCATAAAATGAACTACAAATAAGCAAAATAGGGAACGAATGAGTTATTAAACAGTGTTGTAAATCAAAAACAAGCAATTAATTGATCCAGAAATGAATAGTTTTCGCGCAAAACGTATTTTGCAATAAACATTGTATTGTTACACATGTAAGAGTAAAAAAAAAAATAATTGTTGCTGCAGCCGTGTTTAATTTATTCTTCATTCCCATTCGCTAATTTATTGAATGTGTTTCATTCAACACCGGCTTTTAAATCATTCGTTTCCTATTTTGCTTTATTTGTGTTTCACTGTATGAATATTTGCAGTACGTTTTCTCGCATCATACTGTGCCAACAAAACAAAACAAGAAACAAACACACCTACATTGAAGAATGATATAATACGTTTTTCTCGAAAACTATTCATTTCCGGACCCATGTTTATGCGGACTTTTGTTCTTGTTTTAGTGTTAGGAACCCGCCCCCAAAGTATATAAAAGTATTTCTGAAGCACTCCTCTGTGTAAAAGATAACAAAATATTTTTTAATCTTGTCTTTTTTTT
>JAFIDM010002131.1:90218538-90231063 GCA_023159025.1 Thereuonema tuberculata
GAAAAACACGGCTCCTCCCGTTTAACAAAGCAGATAGGTGTAATAAAAAAACCATTAGTAGTTTTGTATCCCTAAAATATGACGAAAGGTTGATTAAAGCCATTAAGCCATCCCTGGCCGCAGCGGGGATTGGGATAGCCTGCAGGCCCACCAATACCATTGGGAGTTATCTGAATCGGAAAGTAGCTCATTTATCCAATGAAGACAGGTTTAAGGTAAAAGGCACTATATACGGAATAAAATGTCAACCAGATAAAAATGGGAAAAAGAGCTGCATATACGTAGGCAATTCCAAACGGGAGCTCGGTGTCCGCATTAATGAACACGTGAATGCGGTAAAAAAGGGAAACCCCGTATATGGCACTGCTTTGCACTGTCAACGCACCGGGCACTCCATCGACACTACTAAAGTGGAAATCTTAGGAGTAAGGAAGTCTAGATATCTGAGGGAGTTCTACGAATCCGGAATGATCCGCACAATAGGTAGTTATAATCGAGATGTATCCACAAAAAACATACTGGAATATGGGCTTTAGGTTGGTTTGATTACGGCGCTTCGACCTTTTATAGCAGACAGCTTCTTCCGAGAGTAATTACAGAAACACCCACCAGGGGAAGGGCGATCGCATCCTACAAAAAGACCACGGCCGGTTCTCACTCAATTAACGACTCCTGATAAGGGATGATTGACTTTTAAATAAGGTAGGGGGTTTTTTAGCTTGAAAAAGGAATTATGTTTTGATATTCCGAAACGTACGTTGCGATTTTATTTATTTTTAGCTGTTGACGAGTGCCAGTGTAGTAGGCCTAATAATCTTTATATATACATTTATTTTCTGTAAAACATCTAACGTATCACTTCCAAACCTTGGTGACAGAAAAATATTTAATAAAAATTTGAATTGATCTTTAAAAATGTTATTTATTTCGCACATTGTAATGCAGGTAAAAGAATAATTCTAACAACTCTTTTTTTTTTATTCAGTTTATTCTAAGAAGTCGGTAAAAACTTTACAAATGAAAGAAAAACCAAAAACCCTTATTGTTACAATGCAATGGTAAGTAGCTGAAATTTTTCGCAGAGAGTCCAATTTACTGTTTCAAATCATTTTTTTTGAATGTGCTTCTCCATAAGACTACGATGATCCATCCAGCACTGAGTAGTTTTTTCTCAACGCACGTTAAATAATTGTAAATGTATTTGTTTGTTTTTTTTTTGCTTTCTTAAGAAAAAGAAATACAGTAAAACCCCGATTATCCGAGCCCCGATTATCCGAGTGTCCGCTTTAACCGAGCTATCAAATATTTATAGGATTTTTTTTTGGGGGGGGGGGGGTTCTAGATTTTTCATTTTTAAAACTATCGAAAAAAATTCTGAACTTGATCTCAGCAATCAACGAAGAGGATATATGTGACTGGATAAACGCTGACGAATAACAAGACATTACAGATGAAATGATCATCAATAAGGAAAATGAATCTAGCGTTGATTATGAAGACTGACGATGAAAATCGGCATATGAAAATCTTCAATACAGATGGACTAAAAACTATCGAAAGTGCTATTGAATACATAGAACAACAAGAAGAAGCGACACCAGCAATCCTGTTATCCTTAAAAAATGGCGAAACAGTGCTGCAGAAAAACGCCATAGTAACGTAAAACAAAAAAACAATTAAGGACTTTTATAAGAAAAAGAGCTCTTTAATTATCTTTACAATATGAATTGCACATGGTGTATCAGTATAACTTTTGTATTTGCTAAATTATAGATTTAAACGTACACGATTCATTTTATTTACAATTTTCGCTTTAACCGAGTTATTCGGTTATCCGAGTTAGTCTTGGTCCACATTAACTCGGATAATCGGGACTCTCTGTACTGAATTGAAGAAGTGGCTGCAAGAATAGTTCAAATTTAGGCCAAACGCACAAATGGTTTTATTTATTTATTTTTTTTTAAATAAAAAAAAAAAAAAGAAACACAACATTTTATCTTTTCGAATATTTCAAATGAACTCGACGAGGCGAATGTCCTTCTTTTAGTAACGAGATAAAATTGGATTCCACAGCCTCTCTTCCAATTTTATTTTTTTTATTTTCCTAATATTATAGCTTGTGTTAAATATCATGTCCTGTGTCGTAAGCGTGCTTCGAAATAAACGATGCTTCTTTTGTTCCTGTTTTTGTTGCACATTTTGAAGCATGATAATCTTTCCTTTAAAGGTTTTCCGCTATTGCCGATATCGTGGCAGTCTTTATTAATGCAGTTTTTATCATATAAATACACCTTGTAGTTGTAAGGGTGTTGTATTTAATTTATTGTAAGGTTTTGGAAATTTTATTTTGTTATTCAAAGCATAACTTATTATAATGGCTATGCCTTCCATTATTTTCTGTATTTGTCTACGTAAAATGGTATGATAGGGGTACGTGGCATATATTGATGAAGTTCTATTATTCATCTTATCTTTTGGATTGTAAATGTTATATAAAGCTTCAGCAATGATTCTATTTATAAATTTTATGGTATAACCGTTTTATGAAAGCTATGCTTTATTTTTATTATTTATTCTTGAAAGTTATCTTGTAAATTACAAATATTAAATGCTTTTTGAACTTTCATATTTATGATATTTCTTTTTACTTGAATTGGGGTTGAAGAATTGAATGGTAGTATCTCATCTATTGCACTTTTTTTTATATGGAGTCAAAATAATTTATAAGGATTCAGAAGAAGAAAGTGAAGACGAAAAATTAGCTTTCTTAGATGTGCTGATTCACAATAAAGGGCGAGATATAATATCTCGCTCTTTATTGTGGATTAGCACATCCAAGAAAGCTAATTATTCGTCTTCACTTTTTTTTTCAGAATTAAACTGAATGTTCTGAGTTAAATTATTAGAATATTTCTATTTTACCCTTTTTTTATCTATTATAATAAAAATGTTATCCAGGTATCACTGAAAAAAAAATATTATTTTGATACTGAGTGAAAACTTTATTTTAATTGCACAACTATTTCGGCCAATAGTGCTGATGAGCGTAGACCCACGAAGATGCCTATATTCTGTTTTACTATAATGTTATCACCCGGAAATATTGATTGTTTAAAGTATATTTAATTAAATTTTACACAAATATATCTTATTGTTTATTAGTCATTAGATCTGTAATTTCTTCCAAAGCTGTGAAAATTAATGGCTTTCTTATGGAGGTGAAAAGCTCAATAGCGTCGATTGATATTAAATAAATATTTTCTTTTCCTTTTTCTTTCATTTTTAGTTGTCTTAGGTTCTGACAAAATTCATGCCTATTTTTTGTGAAACCTATTCATTATTATTGTTGGGATGCTTTCAAAAGTTCAGTTACATATTTTGAAAACTTGAAAATACTTACGTATTTCGAAATAGTATCCCCAGAATTAATAATGGGTCTTACCTTACAAAAACCCTCATAATCCCTATCTTTATGTGTTTTGGGAACTATTCTAATTTGTGGAAGATTTGGGGTGTCCTTAATAAATAATTCGTCTATTTCGTATCTATCAATTTTGCACTTTTTTCCTATTTCCACCCCTTAATTCTTTTCTTAGTTTCCTTTGAATTTGCTATTCTGTACTATTTATCCTTATATAATTTTGATTAATATTGATGTGCTTATGAACCATTTCTTTGTTTGTATTTTTTTGAGAATAACTCTATTGTTTCTCTTATCCGCTTCTCTATTATTAAGGAATACAGAAAGGAGAAAATGAAGAAATTGAAAAAGAATAAAAGAAAATAGTATTTCTTCAAGGACCAACAACATATTGAAGAAGGGACAAAAATGGAAAAGCAGACAACAGATGTTACTCTATTTGAAAACTCCGATAGAAGGACAAATAGCAGACGATAGAAAGTTCATCTCCTTGAAAAACTCTCCGATAGAGGGACTACAGAAAGGAGGAAGTGTATTTTTTAAGAACCATATGTTTAAAATTTAATATGGTAAATCTAAAATGTAAATAAAGTATAAACAAATAGTTAAAGAGAAAAACTTGTATATTTATTCGTCATAATTTACATATGGTTTGACACATTGTTATGCTGGCACTCCTGGAGGGACTGCTACACAATTGAATGAAATTCTATTAGTTTCTGTGGCTACGCCTGGTCGTTTATTAGAACAAGGACAGCAGCGCCACCTCTGGGATACTCGCATACAGTCAGCATTGGTCACGCAAGGATGATTACACCACCCAGCGCTGATGACAGATCCTGTAGGAGAACCAGGAGCTAATGCCCCAGGGCAACCAGGATTAGCTACTTGTGTGTATAGTTCAATATCATCTGGGTTGGGTCGACTCCAGAAAAAAAATCTAAGATCTAAAAGAAATAAAGACATTTTAGATGAATGCAATCTTCTTAAGCTCTTAGATATGATGAAGACGAATGAATTTATTAAAAATTCAATTTTTAGATTTAGTGGATAATAGCCTACGACAGTCAAAGATATTGGGATTATATGAACCTTGAAGGACACTGTTTCTTACAAGTAAAGGGCACGATAGCGTCACCGGAGTTGCCGGTTCAGACCATGTGTATTCGAAAGATCTTCCATAACTAAGGGCTCGGGCGCACTACAGTTTTTTAGTTGAAAAACCACAGAGCAGTAAAAGGGGACGCTCACCCCTTTATTGCTCTGCGGTTTTGCACCTTCTCTCTGAAGAGACTTTTTAATTGGGCTCGGAAATGGAACAGAACTCTATCCTCTCCACTGAGTAAAAAATCACACTGAGTGAAAATTGTAGGTGCGCGCGACCTCGTTCTAACAATACACTCTATAAATTCCCCTCTTTCAGAGAGGAGGTGCAAACCGCAGAGAGTAATAAAGGGGTGAGCGTCCTCTTTATGGCACTGCTGGAGGCCTCAAGTCCCCTTTGTGGTTTTTTTCAACTAAAAATCTGTAGTGCGCCCGAGCCCTAACCGTCTTCCATTTGGGAGTTGATTTTCTGCCTGCGGCATAAAAAGGGTTCTACCCTTTTATTGGCCTCTGAGGTTTTGCAACTGAGAATTGACAGTGCGCCGTTAGTCAACCAGCAAAATTGAAGCGGCAGACAGCCAGGGTACAGGAGCTATGAGGGGTCAAAGTTAACATGGTGACCTACGGAACTTTCTTGGCGCAGCTTAGCCGCAGCTGCTTTTGCGCCATTAAACACCAACCAACCAACCAACCAACGACCTACGGAAAACACTTACAAGTCATTCCAAGAGGCTTATAAGTAGCCTACAATCTTCGATAAGGATGAGACGGACACAAGCAGATATTGATTGGAAAAAAACAGGAAATTGTTATTGACAGCTTCAAATCAGATGTAGTCGATGTGAAGTTCAGAGAACAGGGCGTGCGAAATGCAGATACTCTGTTCACTGACAAGGTAAAGGGTACGACTGCGTCACCGGAGTTGCCGGTCAAATGGCACCTTTTCTGAAAGCTTGTACCGGGGGGAGTTCACTGGTCGAGTTTGCCGTGCAGAAAGCAGGAGAGGAGGAGGAGACGGTCAAGTCCGGGAACAGGTCAGTCTGCCGGACACATGCAGAGCACCTCTTTCTGCTGCCTCTCACTTCTCTTTTTTCTCTTTGCCTTTGCACATCTCTCTCCTTCTCTCTCACTCACCTTCTCATACTCTCCTCACACCGAAAGATACTTTTTCTTGTTATATGTTTTTGTGTTGTGTTTAATGTTTTTCCTCCTTCTCTATCTTCCCTATACACAGAGACTCATCTAGTTATCCTTTCTGAAGTCATTTACAGGAGTCATTGACTCGTTCGTCCTATGTGTTTTCGTTGTTGTGTCTATCAAATATGTGTGCATTTGATCGATCGTCAAAGACGATTCTAGTGTGACATCATTGCATTCGTTAAATGTGCTCACGCCTGAACAGAGTATCTGCCTTTCGCACGTCCTGTTCTCTGAACTTCACATCGATTGTATCTGATTTAAAACTGAACAATAACAATTTCCTGCTTATTTTCCAATCAATATCTGCTTATTGTGTCTGTCTCATCCTTATCGAAGATTGTAGGCTACTTATAAGCCTCTTATAAGCTACTTATAAGCTACTTGCAGTGACTTTTAAGTGATTTTCCGTAGGCCACCATGTTAACTTTGATCCCTCATAGCTCCTATACCCCTTGCTGTCTGCTGCTACAATTTTGCTGGTTGACTTAGATATGGAAGATCTTTCGAATGCACTTGGTCTGAACTGGCAACTCCGGTGACGCTATCATGACCTTATTAGTTATAATTTTGAATAGGGAAGAAAGAAACCTTTTCACTCAGTTTCAAACGCTAATAAAAATATAAATAAAAGTTTATAATTGGTTAAGTACCTCATGAGTTGTTAGGAATGGAAAACTGCAATATCTATGGAAGGAAATGCACTTGATCCTTGTCAATCTTTAGAGCATATCAGATAAAGAAGGCAAAGTTTTCAAAAATTTTTGTGGTATTTTCAAATAAAGTTTTGGGAAATAGTGGCACTATGTGAATGAAGTATTTTTTTGAAAAATGTTGAGCCCCTTCTTATTATTTTTTGGGTTGGATAGACCAAAATTTAGGTCATAATTTAGTCATATTTTTAATTTATTAGTTATATTTGGGCCTTTTTTTAAACTTTTAACTGATATATACAGCACGTATCTAATATTTTCAGATCAAAATTTTAAGAAAAGCTCTCTCAAAGTAACATATAGTATATTTCATTAAGTTCACAATATATTCTGATTAGATTTCTAGATTAAACACTACTGTATAATGCGGATCAAATACAGTCTCACCAGGGGTGTTAGTATTGCTACGGCTGTGATCATGTGCTTTACAATTATTGTGCTTGTGGAGTGCGTCCTCGGCATACCTGAACAACCCATTCGACCCAGTTTTGAACAACTGACATCTCGCGAGAGGTAGTGTAGTTGGACTGCGGGAGGCAGGAAGATCTTTCCGTTGAATTGGCTGCCGTCAGGACCTTTCGAACTGTACTGCTCGACTCTGTACGGAAATCGCTGGAAGGAAGCCACTGGGAGACCTATGCAGACTACTAGAATCGTGTCATCGTCATTCATTGATCCAAGTGTGTCCCTTTCCACCATCAAGAGACAATTAGCGGCATCGCTAGGAACTCCTGCGACTAACCTCACGGTTGCGAGGCGATTTGCAGAACAAGACTTACATTCTCGGCGTCCCTTAAGCTGTCTACCATTAACACCTCACCATCGGGGCTTCGTTTGCAGTAGTGCAGTGAGCGAGTGGCATGAACAGCTATGGACTGGTGACCAATAGTTTATAGTAACGATTTCAGATTTTATCGGAACACGGGTAACCACAGTACACGAATATGAAGCAGCACTTGACAGCGCACAAATCCGGATTTAATTGTAGACATTTCCTACAATTCTCGCTTTCCGCTGATCGTGTTCAGGAGAATATTGAAGGCGCAGCTGTACATTCAGGAGATTCTGCGGCCTTATGTGCTTCCCATCATGAAGTCGCTTTAGCGTTCCATTTTCCAGCAAACTAATGCCCGCCCTCATACACGTCAATAATGTCTTGTGGCCCCTTGAACATGTGTGGGACCAGCTGGGACTGCAGACTCGACCATCAACGGGTACAAGTCATCTGGAGCGATAGTTAAAACAGTTATGGGAGTTATGGATCTTCCGCAGGATACCATTAGACGTCTCTATTACTCCATTCCAAGCCGTATTGCCGCACGTATTCAGGCAAGGGACGGTATGACGAGGTACTAAAGGGACTATTGACCTAGCATTGTTTCCGAATAAACAGCCCATTTGCTCTGATATTGTAATCTGTGACTTGCATCATGGTTCTCATTACCTAGTATCATTCCATTTCGACTGCTGCTTCTGGGTGCGCTAATTTCTTTTAGCAATGGGTGTATATGAAACCTATTTAAGAATTAATTTCCTTTATATTCCCCTTTAAAATTTTGTGTTTGAGACTTACATAAATGATTACTGTAGTATTTGGGCTAATAACGTTCTGACTTATCTTACATTTCCTTTGATAGGATGATATTTTTAGTGTCTAGCCCTCTTTAGATTTTAGTGGTTGTAGCGTCGGTTTGTGGGTCGTTTTGCAAGACGGGCCTAAATACTGTTCTAGTTATGATAGTTCAATTAGCAATTCATGATTTTACATGAATTTTCTTATATAAGAATGTATGGAGAAAGTCCATTACTGAATAAAACTGGTTCCATTGCTATTCATGTATTTACATTCTAATCTTTCAGGTTCTATTGACTTTCGTCAATTCATAAAAAGTGTAATAATACAATATTTTGTTTAATTTACACATATGTGTAAATGCATGTATGTTTAATGCATGTGATAGTATTAAGGCTCTGGCGCACTATCAATTTTCAGTTGCAAAACCGCAAGCAATAGAAGGGAGAAATTAGGAACCCCACGCCTCCAGAAGGGCAATAATGGGACGATTGTGCTCTATTGTGTGGGGGTTTGTCCCGGGTGTTTTAGTCAGACCCAGACTGAAAATTGATAGTGCGCCAGAGCCTTTAATTGAAGTACAAATAAGCCTCGATAATAACCATCAGACATATATATTCGCGCTTACGACGAAGGCTCACAAGCGCAACAAATCAACTGTGCTTGAATAGTAGCACTGAATATTAAATTTGTAACACATTACAGCTATAATTAATTTTCAAAGAATTTTGACAAATCTGTGACTTACAAGGAGAAATCATGGCCTGTAGATCACGAAAATTTATACCATGTTGTGAGATGAAATTACTCACGAGTACTTCAGAAATATATATGGGGTGAGGGTCCAACGTCCAAGCGTTTTCTAGAGATTGACATTGTTTTAATCGATTTGAACTGTTAGCTTATTAATTTCCTGTTCGTTTTCTAGGCAAGTGCTGTTGTGATGCAGTGGATTAAGGCGTTGGTCTAGACATACACGGTTCCTTTCATTTTTATTGATTACTAACAGAACGACCCGTTCTTCGCCGGGATTGCAAAAAACAAATGTTCTGATGTGGATGATAAAGAAATCACTTCGAAACTTTCCCGGTTGGTACAAAATAAACACAAACTCAAAAGGTCTTATCTCATTACAAATCTATGTCTATATCCCGAAAACCCCGCAGAAGTAGCCTTCAACACTTTTTCCCATCCACTCACCGCCCTCCCGTGTACATCCATAGTTCCACATTATTCGCATTTACTAACTTGAGATTCCTAGGTATGAAGTTTACATTCAGATCGGAGAATATAAGAATTCCCACCCTTTCTCTCCTTCTCCCTCCCGTTTATAGTCCTAGTTCCAGGTTATTCCAATTTTGTAACTCGAATTTGTATAAGGTCATCACTCCATCACTTCAAAGTTCGTAAAAAATCATAAGACCATTACAAATTTATATCTATCCCGAAAATCCCGTCGCTATTATGCACAACAATATTTTAGTTCCAGTTGTTGCACCATAATATTTGTATAGTTCCCATTATCGCCATCACGTACATATGTATCGCTATTATGCACAACAATAGTTTATTTCCAATTGTTGCACAACAATATTTGCATAGTTGCCTTGCCGCCATCAAGCTCCAATTGTTGCATAACAATATTTGTGTGGATTTCACTTCTTTTCACATTGTATGTTGCTTTTACGTCCAACAGATGGAGGTGTTTTTCACAAAAATCATGCTTTTACCTGTACCAGGTGTGATATCTATATAATAGGTATACAAAAATATGCGCGTATTCGAATGCAATGTTGTGTCAAAATTTCAAAGCATTCTGTGAAGAAATTTCGGAGATTTAATATTTTGAACAAACGAACATTTACATTTTTATTTATATAGATTATTATTATTTATTACTTAATTTCTTTTTTATCATCTTTTTTCTTTTTATTTTATTTCATTTTTTCCCCCTTTTGCTTTCTTTTTCATTAATATAGGTTTTTTTTCTTTTTTTTTTCCTTATTTTGTTATTTAAAACTAATCTCAGTTGAGAAGTAAATAAATAATATTCTTCTTAACTTATTTTTTATTAGAAATATTTTTATTTATTTAATATAAAATAAAACAAATATAAAAATATGCGACTTAACTATTTGGTTTTTATTTTGTCTTTTTTCTTTTCTGTGCCTATGCGCATTTCACCTGATATTTATTAATATTAATAATACTTGATGAAATATCAAGGAAAAAGTGTATTAGTTACTGTAAAAAAAATTTTTTTAAAGTATTTAGTTATAGTATTTTATTTATGTAAATAAATGTCTTGTTTCATATTTAATAAATTAAAATATTTCTATTAAAAATGTTAAAAAAAATATTTTTTTTTTTTATTTCTGGTTGTATAAGGGGCATTCAAAAAGAAACGAGCTGGAGGCCTAGGAACAGAAACTAGTACCGGTATGTCAGAAGTATTGGCCCTGGCTGTTAAGGCACTTGTCCCCTGCAACACAAGGCGGCGAATGGCTGTCTCGTAAAATTCCCGGGGCTGCATTGTGAATCAGTTCCGCAAGTACTGCATGACATCGTCGTCCGAGGTGAAGGTTTGCCCCTCAGACCCTTTTGTAGGGGACCAAAAAAATGGCGTAATCGCAGGGAGAGAGGTCTGGACTGTATGGAGGGTGATCGAGAACCTCCCATTTGAATTTCTGCAAGAGTGCCGTGATATGGGGCCTTGCATTTTCGTAGAGCAGAATGACCTCACAGGCAAGCTCACCTGTGGGGCAAACGATTCATTTATATTGTATATTATATTACCCTTATATATTACTTTTCCTAACATGATCTGAAAAACACAAGGAAAAAACAAAAAAAACTACATTACATTAAAGAAAAAAAAAGACAGCAACTGAGGAAAAAAATTGAAAAAAAAAATGAAAATAATTATAAAAAAAAATTAAATAGATAAATAATAATAAAACCCACACTTGTACCCAGACAGAATAGAACGCACGAGGCTTGTCTCTCCATACCAACTCCTTAACCCACTGCACCGCAACAACACTTGCTTATACAAACAAGAGGAAGTTAATAAGCTAATACTCTAAAATCGATGAAAACAATGTCAAATATAGAACCCACATATATTTTTGAAGTACTCCATGAGTACTTTCATCTCACTAATTTTCGCGGTGTACGGGCGATGACCTCTCTTTGTTAGTAATGTATACTGTAAATACTACACATTGGACTTTACATCACTCGACTTACTACGCGTTAGTAACTACATAATTCAGTCAGAAGTCGGATGCTATCTATTTAGTACAGACTCGTTTTTCCGTTCTGAACATTAACTTAGAAATTCAATTGTTTTCGTAAGGATAATTTTAAAGATAGATAAGTAGCAAAAATAACTTACCAGGATTCTTGATTTCTTGCACCGAAACTAACGATTGGAGAAGAATTAGCCATAAAATCACAGACAGAAATGTTCTCATCGTTATTTAAATCTGAATTACCTTAAAAGCAAAACAAATAAAATTATAGGTTACGAATAAAGTAGTTTCATTCTTTGAACACCAATATTACTCTTGTCTATTTCAGGAATAATACTGTTCGTTAATTGTGCTGTGAATATTAAGAAACTTTAAACAGTTTTCGAAGGTAGAAATTAATAGATTTAAATTTACAGTTTGAAGTTCGTAACAGAAGTATTTTAAAAGGTAGGTTTTAAACGGTACATTTTAAAAGGTTCATAGGTTTTATGAAGGTCTTATCAGCGTATTATAACTTAGAATTGAATAAACTACAGAGAATTCAGATATGTCCCAGGATAATTGTAAAATCAATCTTTTTATAAAACGCCTAGCTTATTTACATAACATCGCTTTGTTGAAAAAACGTTTTATCTCAATTAGGTTGAGGAATCTTAATTTTTTTGGTAAAATGGCTAACGACCTACAGCCTTATTTTAATGGAAACGTTTGACTTCAAAAAAGGCTGCCCACATTTCAGATGTTTTGTAAAAAGACTTAACTGATCCATTCTTACTCTAAAACTCTCCTGGCGCTACAAACTCTGACCTCCCTCTGCATCAGAGGTGACCTTCGAACTCCTAAAAATATTTCGGAATTTGGTGCCTCACAGATATTTAGTGACAACGGCCGCGAATTTGTAGCCGATATTATACAGGAATTGGTATCGTTCTGGAATTAATACAAAATCGTGATTCACGTCATCTCCAGGCTCTAGGAAGTATAGAAAGAAGTAATCAGGATGTAGAAAACATACTTCGTGGTAGGAAGCAGGAAAAACAACTAAATGGAGCATTGGATGCTACTTCGAACAGAAGAATTCTTCTATAAATCGAATCATTGGGCGATTGCCTCTTTCGGTTGCGGTTCTACAATTGAGGTCAAATAGCACAAGACTTCCAAACACAATTTTTGATAAACTCACCTTTGAAAGAGAATTAGAATGCATCTTCCACGGTCAAAATGACGCTAACAAGACAGCACAAGCATCTAGTACAACAAGCA
>JAFIDM010002131.1:90246027-90256259 GCA_023159025.1 Thereuonema tuberculata
CGGAAATGATATTACATCGTCGTTCTAACTGCAAAACCTCGTAACTTTATTTTTGTCAGTTTTCATTTTATGTGATAAAACAATAGCTTAAGCCATCCTCCATGTCCTTGCAAAACCTCGTAACATTCAACCAATTGGAAGACCCCTAAATAGTCACGTGGCAAAACCTCAGCTCCAATCAGGAAACCTTTCTGATGTCATTTTTTTGCTTCTCCTGAACAATTTGCCAAAAGTCACTTACAAGGTTTTGCAGTTAGGGCGACGATAAGTTTTAAATATGCTTTCAATAAACTTTTTATTTCATGTTATTTCCACTGTTTGAAGTCTTTATCGACATATCGAAATTAATTTTAGAAATAATTTCAAAAAGTGGTAATTAAAATCAGTCAAACTACAGTTCTAGGTTAAGATCAACATATTACAACATGTACTCGTAATGTTCTGTACCCTACTGGTGATCAAAAAAAAATTGTATAACATTAAGAAAAACACTTTAAGAAAGTTTTGTAAGCATTGTAAATTCATGACACAACAAATTCCATAGATTTCTATTGGTATTTTAGATTAGCTTGTTTCGTATTCTTCATAAATGACGATAATAAAATAATTTGATTTTTAAGAAAAATCATGCATTGTTACAACTCCATAAATATCTTTTAACAGCATTGTTTCTCACAATTTCTCGTGAATGATTCTGATTATTTCATGAAAAATAGATTTAAATGATATTTTATAGAGAATACCATACCCTTAAAATTCTAAGACATTTAAATGAGAGTTCAATAAATGAACTCGGAGATGTCAATTAGATCAGTATGTATTAGAAGTGGACTTTCCAGTCTCAAGACGTTAATGAAGCATTTTAGTAACAAACTGAGGAATTTAGCAGATGCAACTCAGTAACAAAGATAGATAATGAAGGAATATAAATTACGAAATTGAGAACTAATGCATATGAAATAAGTGAAACTGACTGATGGATAATTACTCGCAGGACCAAGTGAAATTGGGGGTCAAATGGAAAAATATTATGAAAAAAAATATCGATCCAATGATAAAGTGCTTAGTCTGAGTGTTTTATGAAGAACATCAGTAGTACGGGGACATTCCTTCAATATTTTGATGTAAATTTTTGTGATGTGATTCGTTGCAGGATTCGTTGCGTGACGGGGCGGAGTCGAATTTATTTATCATTTCAGGAAGAAAATTTTCGTTCACAGACAAGTTGAAAGACAAGTGATAGTTGTGCTAACTTCAGACTGAGAGCAGATAATTACTTAATACAACAACAATTCTCTATATTCTATTTTATATTGGTCATAAAGTTACAGCACTGAATTTATGACAACTGCATCGGACAAAATGCTACTAGAATAGAATTAATAAATTCACAATATAAAATAACGAATTTCTTTTATTTCATGACTGAATGAAGTCGAATTTAGTTTCATTCATGAATGAATGAAATGGATGAACGAAATGGATAAACCGAAGAAGCGAATTTACAAAACTGGAACTGAACAATGTGGTGAAAGAACGAAACGTGAATTAGAGCGAATAGTAGCAAATTCAAAGCAGAGAAAGCTAGTTGGATTTGGGCTCCGACTAACAACATCAACTAATAAATAGTTACCTACTTTATCTTCAAGCACAGAACAAACGAAAGACGTCAGCTGGAACCTTTTTTTTAAATTTTCAAGTAATAAATTACATCAGTTAGCAATTTAATCTCCAAATTTCAACAACCATAACAATAAACCTGAAATCTTTCTTAACTATTATGATACAGGTTGGGATCTTGCTGCAGCATCTTCAGCAGAGTCTTCGACAAGTTCGCTATTTCAAGAACTCTATTGATCCCATTGAAGAATCAAATGAAGCAAAGTCCACACGTCAGAAATCAGATGATGAAGTTATTGATCCACAACAAGAAAGCGATGCAATTGAAGCAGTGTATATTGAACTTTGGAAATTTGTTCCGCCCAGAATACATGCATCAATTACGGAGAAACTTGCATTTATGAAGCTCCATCTGGTTCAGCCAAGTAATTTCGATACACAACTTCCATTTAAGGCAAGCAAAACGTACAAACACGCTCTACCCGATGGCCCTACAGATCCTGGTATTTGGTTGTCATACGGGCTTGAAACAACATATATGGCTGTCTGTTATTTGCTTCAGATACAGAAAGCCCATTCGTACATGGAGTTAAAGTTCAGATTAAACATCACTACAAAACAGATTGAAACGCATGCACATTCCGTTGCCCATGACAATGCTGTGAAAGCCTATCTACAGATCTGCGAAAATATGGATATTGAAACTCTGATTGACAAGGATATGGCAGCAAAACGGCGAAGTGACATCGAAAGCAGAAGGCAGGTGATTCACAGGTTAATTGATATAATCCTGTTCATCGGAAGGCAAGGACTAGCTTAGCTTATAGAAGATCCATCGAAGTTGCTGCAGATCTCAACAACAGATGCATCAACCATCGGAACTTTTTCGAACTGGTTATGCTGGTTTCTAAATATGACCAAATCTTGAAGACACATGTGGATATGGCCATTCAAAAATGCAAAGAGCGTAAGGAAAGCCAATCTAAATCAAAAGGAAGAGGTGGCCTTATTACGTTCCTGTCATAATCGACAGGAAATCAACCAAATAATAAAATATTTAGTCCTTCAAATAAACTCGACATTGCTAGTCAGCAGTCAGACATCTTCAGCATAGAAGTGGATTCCACACAGGTTGTTTCAGTTGTAGATTAGCAAGCGCTGTGTGTTAGATGTGTGCTAAATAGTAGAGTATCTGTAAGATTTTTATGCTTTACAAAATATGAAACGAAGATATTTTATAGAAGAATTTGGTATAAATATCTGTAAGATTGTTGAAGCTGGATGGACATAAAACGACAGGTGAGGCACTCTACCTTCAGACAAAGGCAGA
Organism: Thereuonema tuberculata; assembly: GCA_023159025.1. NCBI lineage: Eukaryota > Metazoa > Arthropoda > Chilopoda > Scutigeromorpha > Scutigeridae > Thereuonema > Thereuonema tuberculata. Next base: position 90,248,978 of record JAFIDM010002131.1, read on the forward strand.
ACTTGAGAAGTTTCAAATCAATATGAAGCAAATAGCTGGATGTTCGTTTGATGGAGTCGCAAATATGAGTGGCCAATACAACGTTATCCAAGCGCATCTTAAGGATAATGATTTGTTGATGTACGTTCATTGTTTGCTCTCATGCGCTGAACTTGGTCCTCACAAATTCGACAGAAAGTTGTAAAATAGTTTAGGATTTTCTTGGTCTCTCTTACAGAGTACAGCGGTTTTTCATCTCAGAATTGCTCAAGCACATGCTGATTTGGGCCAAAGTTAATAAGGAGTCAAATGACGGTCAGCAACTGTTGCGCCGACTTCAGAAGGTTAATTCGACTCGTTCGTGGAGCAAGGACCGAGCGTTGAAAAATGTCTTCGAAGACGTGAATGTTCCATTTGAAGATTGGAATAAGTTCTGTACTCTGCCTCTTCACAATTGCAAATAGTGATTTTGCTTCTGATGTGACATTTACAGCAAAAACATTGCTCGAAAATTTGTGCAAGTTTCATCACGGTTGCCTTCATTTATGATTTATTCAATGTTTCGACTCCTGCTCCAAATAACTCCAAACGAGTGGTCTTTGTTCTTGTTGTTGCTTGCGGTCAGCACCAAAGTGCGATCTTCATAGCCGAAGGTCCGTGTTCTATGGATCTCTTGTGTTCCCAAGATGGTGAACTCCTAGAAGAATCCATAAAATTTCAAGGGAAAGATACTGAGATGGTTTCCCGTTGCCTTCCTCAGGAAATCATTAAGGAATGAATTCAGACCCGAAGAGAAAGAGGAAGAAGCAGACAAACACAGGAAAAAAATTTTTCAAAAACACCCATGCCCACGCCGGGATTGGAACACAGGTGTTTCATGCGAGGCCGCCGCCTTGCGCACAAGACCACGCTGGAACTGCAACAAGGAGTCTAACTTACCTAAATCGCAAACCAAATGATAACACCTTATGGGCAATTCCGTGCAAAAAGAGACATCGCAATAGCATTTGAGTGATTTTGTGGCTCATTTGAGTGCACATTTAGCTGAGAAGAATAATCACATCGAAATTGAACTATTGAAGCGAATCTCGATTGTAAAGCAAACAGCAGGAGAATTAGCTGCTGATGACAAATTGACACATCACCATCCAAGAAATTCGAAAGAGATGTTTAATTTGTGATCATTGATTCAGCAGTACCACAAATAAGAGAACTTTTATTTCAATGAAGAACTTATGTTATTTCTTATTTTTTTTTAAGTTTCTTCGAACTTAGGAGCAGCCAACACACAAGACTAGTTAAAAAACAATTCTATACAATTAAAAAGGTTACATTCCACAACCGGATTCGCTTACAGTACAAGGCTTTGACGAGTGATCTTTTGGAGGCAAAACCGGTTGTGGAAAGTAACCTGTTTAATTGTGAATAATTGTTTTTAATTAACCTTGTGTGGCTGTCGCCAGTTTTAATCACTATGCGCACACGTAAATTTCTGCATTTTATTACAGCGGCAGAACTTTTTATTTTTTCGAGCTTGTTGTTGTATACTTTATGATAGTATATTTTAGTATGTTGTTGTATACTTTATCTAATAAAAAGAAGGAGGAAGCTTTTGATTACAATTCACTACACAAAAAACACTATTAAAAATTAAAAAAAAAAAATATTTTTATTGGTGAACAAGGACAAAAGGAATTACAATTATCAAAACACTGTAATAAGCATTGAATCTGAAAACCATTAAAAACAAAAACATAGAACTTAAATCATATTTGATTAGCCGTAAAGCAGAACTACTTTTTATAGATTTATTTCCTTGATAATTTATTTGCTTAATCATAAAATATTTATTTATTAATTATTTTTTTAGTTTCGTAAAGCCGTGTACGGTAAAAAAAAAAGCCTTCTCTGCGAACATGTACGAAACATGTTAGAAAATAATGAAATAAATATGTAATACGTTTGGATGAAACGTTTTATGAATGCTTTTTTTCCAGTATTTAATTAATAATTTATTAGCAAAAAAAAAAAACAGAATGCATTTTCTAGTCGCTTAATTAAACGATGAAATTTAGTTTTTAATTCAGTAGAATAAAGAATGCTGATAGTTGGAGGTTGGGTCCCGTTACTGGACTGCAATGCAGTTAAGTGATAATCCATTAGTTTCTGAAGCAGCTTCTGGATTTTTATTCGAACAAGGACAACATCTCCATTTTTGTGAAATTCTCATACAATCTTCATGTCTGTTGCAGGGATGATTGCACAAGCCGTAGCTTACGAGATTCCACGAGATTCCAACTGCTGAATACCCAGGACATCCTGGAAGAACCAACCGGCTTAAATTTGCCAGTTGTTCCTCAGTCGGTCGATTCCAGAAAAAAGAACGGAAATCTAAAAGAAATAAGAAATAGATAATACATTAATACTGGGGTTAATTAACAGTTTTAGGAAGCATTTGACAACTGTTTTGATAAAGTACAGTAAAGCTTATTAATTTATCTAACCATATTAGCACTTTGGTCCCGGTGGAATATCAGCAGAACTGATCAAAAATGGAACAGATAAATTACTAAGATTAATTACACAATTATTCGAGAGATGCTTAAACGGAGAAGAAACACCAGAAGAGTGGAGAATTGGATATTTAACATCAATTTATAAGAAAGGAGACAGACAAAAATGTGAAAATTACCGTGGCATTACTGCAACAGCAACGTTTAGTAGACTGTATGGACGAATTTTAAAAGATTTTCTTGAAGAAGAAATAAGAATGAAAGAAAGTGAAGAACAAAGTGGATTTAGAGCAGGAAGATCATGTATGGATAATATATTTTGTCTTAAACAAATTATTGAAAAGGAAATGACGGTGGGAAATCAAATTCATCTTCTGTTTATTGATCTAACGAAGGCATATGATAATGTTCCAATCGCAAAATTGTGGAATGTATTGAAGGAAATAAACATAAATTTAAATATTATTAGAGCAATTCAAGAACTTTACAGACAATCAAAAACAAAGATTAAAGTAGGTCAAAGATTATCAAAAGGCTTTATAATAGATAAAGGACTCAGACAGGGATGTTGTATCTCCCCAACACTTTTTAAAATTTATGTTGAAGCAGCATTAAAAGTTTGGAAAGAAAACTGCAGAGGATTGGGACTTAATGTGAAAGGAACGTCAGTGTTTACTCTGCAGTTCGCCGATGACCAAGTCATAATTGCAAAGAGTAAAAATGATTTAGAGAGAATGACGATAACAATTAAGGAAGAATATGAGAAATGGGGACTATACATGAACGTTAGCAAGAACAAATATCTATGTATAGGAGGAAATGAGACGGACCTAAATCTAAATAATAACATGAAAATAGAAAGCTGTGAGCATTATAGGTATCTCGGAGTAGACATTAATAGAGAAGGCAGAGACTCACAAGAAATTAAAAACAGAATTTGTCAAGGAAGGAAGGCTATAAAACTATTAAATTCTATTTGGTGGAGTGAAGAGGTCTCTAGGAAAAGAAAGTATAATACATACAATTCTATTGTAAAGAGCATCTTGTTATATGGGGCAGAGGGATGGAGAATTACGGAGACAGAAAAAAAGAAATTAGCGGCAGTGGAAATGGATGCCTTAAGAAGATCATGCAGGGTATCAAGAATAGAAAGAATAAGAAATGAAAGAATCAAAGAAATGATGAAAATAAAAGGAAACATTTTGGACGATCTTCAAAGAAAACAATTAATTTGCTTTGGTCATGTTAAAAGAATGAGTGACGAAAGACTGTCCAAAATCGCTTTTGATTACAAAACAAATCAAAAAAGGAAACGAGGAAGACCACGAAAGGCTTGGATGGACGATATTAAAAAAGCAATGAGGATTAGAAGTCTGGAAGAGGAATGGACCCTTGACCGGAAGACCTGGAATAGACTTCTTGCAGATTCTTTCGGAAGGCGACACCTGACGCCATGAACCGAGTTTCTATATATATATATATATATATATATATATATATATATATATTAGCACTTTGTCAATTAAAAGTTTAAAATATAAAAAACATTTAAAACACATGTTTCTGAACTCTAAATTTTTCGAGTCCTGTTCTCAAGTGATCTGCAACTGTCCTCCAACCAAGATGGAGTCATGTCATGATCATCATTTGGGAGTAGTCACTGTAAACACACAAGATCTCATACAGAGGTGAATGGCACCCCCAGAAAAACTAAACTAAAAACAAAATACACGTTAAAAATAAAATAAATAAAATTCTTGTGCTGCCCTCCGGTCGCCAATCAAGCGAGAAACAGCTGTTTTGGGATGTCCCTTGTAAACACGATCTCTCCCTTTTAATGTGTTAATGCACTTTTTAGGCGCTTTTCTTATTTTAATTGCGCATAGAAAATTCTTTGAGATTGCGGGAGGGCAGCACAAGAATTTTATTTATTTTATTTTTAATGTGTATTTTGTTTTTAATTTAGTTTTTCTGGAGGTGCCATTCCCATGCCTACTAATATTTATATTCATCTCTGTATGAGATCTAGTGTGTTTACAGTGATTACTCCCAACTGATGATCGCCAATCAAGCGAGAAACAGCTGTTTTAGGATGTCACTTGTAAACACGATCTCACTCTTTTTTTTATATTTTACACTTTTAAGTGACAATGTGCTAATACGGTTAGAGAAACTAATGAAATTGTATGCACGTGAAAACCTTTTATTATTACAGTAAGAGCTTTTTAAATATGGTTTGATTGTCATCCAACTCTTACCATCATTGTAATGTAACTACGGTGTTTTAACAATTCTCTTTAGTTTATTGATGTAGTCAAATTAGTTATAAAACCGGATTGTCAGCTTACATTCTAAACATTGTAGGTTAATGTGGTGAAACCGGAGATCACGGCACACAGGCTTTCGACGAGATGGCTGCCTTGCCACTACTTTTAAAATATGAATTTTAGTTTTTCAATTAACAAGTGATAAGTAGAATGAGGTTTGAAGGTAAGCTTATTTAATAATGGTTTTGCACGAACTTTTACTATATATATATGTACTAACCATCGTCTGGCTAACTGCGATTTGAGATAACAGTAAGCACCATCATGTATCCCTGCGCGGATGTATCCTTAGGAAGACTGTGATTGGCTTGTGCCGTATTCTCCGTTTTAGCCGTTAATGTTTTCTTTTTTCTCTTCCACGTCTAATTTATCTTCCACGTTTAATGCCTTCAACAAGGAACTTGAAAAAATTCATTGCCTTCTCAAACAAAATGATTTCCTGGATAAAAAATTTTATTTTATTTTAACTTTTATTTATTAGTTTTTCATTATTTTTTAAAAAAATAATTTTTAATTTTCACTTTCTATAATTCTTATTTAAAAAAATTATTTTTTTTTTTTTTTTCAAGTTATCTTCATAACATTCTCTCTAATCCAAAGTTATTTTTAAAGTTATTCATTGTTTATTTTGCTTATTTATTCTTTTCTTGATTTTATTATTTTTAATTTTGATTTAATGTTTATTAATTTTTATTTCTTAATATTATTTTATTTTTCATTCTTGCTGAATTTTTACGTTTTTAGGCTTCTGAAAGACGCCTTATATCCCCGGTTTGTCTGTCTGTGGACACATATCCCACAATGCTTCGCAATGGCTTCTGTTAGCTCAGTTGTAGGTGGCCTGAATGTTGAATGTTGTAGGTGGCCTGTTAGCTCAGTTGGTTAGAGCGTCGTGCTAATAATGCGAAGGTCGTGGGTTTGATCCCCTTATGGGCAATTCTTATTCTTCATTTTTTTCTCCCCATTTTAAATCTTTTCCCAGTTTCTCAACTTAATTTTTTTTTAAATCATTATTAGGAATTCAGTGTATTAACCAGGTTTGAGTTAAGAATGACGATTATTCCATATAAATAGGAATGGGTAAGATAGCAGGGAGTTACGAAAAGACGGCGTTTAATCTTTTTTTAGAGGTTAAAATCGTGTTTAGGCAACGCAATTTGGATAGAATTTGAAATGACTTTTAGCAAGCTGTCAATCTGTTCGCAACTAATTGTACATTGTATTCAAGCATCTCTACTATTTAACCGAAAGCGAAGTGAATTTCGATTCACAACAGCGACAATCCCCTGCGACCCTAACGAACGGGTGACTTTATCCTGCGCCACACCCGATGCAGCATGATCTATATTAGAACGAGTTCTCATCATGGATGGTTGGTTATTATTATTATGTTTGTATGTTTCAAACCTTGGGTTTCCCAGCAAACACAACATGACGGGTCAAGGACCAAAGCACATACTGCCAAGTGTAAAGATGTGTGCAAGAATGATTAGGGATGTGTGTTTCCTAACTATGCGTGTAGTGTTGAGTACCACAGCCTTCTGCAGTTGTGCATAAGTGATTTTGTGAAGTCCTAGTGTGCTGAGACTGTGGTGCAATGTGTGAGGCACCAGACCAGTGGCAGACAGAACGATGGGTACAACACGTACTCGATCCTGCCTCCACTGCTTCTGGAGCTCGTGTGCTAGATCAGTGTATTTACTGATCTTGTCTGCGTGAGTTTTCTGCATGTTCTTGCTGATAGGCACTGCAATATCAATGAGATACGTCTGTTTGTTGACCTTATCAACAAGTGTGATGTCTGGTCTGTTGTAATGTATGGTTTTGTCTGCTTGAATGGGGCGGTCCCAGTACAGCTTATGTGAGGGTGACTCTAATACGCTTTGTGGTATTATTATTATTATTATTACTTAATTTCTTTTTTATCATCTTTTTTTCTTTTTTTCTTATTCAATTTTTTCCCCTTTTGCTTTCTTTTTCATTAATATAGGTTTTTTTTCCCGTTTTTTTCCTGATTTTGTTAGGAACATTAAGTGAAAAACTAATCTCGGTTGAGAAGTAAATAAATAATATTCTTCTTAACTTATTTTTTATTAGAAATATTTTTATTTATTTAATATAAAAATAAAACAAATATAAAAATATGCGACTTAACTATTTTGTTTTTATTTTGTCTTTTTTTCTTTTCTATGCCTATGCGCATTTCATCTTATATTTATTAATATTAATAATACTTAATGAAATATCAAGAAAAAAATGTATTAATTATAGTGAAAAAAATTTTTAAAAATATTTAGTTATATTATTTTATTTATATAAATATATATCTTGTTTCATATTTAATAAATGAAAATATTTCTATTAAAAATAAGTTAAGAAGAATATTATTTTTTTTTTATTTCTGGTTGTATATTACTTTTCCTAACATAATCTGGAAAAAAAAAACAAGAAAAAAAAAAAAAC
>JAFIDM010002131.1:90256359-90270632 GCA_023159025.1 Thereuonema tuberculata
ATTTTTCAAAAACACCCATGCCCACGCCGGGATTGGAACACAGGTGCTTCATGCGAGGCCGCCGCCTTGCGCACAAGACCACGCTGGAACTGCAACAAGTAGTCTAACTTACCTAAATCGCAAACCAAATGATAACACCTTATGGGCAATTCCGTGCAAAAAGAGACATCGCAATAGCATTTGAGTGATTTTGTGGCTCATTTGAGTGAACATTTAGCTGAGAAGAATAATCACATCGAAATTGAACTATTGAAGCGAATCCCGATTGTAAAGCAAAGAACAGGAGAATTAGTACCATATAAGTAGTCTACATGGTAGGCCCATACAGTACACAGTTATAGGTATGGTATTAGCTCCCAATTGGCAACGTAGCGTAATGTTGTGACATAAGAATGCTTGCACTGTGAAAAGACAGTAGCCGATCACGTGAACAGTAGCAGTATCTGCAGTACTCCAGAGTGTTGCATACTTTTCGGTTGGCTTTTGTTACCAGTAGCCTACAATACAGAGTAAATCGGGACGAATTATAGTTACGTATTTATCATTTTTAATTTTAATTTAAGTGAATACAAATCTAGTGTTTCCTTGTTGTAAAATCCGATTGTATCAACCGATTGATGTGGTGCTTATGTTACGCTGGTGCAATATCGCATCATCTAGCAGGTTTAGTTCCTTATTCCAGAAGAATATTACTGATTTTTCTAAGTGAAAGTTACTGTGTTTTCATATATATACTGTGTTCGGATTATCCGAAATTTTGGATTTGCGGGGTTCGAATTACCGGGGTTCTACTGTATTGCAATAAAAAAAGAAGAGAGGGGAAGAAGATAAGGAATGAAGGAAGAGGATGAGAAGAAATTAGCAAAGAAAAAGAAAAAAGAAAAAAGATTGCCAAGAAAAGAAGAGAGAAAAAAAAAGAAATCTTTTATTTTTATTTTTATTTTATTTTTTGTTGTATGTATGTGTGTGTGTGTGGTTTTTTTTCTTTGTTTTTTCCTTACCGTGAAATTATTCAGATTCACATTTAGGGATGCCAATTTCCTGTAGGGAGCTTCAAGTTCTTTCATCTATAGAAGTAGGTCGAGTCCAGATACCGACCCTTAGGTCACGATGGAACAATCCAGATGTGCACATTACAATATGCAGTCGCCCACCTCTATTGAATGGACTCATCTTCATTTACCACTAATCACCGTTCTTGTATCTAATTTGAATATGTGGTTTCTTTTGCTTTGTATAAAAATGTCAATGAATCTCAATTTTAATTGTGTATCGCCCGAAAACATCTACGTAGGGGATGAGGCATGTTGCATTTTAAACTGTTTAACATGTAGTGATTATTGTGTGTAATCTTTTTAATCACTACAACTTCACCAAAACACGTAAAAAAATTTTATTACATTACATTAATTTCACATTTTTGACTTTAGTGTACTTATATACTTTATATATATTCTGATTAGATTTCTAGATTTAAAAACTACTGTATAATGTAGATCAAATACGGTGCTGACCAATTCCAAATACTTCAAAATGCTACACCTTTTGAGAAATTCAAATAATACACACTCATTCTCAAAAACATTAGAGCACCCAGAACGAATAATCCGAGAACGATGAAACTCAGTATATGATACCGTCACAGGTAATTGTGCCCCGTTTGGAATTGGGCTGCGATTTCCCACTTTTAAGTCTCGCGAGGGAGAGACTCACGAGGGGTTAATATCGCTAAGCCTTTGATCATGTGAACCGCACTCATAAAACTGCCAAGTACTCTATAATTAATGTGCTTGTGAAGTGCAGATCTCTGAGTCCCCGGCATACCTGAACGACGCATTCGACGCAGTTTTAAACAACTGACAAATCTTACGAATGGTCGTATAGTTGGACTGCGGGAGGAAGTCTGGCCATTCCGTCGAAGTGGCCGCCATCTGGACCGTTTCGAATGTACTGCTCAACGCTGTAGGGAAAACGCACGCATGGAAGGCACTGGGAGACCTAGGCAAACTACTAGAAGAGAGGATCGCGTCATTTTCGTTAATTTATCCAAGTCTGTGTCTGTCCACCATCGAGAGACAAGTACCGGCATCACTAGGAACCCTGCGAGTAACCTTGCGATTACGAGGTGAATTGCAGAATCAAGCTGTCTGCCATTAACACCTTCGTTGGGGCATTCGTTTGCAATAGTGTAGTGAGCAAGAGGCATGAACGGCTATGGACTGAAGACCAATCGTGTATATTGAGGAATCCAGGTTTTGCTCGACACGGATACCCACTATGAAGAAGCTATTGACAGTATGCAAATCTGGATTTAATTGTTGACATCTACGATTATCGGTCTCCGCATGATCGTGATCAGAAGAAGGCGCAGTCAGAATATACTGCGGCCTCATGTGCTTTCCTTCATGTCCATTTTCCAGTAAAATAATGTCCGCCCACATACAACATGGGTTTTCCAATATTGCCTTCGGACTTTTGACACCCTGAAGACCCGCCAGGTCTTCAAACTTGCCGCTTCTTGAACATGTGTGGAACCAGCTGGACTGCAGCTGAGACCATCAACGGGTACGAGGCATCTGGAGCCGTAGTTGCAACAGTTTTGGGAGGATCTTCCGCAGGCTACCATTAGACGTCTCAATGACACCATGCCAAGCAGTATTGAGGCATGTATCCACTCTAGAGGCGGTGTAATGAGGGACTCAAGGGACTATTGACCTAATGTTTTGCCCGAATAAACAGTCCATTTGCTCTGAAATTGTAATCAGATATTTGCATCATCGTTCTCATTACCTATGCCAAGTATCATTCCATTTCGACCGCTATTTCTGGGAGCACATTTGTTTTGGCAGTGGGTATGTATGAAACTTCATATTTAAGAATTAATTTTCTTAATGTAATGGTATAAAATTTTGTATTTGAGACCCACATTAAGGATTATTGTACGACCATCAGCAGATGACACTTGGCCATGCCTACGTCACGTGGTATGCGACGGTTCTATAAATCCATTTGAGGGATAGGTATTTTTTTCAATTTTCAGTGCAAATCGTTTCTTGTTTACAACATAAGGAATTGATGATATGAAATACGAGTTATTTATATACTTTTCTTATATGTATAATAATAACTATGTTAAATTTTAACCGTAACGATATAGAAAACTGATTTGCTGTTTAAGAACTGTTATATTTATATTGTTTCTTATTTATTTAAATCATAAAAAATCGTAATTATATATAAATTATATTAATTAATGTAAGTAATAAATTTGTACACTTCATGCACTTGTTGTATTGCTATTATTGGTCAATCTATTTCTATTTTTAGTAAAAGTGCGAATGCCAATGGTCTTAATTTTTCATAATTTAAATAAATAAGAAACAGTATAAATATAACAGATCTTAAGCAGCAAATCAGTTTTCTATATCGTTACGGTTAAAATTTAACATAGTTATTATTATATATAAGAAAAGTAGTTATATAAGTCATATTTCATATCATCAATTCCTTATGTTATAAACAAGAAACGATTTGCACTGAAAATGGAAAAAAACACCTACTCCTCAAATGGATTTATAGAACCGTCGCGTACCACGTGACATAGGCGTGGCCAAATGTCATCTGCTGATGGTCGTACAATACTTGAGAATTTGGGCTATTGACGCTCTGATTTAGTAAAGTCACTAATTACCTTAAATTTCATTTTGAAGATAGTATTTCTGTTGTCTAGCCCTGCTTAGATTTTAGTGGTTGTAGCGCCGTTTTCTGGGTCATTTTGAAGGATAATTTTAAAAATAGATAAGCATCAAAAATACAGGATTCTTGATTTCTTGCACCATAACTAACGATTGGAGAAGAATTAGCCATAAAATCACAGACAGAGACGTCAGCATCGTTATTTAAATCTGAATTACCTTAAAAGCAAAACAAATAAAATGTTAGGTTACGAATAAAGTAGTTTCAATCTTTAAACACCATTATTACTCTTGTCTATTCCAGGAATAATACTGTTCGTTAATTGTGCTGTGAATATTAAGAAACTTTAAGCAGTTTTTCAAAGATAGAAGTTAATGGAGTGAAATTTATAATAGAATTTGAAGTTCGTAACTGAAAAGTATTTTTAAAGGTAGGTAATTTTTCTTTTTTCTTTTTTTTTTAAGTAATCTGATTTCTTTTTTAAATATTTAGAGTATTTCGAAGGAAGAAAACAATAAGTTAATTTTAATGAAGGTCATATCAACGTATTATAACTTAGAATTGAATGAACTATAGAGAATTTACACATGTCGCAGGATAATTGTAAAATCAGTCTTTTTATAAAATCTTTAGCCTTTTTACGTAACATCTTTAGCCTTTTTGTTGCATAAAACGTTCTTATCTCAATTAGGAATCTTAGTCTTTTTGTATAGACTTCAAGCTGGGGAGATGAAGTTTCTTAGAGGTATAGTAGGGAAGACTCGAGTAGATAGAATGAGAAATGAGGATATCCGGGAGGAGCTGGGGGTAAAAAGTTTGAGGAAAAAGGTGGAAGAAGGAAGGCTGAGGTGGTTCGGGCACGTGAAAAGAATGGAAGATGGTAGGACTCCTAAGGTTTGGCATGAGTTAAAAGAAGAAGGGAAGAGACCAAGAGGGAGACCGCGTAAGCGGTGGCTGGATGATGTGAAGCACAGCCTAGAAGAGAGAGGCATCTCATGGGAAAGAATATGTAGAGAAGAGGCTTGGAAGAACAGGGAGAGGTGGAGAGGCGTAGTTAATTCCTAGACCCACAGTTGGTGGAACGGGAAAGGATATGTATGTATGTATGTATGTATGTAGTCTTTTTGTAAAATGGCTAAAAACCTTCAACCTTATTGTAATGGAAACGTATGACTACACAAAGGCTGCCCACATTTCAGATGTTTCGTAAAAAGGCTCAATGATCCATTTGTATTCTGAAACTTTTCTGTCGCTAGAAGGTCTGACTTCCCTCTGCTAAGCATTGAAGTTCAAAACGATTAAAAATAAAAACATAGAACTTGAATCACAGACAGCATTTTGATTAGCCCTAAAAGTACAACTTTTTATAGATTTATTTCCTTGGTAATTTATTTACGTAATCATAAAATATTTATTTATTCATATCTTAACAAGTTTCGTAAAGACGTGTACATGATTAAAAAAAGCAATCTCTGCGAAAGTATACGCACTGTGTAGGAAACATGCTAGAAAATAATGAAATAAATATGTAATATGTATGGATGAAACATTTTATGAAAGTGTTTTTTTCCAGTATTTAATTAATAATTTATTAACAAAAAGACATAATGAAGTTTCTAGTCGCCTAATTAAACGATGAAATTTATTTTTTTAATTAAGTGGAAAGAATGCTGACAGTTGGAAGTTGGGTCCCATTACTGGACTGCAACGCAGTTATTTGATAATCCATTAGTTTCTGAAGCAGCTCCTGGATTTTTATTCGAACAAGGACAACATCTCCATTTTTGTGAAATTCTCATACAATCTTCATGTGTTTTGCAGGGATGATTGCACCAGCCGTAGCTTACGAGACTCCACGAGATTCCAACTGCTGAATACCCAGGACATTCTGGAAGAACCAACCGTTTTAAATTTGCCAGTTGTTCCTCAGTCGGTCGATTCCAGAAAAAAGAACGGAAATCTAAAAGAAATAAGAAATAGATAATACATTAATAATGGGATTAATTAACAGTTTTAGAAAGCATTTGACAACTGTTTTGATAAAGTATAGTAAATCTTATTAATTTATCTAACCATATTAGCACATTGTCAATTAAAAGTTTAAAATATAAAAAACATTTAAAACTCATACAACGTTTCTGAACTCCACATTTTTAATAGTTTAAAAATGAGAGGTGAAGTAGTCAAGTACATTGAGAGTTTATAATTTCGAGAGTCAAATCCGTGGAAAGGATGTAATTTTTTTAATAAGTATTACTATTTCAAATTTAAAAGTGTTTTTATTGTCTTAATTTTTCCTTACATTTCTTTTTTCACTAAATTAATCACATAAGACAATTTTTTCGCTTTATCTTTATGTTAAGATAAAGAAAAGAAAAGAAATAAAAAAGAACTTACTATTAGGAAAAAGAAGAAAATATGAGAAAAATAATACTTATTAAAATAATAAAATCTTCCGACCGATTTGTGACTGGAAGTTATAAGCTCTCAATGATATGCACTGGACTACAAATAGAACCTTCTATGCACCTCTCATTTTTAAGCTATTAAAAAAAAAATTAATACCAAATCAAAGGAGGAGACTGTTTAATAAAGGAACCAATGCACAAAATACTTTATTGAAGTAAATCATCAGAACTTTTAATTCATAAAAATGCATTGAAATTCGTTAGTTCAACGCACGCTGTTTTTGATGCCGATGAATTGATCAGCGTTGTAAATGAAATTGATTTATCAATATATTATACATCATAACCAACAAATGTAGATTTCCTATTATATCTGATTCTTTCTAATTTACGTTTAAGAATCTTTCCGAATTTGGAAACTTTAAATTTAAAACAAAATAAAGACTTTGAATAAGTTTATATCATGAGTCAACAACAGATGGCGCCAATTAACTTAGCTATTAGAACAGTGATGGCCAACCTTAAGCATACCATGCGCCAATTTTTTCACAGACGACTTCAGTTGCACCATACAACTCAATTTTAAAAACCAAAAAAAAACGGCAATCCTATTTTAACAGCCAAAAAAAAAAAAGCACAATCTTATTTTGACAACCAAAAGGATGCAATGCGCCACTTGTTATCATCCAATGCGCCACGGTTTGGCCACCCCTGTATTAGAATGTATAGGAAACTACTAGATATAGACAAATATATACTAGTTAGCAACAAATCATTAGCGCCATCTGGTGTTGCAGAGGTAAAACGACCTATATTCGAACATTTTGTCCCAAAAAAAGTGGTCCTTCGCAGTCGATTCCGCATCTAAGATTTATTTCATTTTATAAACACAATCTAATGATTCATTCTGCAAAGTTTCATTAAAATCTGCGATTATAAGGTTCGAGAGGTTTCCTTGTTAGTTGTAGGTGGCCTGAATGTTGAATGTTGTAGGTGGCCTGTTAGCTCAGTTGGTTAGAGCGTCGTGCTAATAATGCGAAGGTCGTGGGTTTGATCCCCTTATAGGCAATTCTTATTCTTCATTTTTTTCTCCCCATTTTAAATCTTTTCCCAGTTTCTCAATTTTTTAAATCATTATTAGGAATTCAGTGTATTAACAAGGTTGAGTTAAAAATGACGATTATTCCAAATAAATAGGAACGGGTAAGATACCAGGGAGTTACGAAAAGACGGCGTTTAATTTTTTTTAGAGGTTAAAATCGTATTTCGGCAACGCAATTTGGATAGAATTTGAAATGACTTTTAGCAAGCTGTCAATCTGTTCGAAACTACAATTATACTATTCAAGCATCTCTATTATTTAAGCGAAAGTGAAGTGAATTTCAATTGACAACAACGACAATCCCCTGCAACCGTAACAAAGCTCAAGAAGAAATGAAATCTCTGTTTAAAAAGTTGACATCTGCACATTCTGATGCATAGAATTAACTTATTTCAGTAAAAATATTGTTTATTTTCGAAAAATAATCTCCTCACTGTGATACTTAATTCATAATAGCCTTCGGATTCAATCGAAACGGTGGCCAAAATGGCGCCGGTCGGCTTCTTCGATCTTGAAGCTATCATTAAAAACAACGTTACGAATAGAGCTGGGCTTAAATTTTTTGAACGATGGAATCAGTGATGAAAATGGTCATTATTATAGACCGTCATTGATGAAAACAATGTTGAAAAATATGCTCGTGTGATCTGGGCTTAAGCGCGAAGTTGTAGTTTTGAGAAGTTATAAAAGAAATGTTTTTCAATCGATTTTATTTTCTAGAGAAAAAGGATACAAACTTTTAGGTTCTGTATTTTTATCAACATTGCATTATTTTCAAAATGTCAGTTCAAAGTTTCTTTTTTTAACTTTAATTATAATTAAGTTTTGAAAGAATATCCTAGACACAGTACGTGTATGTATCTTCCTGTTGTAATTAGATATGCTTTGAGGATTTGATGCGTTGCACCAAAGAAAATTTATGCTCAAAACTCTTGTTCAATTACAGTTATAAGATGTAAGCTTTGGCTAAGCAAAATAGTGCGTGTATCAAATTAATTCAAGCACAAGAATTAGTTGTTTCATTATTACAGGATTTTTTTCTGTTCAAAAAGAAAGTTTTGGGAGGTTCCACTGTCGTCTTCACGAGTTCTTGTTGTCTACATTGGGATAAAGAATCGACTGAGAGCGGAGGAATACATTAAGAAGTTAAGTAAAACATCGTTTACTGTGATTCCGTCTCCATAACTGTTTTCCTGTTAAATTATAGAGATACCTATTTCGCAATCTACCGTAGCTTTGTTGTTTATAATAAACCAGTTTCAATTAAAGAGTTTTAACGAACTTACTGCGATAGTTGACATCTTGCATGTTGACAAAGAATGGGATGGTTAATAAATATAAAACAGCAACAGACTTCATCCTCAGTTTAAAATAAATTACCTTATAAAGAAAAGAAAGAAAAAATGAGTTAATGAAAAATTAAATTCAACCATTCGATTAATAAATAAATAACATTAATGTTATATTCTATTTTTAATACAGTACTCCGCGAATCTATCTGAGAAGATAAAATTCAATGAAGAACCATTAAATAGATAGAAAAGAAACAAAGAAAAATAATAATGACTATAAATATCAAACAAAGAGGAGTTTTAATAAAGTGAAGAAATACAAGGCTGCACCTGAGTAAACAAAAGGTCTCGCACCCTGAGCTATCATGTCGGGAATCTGGGACAGCTGTTTCAGCCTTATTAGTCTTCTTCAGCCAGATATACCCTTGATGGTAGCTCAGAGTGCGAGACAAATATGTGAAAACATTTCAGCTCCACGAAATGGCCCTCGAGCAAAGTCAAACGCAATAATGATAAAAACGCAATAACCGTGCATAACACGGCCTCAAATTCTTTGTCCCAGCAACCACCCGGCTCAAAAGAATTTAAGCAAGGATTGAGAATCTCAAAAAACATCAGTTTTTAAAGTTTAACATGCAGGGATATATACAATAAAGTGAAGAAATACAAGGCTGCACCTGAGTAAACAAAAGTTCTCGCACCCTGAGCTATCGTGTCGGGAATCTGGGACAGCTGTTTCAGCCTTATTAGGCTTCTTCAGCCAGACATACCCTAGATGATAGCTCAGATTTCTTCACTTTATTATGTATATCCCTGCACGTTAAACTTTAAAAACTGATGTTTTTTTGAGATTCTCAATCCTTGTTTAAATTCTTTTGAGCCCTGTGGTTACTGGGACAAAGAATTTGAGGCCGTGCGGTGCACGGTTATTTATCATTACTTTGCTCGAGGGCCATTTCATGGAGCTGAAATGGTTTTCACATATTTGTCTCGCACTCTGAGCTACCATCAAGGGTATATCTGGCTGAAGAAGACTAATAAGGCTGAAACAGCTGTCCCAGATTCCCGACATGATAGCTCAGGGTGCGAGAACCTTTTGCTTACTCAGGTGCAGCCTTATATTTCTTCACTTTATTATATATATTCATGCACGTTAAACTTTAAAAAAAAGAAGCTTTGTTGTTATTTTTTTTTTTTTTTTGGAAATTATAAAAAAAAATGAAAAGCAAAATAAATTAAGATTAATTTGTTTACGGTAGGTAGTCTCTGATAGTTTAGCTTGATTTGTAAAAGGTTTTTTTTTTTTCATTTTTAGTATTCAATAATCTATATAAAAGAAAATTTTCAATTCTGAAGCATTTTAATTTCTTTTCGGGGAATAAATTAACTTTAATTTAAATTTTTAAAAAATCACAGAATATAAATCCCATGAAAACTTATTCATTAGCCGCCTACCTATTCTTCGAAGAATAGATTTTTCTTTTTTAAAAAAAAACAGAAAATTATTTAATGTTCACCTCAACAGGCCGTACTTATGTATAGGCACCCGAGGCCCGCAGATGCGGAGGGCCCCACAGTTAAACTTGGCAAAAAAAAATATTACTTCAAAAATTACAATACTGAATGTCAAGATCAAATTAAGATAATTGAATACATTATAAATAAAAATTAAAACAATAATTTACCAAATAATTGCATTTATACAATATATGCGTTTTAAAATTCTTACTCTGGCTGAGGTCAAGACTCAAGCAACTGCACGTGACTGCAAACCTTTTATTTCTTTTACATATTTCTTTTTCCAATGCACCTATAATTCTGAAAATTTAAATATGAACTTCTAAAGCATCTGGGATTACTATTTTCTTATTTTTAATTTTGAAAATATTCTTCAATTAATTAAATTAAACTCAAAAGCAGTAATGTTTTGGGTGTTTTAGAGGTACTGTATTACTCGGTGTTTCAAATCAAAAAAATTAGACGGAAACCTGAAATTAAAAAAAAAATTGTAAAATATTGTTTTGTATTTAAAATATTTATTATTAGTGCAACAGTTAATTTTTTAAAAATAATTTAATCTCACACAATTATAAAAAAAAAACACCATTTTTATTTTTTAAAAAACTAACTGTTGCACTAAAAATAAATATTTTAAAGAGAAAGCATTATTTTACATTTTTTTTATCATTTCAGGTTTTCGTCAATTTTTTTTGGAGTTGAAAATACCGAGAAATACCTCATAAACACCCGAAAGAATTTACTATTTTTGGGTTTTATTTTACTTAATTGCAGAATATTTTGAAAATATGAATATTTTAAAAACAAGAAAATTGAAATCCCAGATGCATCAGAAGTTCATTTTTAAGTTTTCAGAATTTTAGGTGCATTGGAAAAAGAAATAAAAGAAACTGCAGCCGCCTGCAGTTGCTTGAGTCAGGACCTTGAGGGACCGTCAACTTAACGCCCACGGAAAAATAAGTCCTGCATACACTTGAATATCAATAAAAATTTAGATTGCTCGAATGTTTAGTTTTTTTCTATTTACATTCATGAAATAAATGATCCGTTGAAAATCAGTTTAAACTGACAACCAGACAAAGTGAATGTAAAGCGCTTTATTCCTGATCTCATGCCCTAATAATCTTGTAAAGTTGCAATTTCAAATTTAAAATCTATTCAATTTAATTCCTATTTCCCTGATAGACTAACTTGATTAAATATTTTAGTAAAAATCTAAGAAAATATTTAGTATTTCTTTCGACTAAATAATAAACATCGAGTTTAACCATCGAACGAATCGAATAATAATGTTCTATTAGACTTAAAATCTATTCAAGTTAATTCCTATTTTTAATACAAGATGGAGACAGTGATTTAATTCCTATTTCCCTGATAGATTTTTAAAATATTTAATCAAGTTAGTCTAAGAAAATATTTAGTATTTCTTTCAACTGAGTTATCGCATTTACTTTTGTAGAATTAAATTAATTTAAAGTTTTGTAATTTACAATAGAAAACCTATTGACAACACTAAAAACAGAATATACTAATTTAAATATTGAAGAAACAAAGAAAAATTACTCAAAACTACAAGAAATAGAATTACATACCTAACAGTGTAACTGCTTCTTGAAGAGCTGAAGCAAAACTAAGAGAGGTATTTTTTTATAGTCTTTTAAAAATACCGTAATTAATCAAGTGTTGTTAAGGGATCACAAGACAACAATCGCTATTTACAAAATGGGTGTATGTTAGATTAATTAGAGAACGGTAATGAGGATGTCAATGACCTGATTACCATGGATATTTGCAACATGTGCAATTATGAGGATATATAATTTGAATCAGTTCATGTTTGTAAAATCTCTGATTGGCTAATGTTTTAGTTACCTTAACCTAACATATATTCATGTAGATATGTAATAAATTAATCATTAAGATAAACCACCAGGCTAAATGTTAATGTCACATAACCTCAACCAGTGATGAGGTTTCCTGAATTGTCTTAAATACAGTAAATAAAGTTGCTTGCAAAAAATTTTTGCAAAGTTTTGTTCTACATTAAATTCAATATTTAATTAAAGTTACAAATTGAACCAATTTTCAAACACACTCGAAAACGTTTAAATATTTGTTTGTTTTTTTACATCAAGCAAATCATTTTATTGGTATATTGAAATATAAGTCATAAACTGCCTAGCTTGTATTTAAGAATCTGATTGCAGGAGAATCGGAGCTTTGTTAAAGATAAAAAATAAAAAATAAAGTTTTCGGAAACCGGGTCTCAAAGTGACAAAGAATACTTGGATGTTAAGATTTTTGAGCATTCAAAAACCTTTCAAAATGGGTCGCCGATCGACTATTAACCTTTTCGAATGAGTATGTTTATATTTTTCATTATATTCTTCATTATATTCCCGATCTTCTTTTTATAACAATATTTCGATCAGCTACAACAAATTCATTACTGATCTTCTTCAGGTACAGTTTGTAGGAATAAATCCCTTCTACTAAATTCGTAAAGATTTAGTGATTCTATGACCTCTCGTAGTTTAAGAGAAAATGGCGTTATCGACGATTTAGTTATGACTAATGTTTCAAGAGTCTAGTAAATTCCTTATTCCTTTTTAAATTCTTTCCTTTAACATTCCAAAATCAGTAGTCAACATTACTACTGATCCATCTGACCATTGAGAGAATAGCTTTCTTGCTCTAGTACTTGAAAAACATTTTCATCTTCTTCGATATTTCGGTTTTTTTTATCAAAAGACTTCCTCAGGAACCTATATTACTAAAATCTTTTATTTCTCTGTCTGTCCGGCGCAATTGTTAATTTCCTGTGAAAAATTACTATAATGAAACGACGGGAATCGAAGCGACGGGAATCGAACCTTCAATCTTTCGATCCGAAGTCAGACGTCTTATCTATTAGGTCACGGGGACTACCTTCAAATTATTGTTTCTTATCACTCCCTTTGTGTGTGTGTGTGTGTGTGTGTGTGTGTGTGTGTGGAGCAATGAGAGAAGAGCCAGAGAAAAAAAGAAAATAACTCATTAATTTTAGCCTACTAGATTAAAATTTAAATTTCAATGTTCATTTTTTTTGCAAGCGGATAATGATTTAAGTTTCAATGGAGTTATATCTAATCCTAAAAGAGTCTCGTTCAGTTTATCTTTTTCAAACACTCTTTTTGCCGTTTTTAATTCATCTTCAATTTCATCATCACTTTCATGGCTTATAACCATTTCTTCATTATCTGGCTGTGGGTCAGGTTTTGCTTTTAATAAGGATTTTCGACAGCTACTGCACAAGATCTTTCCTGGCACTAAAGTAATGTTTCTATTTACCTTTAACCTCTTTCGCTTTTTCTAAAGTTATTACCCTCAAGTCTTTTTTCTTTGATAAGGGGACAGAGTGACTCTTAAACGTATCACTACAAGTTTTTTGGTTCTTTTCATAATATTTTAAAAAATAACACAAGTGATGAGAACAAATAGTGTCTTTCTCACCATACTGATTGCTTGTGCGCCACATTAAAAGATCTATTTCTTGTTTGGACATTTTCTCAAAAATTACATAAATATCCTTGTTTTTTTGTTAGTGAAGTGTTTTTACAGCAAGAAGTTAATAAAATGCCAACAGTACATATCAAACTAGGTCTATATTCACTACTGCAAGCCATTCTTCCATAATTTAAAACAAAAGGAAAAAAAAAAAAAACACTTAACTTAAATCACTTCACAATTTACGTAAATCACTTTATATAGATAACAGTGGCTTCAAAGTGATTTTAAAACGCAGGAAACTGACAAGCAAATTTACTCTTAAAAAAAAAGTACAGCAACTATTAAAAAAAAATAATTAATAATTGATGTTCACTAGAGCAGAGCTAGCTAAACACTGACAGTAGAATAGGCTGTTGGAGATGTGAGGGGGTTCATGTTCAGACATGATTGGAATAAAATCTTTAAAATAGATAAAATAAGTAATAACTTTGGATATAGATTAAATAATTATGTTAAATACAAAATTTTCAAACAATTAAACATAGAATACAAAGACAATATTACATTTAAAGAAATAAAACAAATTAATCTCTGACGTGGTGGATGGAAAATTATTTTAAAAAACGATAACTATTAGATTTAATTTTTTACTAATATAGTAAACTCTCAGTCACAATAACACAGGTATGCAGTTTATATAAGCATACCTAATGGAAAATATATGATATACATAAAAAAAAAAAAAAAAAAAAAAAAAAAAAAAAAAAT
>JAFIDM010002131.1:90270732-90332644 GCA_023159025.1 Thereuonema tuberculata
AAAAAAAAAAAAAAAAAAAAAAAAAAAAAAAAAAAATTATGGAGCATAAAATTTTGCAGCGTTAAAAATAATTTATTAACTTTATATTGTAATAAAACTCTTATAACTCAAAACCCCACCAATTTTTTTTCACCTTTTGAAAGACAATTTTATCCTTTTTTCAGTGATATTTGGGTTGTGTAGGGCTATCTGGAGAGAGATTTTTGCTACATTGTTTTTTCGAAGTGAGGTACACAATTCCGTAAAATATTTTTTTCTTACATTTCAGAATTTTTTTAACTATGATGGAAAGTTTTAGTTTTAATGCTCATGGTGTCATCTGATTCTGTGTACAATCTACAACAAATGGGTCAAGTTTGAAACCTCTACCTTCATAAATAGAAATTTGGTAACAAAAAACGTAAATACATACAAGCTTGTTTCCGACCCAAACCGTCCTCGGAAATTAAAACTATCTAAAACTTCAAACGGTTTTAACTCAGAAACTAATTGTAATAATTGAGTGAAACTTTGCATTTTTTCTTATTTTTATAGTCTCATAACGTATACAAATTTTCATTACAATCTGAGTACCTTGGGTGTAAAATCAAGTTTTGGCTGTATGATTTGGCATGGAATGACCCCTCTGTAAAATGTGTACTGGTTTCTTTCCTGGAGGTTAAAAGCCAGAAGGTGTCGACCGCAACTTCGTCCGGTGATTCCGAAACGAAGCTTTACCTCCCATGAACCCAAGTGCCTGCATAGGCCTTCAGTTTAACTTAATTCATTGTTACGGTGATCAAGGAATCATGCACATCTCATTAATATCAGTCGCCTAACATTATTATATTATTATTATTTAACTAACAATGGTCTATAAAAACCGGGAAGATTATAAAGAAAACAAAACAAGTTTACAATTGCAATCCTAATGAGGAACTTTCAAATAACTTGATCGTAAGATGTTATTCATCCATCCTATGATGTGTCTTTCCACATTCGCAACCAGTACTAATGTAATCTTAGTGAATTAATAATATTAAATGCAAACAATGTAACGAGATTTTATAAAGATTATTATTTTAAAAGCTGTAAATTTCATTGTAATATTTATAATTGGCTTCAATGAAGCTTAATTAACATGTTAGGACGGTGTTTGTACATTACAATTTCCGCTGTGGCCATTATTGCCCAACCGGCAGTACACTTGTCAAGCCCTCATTTAATAATCCCTAGCTAAAAATCCCTCATTTAATAATGAGACCTCTACATTATGCGTATGGCCTTAACATACATACATTTCTACCTCTGATGATAGTCACGTCTAGAAAATGTTTAGCTAAAAAAATCAGAATTAAAAAAAAAATAGAAAAATTTTCTTTTTATTTTTACAACAAACTTGTCTGCTACCGTCGCTTCGCTCCGGAAGTCTTGCTTATGTATCACTGTACAAATCGTCTTATAGAAGTATCAAGTAACTCCTGAGTTGCTCGTGGTTCCCGCGTGCAGTCTCCTTAAATGCATTAATTGTCAATCAAACCATAGCGCCATTTTAAACTGCATTCCCACCATCTGTCGACAGTTTTCCTTATAGTATCTCACGGAAACTACTTGATCGACCAGATGAGTATATCCTACTCCGTATCACAGACTACCTGCATACAAAATTTCATTCAGATCCGTTTAATTAGGTTTTTCATTGAAACACTAAACAAAATTGACTTTCCAGAACAATCCGTACAAACTTTTTTGAATTTGAATTTTTTGAACATAAAATACATTTCTTTCAAAGCATTTTTGCTCTCCCTTCCAATTTTACTTCTGGATAATTAAAAGTATGTCTACGTGATGTCACTTATCCATTCTTTCCAAAATTAAAAAATAAACAGATAAACAGCGAAATGACATATCAAAGTATTGTAATGTGATTCCCTGTTGAATCACAGAGGTTTTTTTTTTTATTTAAATTCTTGCCGCATACAGCAGCAAAAAAAAAAAAAAAGAGCAACAATAGTGCTTCTGGTAACGTTGTTTTATTTGATGTATTGCTCTCAGGTTTAGGAATCGATGGAATTAGTGAGAAAAGTATCATTCCATAAAGTTCCACAGTATATTTTGGTGTAGGAAACAAAATGAGAAAAGGATATAAGTTTTATTTTAAAGTGACCTTTTGTCCCTTGTTCCTAGTCTGAATCATCTATGAAATGTTTAATTGGGAACAAAGATTATTTCCTGACTGTTTGTGAAATTTTCATTCGACAGTTTTTCACTGTTAACAGCAAAAGTATACTGAAATGTGAATATGCTTCAAAGAAACAATTGGAACATCATCATTATCATATTCCAAACACGAAATTAGGCCAGTGTTGACCCGTTTCGGTTCCAGCTACACAGGGTCCAGATCTCCAGAAGGCGTTTCTGTGGGCGTCCAGGTCGTCTTTTTCCCTGAGGTTTGTACTGAAGTATTTAGTAGGGTATTCTACTTGGTGTCATTCTAGAGATATGTTGTAACCATCTATTTCTATATGTGGAAATCTTCTCCTCTACTGGTTGTAGATTGAGTTCTTGGAATATCTCCTCATTCCTTTCGTGATCCAATAAAGTATATCCGGCAGTTCGTCTTAGATATCTCATTTCGGCCGCTTTTAATCTACTGATATCTTTTTTTTTTGAGAACCCAAATTTCACTTCCTTAGAGGAGAGTTAAAAAAGCTAGAGTTTTATATAATTTTGTTCTGGAATGTTTTTGGATTAAATTGGGTTTTAAAATGGAATTCAACAATCCTAATATTTGTAAAAATTTTGTAATTTTTTTGTTTATATCGTTCTCTCTTTCATAAGAGATGTTGCACTCTAAATAAGGTACCTGAGCCATATAACGCCATGTATACTTTTAACACCACCTATCTAATTCTTCATAAACATAAGAGATGGCGGTACTGCACTAAAGTAGTTTGCATTGACATGCCATCTAGTGTTGAAGTGAGTTATTAGCAGACCGCCAACATTTTCGAGTGAAATTACATTTCGACTATTTCGTGTCGAGGACTGGTTCTGAAAGGCTGCTACTATATCAAGGTAAGATAAATATAGATTTTTTTTAATGTTCAGCAAAGATTAAACTACATAAAACTATATATTTTCTTGATTCTTGAAGATGCTTCTAAGTAGATAAGATAAAGTTATTTTTAAAATTCGGAAATTGTAGACAAACAAGTGTATCATGTGATCCATGTGCTCAGTAGCGCATTAACGCCACTTTAACGCCAACTTTTTATTAATAAACTTTTTATTTTTTGTAAGCTTACTTCTCTAAAGCTTTTTGAGTTAACTGAAAAATATTATTTTTTGTGGTATTTTATCTTATTGTCTCATTACATTTAAAAGGAGAGGATATTCAAATTAATTTTTACATTTCCTCTTTTGGTTTAGCTACAGATTAGAAAGACTGTTAATCTCAAGTGATTTTTTATTATTTTTTACAGAAAGTCAAATTTAGTTGCTTTTTACTGTAATTTTGTACAAATAATGTTTACAATGATGGAATAATCCTTAATTTTAAATAAGTTAAGGTATTAGAAAGTAGGTAGCGTTAATTGGAACAGGTGTTCCTAATAACGCCAGTTTGCAAAGTTTTCTTATTTGAGTTCTCATACTTCTCCAGTAAAAATTATCATACGTTTCATTATGGTATGCTTCAAACAGAAGATTAAACTTTCTTGGTCATAACTTTCGTGTTTCGATACACCTTATTTCCAGACTTACAATAATTTAAACCTTAATTTAAACCTTGTGACGTTATTTGGGCAGCGTACTTTATGAGAAAGAATTAACTTGTTCTAAAATCATGTTTTCAATTACAATTTTGCTTCTGATTGGATCAACACCTTTAAATCCATTATTTTGGTTTTATTAGGTGATATTTTCCTGTTAAATTTTTTTATGATTTCGTTTAACTTAAATAAACCTCTTTGAAGATTATCTTTGGAATTAGCAATTAATATTTGATCATCAGCAAAAAGAACAGTGTTTATTCTTGTGTTGTTTGAAGTTTGGATTCCAAATTTATAATCTTTATTCCAAAGACGATTCTATTATTTCATCATTACATATATATATTGAAAAGAGTTGGTGATAAAGGACAACATTGTCGTACTCCTTGGTTTATGGCTCTATATTCAGATCTAGCTTTATTGAGTTTAATGGTCATTGTGTTATTTGTAAAATATAACAAATGTTTTGAAGAAGTAAAAGAACACATTGAACAGTAATCAGAAGCATGAAACAGTGGTGTTTTCAAAAAAAAAATTAAGTTTATGTAAAGATCATCAAGACAACATCTCATAAAATTCTATGACTGTTTCCAGGGATGTACAACTTATATAACTGTATTTTTATTACATTTTGAAATTTTTTTTATATGTTTAGAAATTGGTTAATTTTTAAGCTATCTTTAGGATGAAATTTTTTTAAAATTACTAATAATACATAATTAAAAAAATAAACCACATTGTATTTTAGTTACTTATTCTTTTAATATTTAATTTTTTTCCAATTTAGGGTGCTTTAGCTTATAATTAGATTTACAATCGATTTTATTCATCACAATTATATAGAATGTTATTTAAGACGGAGAACCTTATGGCACTGCTACGCAGTTCATTGTAACCCGGTTCACATCTGCATCAGCCATTGGTAGTTTACCAATACAAGGACAGCAGCGCCACCTAGGGGATATTCTCATACAGTCAGTATTGTTACGGCAGGAGTGACTGCACAAGCCATAGCTAAAAAGACCTTGTCGAGTAGAATTTGCCGAGTTGGGACAGCCAGGATTAGCTAATCCTTCGTAAGCCTCTATGTCATCTTTACTAATTTGGGGTCGATTGAAAAGAAAACGAAAACCTATTAAAAAAATTAGAAAAGTGAAAATGATTTAATCCTCTGTAAACTTCCAATAAGATATAAAAGATATTTAAAAGATAATATAAAGATATATAAAACAAAAACAATAGAAACAAAGACTTATATATGCACTTCACATAAACCACAAGAAAATGTTTGACTTTATAATCTTCATCATATTATCATTCTTAAAAAAACAGGCTTTCAGGAGACTTGAATTACTTTTATTTGACTATCAAAATAGGATCAACGCTAATATTTTTCTTAAAACACACATTCAAATTATAGCAAAATTGCCTTTTTAATAAAGCAATCATCAAAACACAAATCAAATAGTCAATTGAAGGCAATCAATAACTTTGGATGATTTTTTTTTTTCATCTTAAACTAGCTTATCTCTAGATTTGCAATGACTTGCTATATTTCAATTTGTATAATGAAGTTTATTTCTTTTTGAATTTTTAATGTTTTTTTTTTCACTTTCACGATCATCCATTTATTTTTTATTTTATTTTTTTTGTTTTTGTTTTATTAAATTTTTTTCTGTCCATACTTAGAAGGAAAGTTAGGAATATTAAAGAAAGTTGGACGCTCGATTAGTTACTTCTAATACTTCATTTAGCATCTCAAGGGGTCGCACCATGGCCCATGGCGCGCTGGAAGCAAGGCTCCCAATTTCGGAGGAATGAGTTGAGATCGAGTGCTCATAAACGCTCGTTCGCCTCAACATCCGGGAAAGCAACTCGGTACTCATTCTACAAAGGGCTGGGTGGACCCTAGAACATTTCTTGAGGAGAATTCAGCATCGAATAACAACCGGTTCTTCCAACCCAGTCAAGCGCCACAATACTTGGGTACCGGGCACACTCAGTGAACTTAAGCACATCAAAATCAATAAACTGTTGTATTGGTATGCGTCAACTTGAGATTATCAACCAACGACCAAGGCGGTTCACAGACATTAATGCTTGCTTTATTTCTATTAGGTCATCACACTAATGAGTATCATTATATCCTACAGACCAAAGACTCGAGAAGCTTCAGGAAATGTCGCCATGTCAACAGAGCCCTCTGTCATCAGACGGAGTGAAACTTATTAGACGGAAAAATAGATACATTTTTGTAGATAGTGTTTCTTTTTAAGGATGCATATAAGACAAATTGTACCTTCCTCTGTGCGATGAATGTCTACGGTATGATATCGAGTTTTAAATCATTTTTCATTTTAACATTTTACAGTTTAAGAATATACTTTGTCTAACAGAAAAAAAAGCAACTTATCAAAAACTTAATTAGTTTGCAATATTTTGTTAAAAATATAATAAAAATACTGACTTGGATTCTTGACAATTTCTGATGTAGAAAACGATGACAAGGTTAAGAAACACAGAACGCTAGCAAGAAACAGCATCATCTTCACTTCTAAACGAATTATCTTCAAAAGAAAGAAAATGAAACTTTAAATTAAATTAACATTATGTCATTCATGCTGAAGTACTACCACAGAACTACGACGGAGATAAAAGATACATCCATCCATTAGATCAGTATTGCATTGCAACCGATAGAGCTGCCAGTCTTTATCAGGAATCTTTTGAAATTTATAAATACTTTTTTTATATCAATATGACTGAATAAAGCACGATAAAAACAGATATCTAAGTATGCTGCTTATAAGTAATATCTAAATGTATTAAGTATAATTGATCCAACAGAATCTATATTCAGTGCTATCTGCCCAGTGGCCGAAACGCAGCCATGTTTGATTCCAGAGTTATCTAGATTATCTTCTTCATACTTCATTACGATTAATGAAAAGATGAGAATGGAGCTTTGTTGATCTTGTATCTATTAATGTCTCATATGGAAAAAACTCTTCATTCTAATATTAAAGAGATAGCGGTTTAAGATAAATCGAAGTTTATGCTCTACATTAAGCTATTCTGATGAGGAAGGTAAGAGTTTTAGATGGAAAAATAACTATGAATTAGTAACAAGCAGAAAGACGAGAGCTCACTTGGTAAATTTAGATATAAGGAAAGGTAATTTGAAAACAGGTTGATGAATTTGCTGAAAATAAGAATCTTTCCATATCAACTACTATTACAAATAAAACAAATGGAAATTAGAGATGAGGAAATTCTGTTGGAAGCCTCAGTGAGTTAATTGACTAATAGAAAGTATGTCATTCAAATTGCATTTTTATACAACAAAATAAGTAAATAAAAGTACTTAGTATAGAAAATCGGGAAACCTAGCTTTCAGAGACAAGTTACATCAGTTTTCAAACGACTCATTTTTTGAAATGGACAACTAAAATATCTGTGAGATGGTGGTTAAAATTAAAGTTCCCCACTTCTCCGCAGTCTGTAGACCGCGTTATTGCACGGTTAGTAATGCAGCTTTTGTGTATAAGCTATGTAGAGCATGAGGAAGAGCATTCCAATGAAAAACAATTACTTCAAAAAGTTGCCACTAGGCGAAAAATTGCATTGTAGTGAATCTATTCTTTCCGATTGTCATGAATTGCATTGTAGAAATAGAATGATGGATTCTGTAAAGTTCGGCGATTTGGTTGATTCGTTGCAGATATGGCTAAGAGATCTGGGGAAGATGATATCCTCAGAGCAGAATACATCGTTGGATAAAAATAAGTATTGATATCTCCGAAATGGTGAATTATTAATGCGGTTCCAGAATAATCTACAAGTAGCATTACTACTCTGTATTTAGTATTTATTTACAGGAATGAACGGAGGATATCGTGCGGAAGTCTATCTGTACTCCTATTCTTCAAAATTAAAGTTCTTGATTTGCAAATAAACACATCAAACTAAATAATAAACATCGTGTTTAATAATCGAACGAATCGAATACTAATGTTCTATTAGATTTAAAATCTATTCAATTTAATTCCTATTTCCCTGATAGATTTTTACTAAAATATTTAATCAAGTTAGTCCAAGAAAATATTTAGTATTTCTTTCAAGTGAGTTGCCAGAAAACCGCATTTAGTATTACAGAATTAAATTAATTTAAAGTTTTGTAATTTACAATAGAAAAGCTATTGACAACACTAAAAACAGAATATACTAATTTAAAGATTGAAGAAACAAAGAAAAATTACTCAAAACTACAAGAAATAGAATTACATACCTAACTGTGTAACTGCTTCTTGAAGAACTGAAGCAAAACTAAGAGAAGTACCCTTTTTATAGTCTTTTAAAAATACAAGTGTTGTTAAGGGATCACAAGACAACAATCGCTATTTACAAAATGGGTGTATGTTAGATTAATTAGAGAACGGTAATGAGGATGTCAATGACCTGATTACCATGGATACTTGCAACACGTGCAATTATGAGGATAAGTAATTTGACATCAGTTCATGTTTGTAAGTTGTAAGTTTGTACCATGTATGTTGTACTTATGCAGATATGTAATAAAGTAATCATGAAAATAAACAACCAGGCCAAATATTAGTCTCAGATAACCTCAACCATTGTTAAGGTTTCCTGAATTGTCTTAAATGTAGTAATTAAAAATTGCTTGCAAAAAAAGCGATAAAGTTTTGTTCTACATTAAATTTAATATTTAATTAAAATTACAAATGGAACAAATTTTCGAACACACTCGAAAACGTTTAAATGTTTGCTTTTTTGTTGTTGTTTTTTTACATCAAGCAAATAATTTTATTGGTAACAAAGTATATTGAAATATAAGCCATAAACTGCCTAACTTGTATTTAAGAAACTGAATGAAGAAGAATCGGACCTGGATTAAAAATAAAAAATACAAAATTAGGCGTCCTGTTGTTTCCGGGTCTCAAAGTGGCAAAGAATACTTGGATTTTTAAGATTTTTGAGTATTCGCCGATCGACTATTAACCTTTTCGAACAAGTATGTCTATATTTTTCGTTATATTCTTCATTTTATTCTCTATCTTCTTTTTATTACAATATTTCGATCGGCTACAAATTCTTTACTGATCTTCAGGTACAGTTTATAGAAATAAATCCCTTCTACTAAATTCGTAAAGATTTTAAAGGTAACAATTTATCACATAACAATCAATACTCAATAATATCACATAAGAATAATATAAACTAACAATTAATGAATAAGCAATAAACAATTTATGAATTAAACATTGTATTACATTAATTTGTAAGAATTTTTTGTTATTCATATTATTTTTAAATAGGTTCTTTACGAATTTAGTAAAAGGGATTTATCCCTACAAACTATACCTGAAGAAGATCAGTAATAAATTTGTTGTAGCTGATCGAAATATTATTATTTAGAAGATGGAGAATATAATGAAAAATATCATCTATAACTAGAGGATATAGTGTAAGTATGTTTACAATTTGACAACTGGTTCCGCAAGTCTTCAACGAGTTTGTCAAAAAAATGTTCTTCTATCCTAATTTCTTTTAATTAAAAAAGGCATTTACAAGTTTTCTGATCTTTACAATATTGTTACAGATGCTAAAAATTCCCATTTTGATGATAATTCTTGAATTATTAAATTTTATTATTACGTTTAATAGAGCGATCATCGCGTAATGGGACCCGAGCTTGCAGTAGAACAGGTGGGGGAGTCAATTTCAGAACTGGGGGAGGGGGGGGGGAGACCAACATAATCCTCTCATATTTTAGGTTGAATCATAAATCAGCATCCCAGCAAATTCCAAGAAATCAATCGAGTTTCAGCGAGAATGTCGGATCATTTAAGAAAAATGGCAGGGTGGAGACCAAATTAAATATGTCTTATGTTTTACGTTATCTAAAACTTATAAAATATAACAAATTTTTAAGAAAATCTGTAGCCATTTTAACATAATGCTCCTATAAACAGACAAAGAAAGAACAGAAATATTCAAATGGAATAGGAAATCTACTCAATTTGTTTAGTATTTTAATCTATTGACTTTCTTCTACTTCCTCATTCACGTGTTATCATAATTTAAACAGTTTCCCGTTATTTAATATTTTCCGTTCCTTTCTAATAAGCGGTTGAGTTTATTATCCTGAACTCAAATAGAAATCAATCGGTCTGTGGTGTCTTATGATTTTAGTAATAAGCTTTTATTATTAAATTATTAGTATTTTTTTAGTAATAAGTTTTTCAGCAGCTGAAATATATCTTAAACTTGGCATCTGAAATTTACTGATGAAAGCCAATGTAATTATAATAATAATTTTATTATACTTTGATAATGGAATTATCCCTTTACAGGTGTGATTCGAATGATTATTACATCATTAGTCATATCAAAAATAATTAGATTACATAAAAAGAAAAATTCGTTTCCACGTGCAAAATAGTTTTTTAATCAAATTTATTCATATCTAATCTTATCATTTTCCTTTATTCTGTTTTTTTTTTTTATTTTGTTCAAAAATATTTTAACGAATTTGCGTAATTTTATAACAACCCCTCTTTCATTAATCTGATTATTCCATCCTCCATTTCTATTGTATTTTTTTTTTTAAGATTCTATCATGTCTCTTTCCTCTTTATTTTTTTTCTCATTCAAATATTACGTGATTAATTTTTGGTTAGGATTTCTTCAGTGGGAGGTCGCATTCTCGGGTGCGAGAAGCGGGATACTAACACCTTGCGCGCCTTCTGAGTTGTCATCAGGGGAGTTTGGCTGGCTGAGGAGTCCTAATGAGGACGAAACGGTCCGTCCCGGTCTCTTCCCGATGACAACTCAAGGTGCGAATCCTAACTTTAGCTAAGTGCCGTGGTTTGATACCTAACTTTGATTCTATTAACCTTTTTACATCCTAATTTGCAACCTCTTCTTTTTTCAGTTAACCAGTTTACAAGAGTTCCAAATACAATCATATCTGATTTTAATAAAATATTTCATTTCAATATTCTGATTTAGATACGTGGTACCTTCAATAACTATTAAAATTTGATTTTTGTATTTTATTATAATTCAATTGCATATTTACCTCAATAAATTTCTGAATAATTATTTTTTACAATTAACACAATAACTACAATCATTTGTCTTACAAAGACAGTTTAATTTTTGTATTTAATTTACAACTTAATTTAATTCACACTATTTATTTTTGAAGATAATATTTTCTGTTTTCGAAATATGAAGAGTATGGATATGAATTTACCTAATGTAAAAGTAATTACAAATAATACATGAAATTAATACAATATAAAATTGATTGATAAAGTTAATTTCTAGTGCTAGAAGTTTTGATAAAATTGTTTTTCTTTTACAGACGAGTTGCCCAAGTGATTTCATCTCATATTTTCAATTTTCTGTTCTATTATTGGCGGGAAATAAATTCTAAATTTCACTTTGCAAATGAAATTAACATTTGCTTTTTAATTAAAATCACATAATAACAAGTTGACATCCATGTTCTTTATTAAAAAAAAAGCTTAAAATTGTATTAAGAACTTTGTTTGTTTGTTTGTTTTTTTTTTTGTTTTTTTTTTTTTTGAGGTGATGAAAAACCTCTTGAAACCAATTCTTGATTAACTATGTTAGTGCATTTCTCCAGTAGGATTTTTTTTATTTATTTACACGCTCTATTTATTTTATTTCAAAAGCCATTCTATGTGGATTGATGAAAAAACAATGGTTGCTTAAAAGATGGTTTATAAGATGAAGTATAATAAGTAAAGAAATAAAGGAAAAGAAAGTATGATAAGTAATATTATAATATAAAAGTAGTGTATAATAAGTAAAGCATTCCAAATTACTTCCACACTGTGGGGAAGAGAGTACGGTAGGATCCAAACCAAATTACTCTTTAACTAACACTAGCAGAATACCCGTTCTTCGTACAGGTAGCAATCATGCGGTTGAGAAGCAAATATATAAATAATTAGCTAGTAAACTCAGAATATAAAAAAAAAATAGAAAATATTTTTATTTTTTTATTTTTACAACAAACTTGTCTTGCTCCGGAAGTCTTGCATATATATCACTGTATAAATCGTCTTATAGAAGTAGGCCTATCAGGTAACTGCTGAGTTGCTCGTCGTTCCCGCGTGCAAACACTCTTTTTAAATGCATTCATGTTGTTATCCTCAAGTGAATAATAAATATGAAAGCAATATGCAATCATGTATATTGCACTACTTTTATGTTTCCGTTTGTTAGCAGGAAAAGATTTGAAATAATGGATAACTAGTGTGTTAATTCTTTAATTAGAAAAGTGAAAGGACATGTCTGAACTATTGTTGTGTGCTTTGGATTGTTGGTGGATTTCCGACATGCAGAGAAGTGATATCTCCGTGAAGGGAAAAAGATGAGATTCGACTAATGGCGCAATATAAGTTAAGTAGGATGACTCCTAGGACAAAGAACCAGGTTACATAAAGACGAGAGATTCGTTCTTGGTTTTTGTTAGTTCTTCAATAGTCTTAAAACGTATTTATTCATTTTCAGATACATTTATAATCCTATAGAAAATTGACGTCATAGCTGGAGGATAACAATAATGGGAAGTGACGCCATCTTGCCTATCCGAGGAGAATTCGAACTGATCCAGTTATTTTCCCCATATAGGAAATATAGATAGAAGGACTGCAATGGATGATGGACTACGTTCTTTTCAACGAGAAGAAATATAAGTTGTTTTATGCTATTTAACATCGTCGTGGCAAGTCAGAACATTTATACAATTCAACGAGAAACTACAATTATTTTATACAAAAATAATTTGTAAAGATAGATCAAAAGATCAACGAGAAGTATGTATAAATTAGTGGTAGTGCATCGAACCGTCAACTATAATATGTAGTCGTTAGTGCTACACGAACAAAAGGGAAATACTGCTAAGTAACTAAAGCATTGATGGACAACGCATAATTTATAACGCCGTAGCTTCTTGTGACTATAAGGGATTTATTATAATAACTGTGTGAAAAGATTTCTAAGTGATTTCTTCAATTCTCAGTAAAAGAAAAGAAATAGTGCTTCGATAAACCTAACTAGCAGACTGGAACATTGTGATGTTCTTATGATGTATGTTAAACTTTTAGAAACGATATAGTTCATCATATCAACTGTTAGTTGTGAACGATAGATGCTGCAATAATTATACAGTTAGACTCAAGCATTAGAATGTATAAATCGAAACTAATGTTTAATCAACCGTGTCAACTGGAACTTAGAACAATGAAATTGTTAATGACTTTCTACATTATCAATATATATGCTTCTGTTCGTCGTTACAGTTAAAGAATAAACATCTGCTTATATATAAATATTTATCTGTTACTGCTCTTGTTGATTTATTAATAACAAATCGATTAAGAGAAGTTAAACTTAAAAAAAAAATATTTTACTCATTTTTTTAATATAATAGAGTCTAATTTTTGTAACAATTCATTGTCAATCACCATAGCGATATTTAAAACTGCACTAACGCCATCTATCGACAGTTTTTCATTCAGATCTGTAGTGCCATATAGACGTATAATCGTATCCCTTCGGGAACTACTTGATCGACCGGGATGAAAAGTAGCCTATATCCTACTCCGTGTCACAGACTACCTGCATACAAAATTTCATTCAGATCCGTTTAATTAGGTTTTTCATTGAAACACTGCAGGCAAAATTGACTTTCCAGAACAATCTGTACAAAAAAATTGAATTTTTTGAATGTTACTTTTATATATAATTTATTAACTTAGCAGCTATGTACTTTATAAACAAATACAATATATAATTAACTTAAATAAAAATGTCGGATAAAGAAATACTTATTCTTCTTCGTAAGCTCTTCAATATTGAAATACGAATCCACTTCAAACTTTCAATATCACTTGACAATTCTTCTTATTATATTATCGGTTCACTAACAGTTCACAAACAGTTCGCAAACAGTTCTTTAAATAGTTCATAAACAGTTCTTTAAATAGTTCACAAACAGTTCTTTTACTAATGTTTATTCTTTGGACTTCAAGTTCATAAGTTCAAAAAAAAACCATCAACCATCTTTGAAGAATTCATCTTTCATTCTCTGTTGGAACATCGTCAGTCTTTATCGTGCTAATCTTCTCACGCGCTGCTTGTCATTGTTCAAATCAATCAATGCTTTCATTAATTTTACTTAATTTCCACATTGAACATAAAATACATTTCTTTCAAAGCATTCTTGCTGTCCCTTCTTATTTTTCTTGTTGATAATTAAAAGGATGTCTACGTGACGTGAATTATCCATTCTTTCCAAAAATAAAAAATTAAAAGATAAATAGTGAAACAATATATCAAAGTATTGTAATGTGATTACCTACTGAATCAAACTGGTTTTTTTTTTTGTTTGTTTATATTCCTTCCGCATACAGCAGCGAAAAAAAGAAGAGCAACAATAGTGCTTCTGGTAATGATTGCCATTTTATTTAATATGTTGCTCTCAGGTTTAGGCATCGATGGAATTAGTGAGAAAAGTATAATTCCAAAATATACTTTTGTTTTGATGTAGAAAACAAAATTAGGAAAGGATATAAGTTTTATTTTACAGTGACCTTTTCGTAGTCCCTTGTTTCTAGTCTGAATCATCTATGAAATGTTTAATTGGGAAGCAAAGTTCATTTTCTGACTGTTTGTGAAGTTTTCATTCTACAGTTTTTCAGTTTTAAAAGCAAAAATATACTGATATGTGAATATGCTTAAAAGAAACAATTGGAACATTTATTTATAAATACAGATTCTCGTGATGAGGTTTGTTTTAAGTCAACGACATATACTGTATATGTTATCTTAACGTGATGCTATACAATAACGCAAGATGTAAGGTACTGCTTTTATTTTTACTTTAGCACATGATTATTTTTTTTCTATTTAAACAAAGTAAATAAAATATTCTTTAATCGACACCTCAATCAGCTACCATTTGTTCTTAATTATTACCACATTTCTCGTTTTATGATGGACTGTGGTACAACTATTTCTTGATCTCGCGGTGGATGCTCGATTTTCTTCAATTTTACCATCATCTTCAATCTTCAGCCTCTAAATTTTCATTTTCTTTGTCCAAAAATTCTCTTAAAAAATTTATATCGAAGTTGCAGCTTATCCATTTACATGATAAATATATTTTTATATAAAAACTTCGTATGATTCGTGCATCACAATATACACTCAAACAAAGTTGAAGAAAAGTTGGGTCAAAGTTGAAGAAAAAAAAAGTTGAAATTTATAAATATTTGTAATTCATAAAATTCCTCTTTAATTAAAAAACCTCGATCAAAAAGCTTTTGGCCTCATAATAAGCAGATCGTTTGCAGAACTATCATCACTATTCCAAATAACAACAAAAACTTCCTTCAGGGAGTTTCTTGAGAAAGGAAAGACAACTGGTATCGTTAAACTATGGCAAAAAGAACAGACGAAACACAAAATAAACACAAAATGGATTAAATAAAGAGTGGTAACCCAGTCATAGACAATAAGAACACACACACACACACACACACACACACACACACACACACACACACACACACACTTCCAACAATCTATTTCAGTAGGCCACGACTGTTAAGTGAAAACAATGACATCGATGTATGCTTTGTTTCCTGTTAGACTAGCACAACAATGAATTATCTGTTCTTGTTTATGATAATCGAAAACCATTAATATCATTAATAATAACCAAACAATGGTTTGAAGAAATCTAACACAGGCTGTTGATCGTGGTTACCAAACCTGAGCAGAAAACTTACTTGGATTCTTTTTAAACAACTTTGAAGAAGTGTCAACTTTTTATTCAAAATTTAATTTTACACAAAGTTTAATTTCACAAAAATAAAATACAAAAGGAAAACAAATCAACAAATTTAGCTTTTGCATTATTATTAATCAAAGTTAGAGCCTTCTTAAAATTCAAAGACTTATGGCGGAGTGCACCAAACTTCAGTTAACTTTGATGACTGCAGTTTCGACGGAGCTAAAATTAGTGGGGGGGGTGCTGCTCCAGAAAATTTTAGCCTTTGTTTTAAAATTGTGTGAAAGGAAACAAACATGTATAAAAAGAAAATTTATTCAGAAACTTGATAAATTTCTTTTTATACATGTTTGTTTCCTTTCACACAATTTTAAAACAAAGGCTAAAATTTTTCTGTAGCAGCACCCCCCACTAATTTTAGCTCCGTCCAAACTGCAGTCATCAAAGTTAACTGAAGTTTGATGCACTCCGTCATTAATATGACAAATAATTATACAACATAATATTTCCATTTCAGAAGATGACTACTGATTTCTCTTCTGAATGACTTCTCTTATGAAGTGGAAACTAGGTTTACAACACAATTATTTGTCATGAAATTCTTTGAATATTAAGTAAGTGTACAGGTTCTAACTTTGAGTAATAAAATACACGTAATCAGTACGCGATCAGTACTCGTAAAAAGTTGTATATTAGCTTTTGCATGTTCGAAGAAAATGACTTTACACAATAATT
This sequence comes from Thereuonema tuberculata, assembly GCA_023159025.1. NCBI lineage: Eukaryota > Metazoa > Arthropoda > Chilopoda > Scutigeromorpha > Scutigeridae > Thereuonema > Thereuonema tuberculata. Next base: position 90,287,074 of record JAFIDM010002131.1, read on the forward strand.
TTAAGTGCATAAAGTAATGCAACATATTGAACAGTATTTAGAAGTACGACACAGGAGGTGTTTTCTAAAAAAAAAAAAAAGTTTAAGTTTTTTCAAGATAACATTTCATAAAACTCTGTGACGGTCTCCAAGGATGTATAACTTATATAACTGTATTTTTATTACATTTTGATATTTTTATTTTTGTATCTTTAGAAATGGATATCTTTAGGAAGAAAACTAACAAAAATAAAAAAAATAAACTACATTGTATTTTAGTTACTTATTCTTTTAATATTTAATTTTTTTCCAATTTAGGGTACTTTAGCTTATAATTTAGTTTACAATCGATTTTATTCATCACAATTGTATAGAATGTTACTTAAGCCGGAGAACCTTCTGGCACTCCTACGCAGTTAAATGTAACCCTGTTCGGATCTGCATTAGCCATTGGTAATTTACCAATACAAGGACAGCAGCGCCACCTTCTGGATATTCTCATACAGTCAGGATTGCCATTGCAGGGGTGATTGCACATGCCAAAGCTAAAAAGACCTTGTCCAGGAGAATTCGCCGGATTTGGACAACCAGGATTAGCAACTTGTTGGTACAACTCTATGTCCTCTTGACTTATTTGGGGTCGATTGAAAAAGAAACGAAAACCTACAAAAAAAATTAGAAAAGGGAAAATGATTTAACCCTCTGTAAACTTCCATTAAGATATAAGATACTTAAAAGATAATACAAAGATATATAAAACAAAAACAATAGAAACAAAGACTTATATATGCACTTCACATAAACCACAAGAAAATGTTTGACTTGATAGTCTTCATTATATTATCATTTAAAAAAAAAAAAGGCTTCTAGGAGACTTGAATTACTTTTATTTCACTATCAAAATAGGATCAACGTTAATATTTTTCTTAAAACATCCATTCAAATTATAACAAAAGTGGCTTTCTAAAAAGGCAATCATCAATTTTGCATGATTTTTTTTTTCATCTTAAACTAGCTTATCACTAGATTTGCAATGACTTGCTGTGTTTAAGTGAAATTTAATGAAATGAAATTCACATTTCTTTTTGAATTTTCAATGTTTTTTTTTTCCGTTTTCACGATCATCCACGTATTTTTTATTATTATTAATTAACACGTTTTTATTAGCTCGTTTTCTTCTCTGTCTGTTTGTTCGGTACAAATTTTGCAATTGATTTTAAATTAACTTTCCGATAAGCTAGAGACTTGAAACATTAAACACAGCTCAGAACTGGATGACAATGCAATATTAACTCGCTTTCTAGTCTGCTTGTTCGTTAGGGAGCCCTGTCGGATAACAGGTCGGTGCCACACGGTGCGTCTGTTGCCAGTGTTTTTGCAAATGACCGCATGGCGCTGAGTTGCCGTGCATTGCAAGGCAGCGGCTTTTTTTTTTCCTTTTAACATTAACACGTTTTTTATCGTGTTTAAAATTTAAATTCGTGTTAAATGTTTAAAATCGATTGAAAAATTTCATACACACATGTGGTTCAAATCAAGAGAGGTTTACTTACTGAACCCTAGTGCAATTTCCGTCTTGAAAAGAAATCATGGAACATCTTCTTCAAGCAGAATTTAACTTATAATGGAAACAATCGAAATTCAGCCATTGTGGGAAACAATCACCAGAAGTCATCGAAAACAATTGCTGCACGTATCGCACAGTTGACACACGTGATTGAACAAGTTGGATTCTGTGAAACCAGAGAGACGCAAGAAAAAAAGACAAGGCCGTTGAAATAAAAGATGGCGATCCTTAAGCGAAATACGATTCTCTAAATAGTACTTTGGAGACAGGTTTAATCGAATGTGTGAACATTAAGAGTCGATTTAAGCTATGATTAATAAGAAGGATTTAGTGATATAAATTTATTAATCATAATGTATACTCTGTTACAGCATATTAGTAGAGACGTTACGTTATTATATTAGATGAGAAGCGATTAGAACGACGCCATTTTGTTAGTGACACAGGATATTCCAAAGATTATTCAGAACGCCGAGATCCAATGGGTATTTATGCAAAGTAAAGTCATCTTTAAACACCGCATTGAAGTCTGAAAGTAAGTGTTATTTTTCTTGTTGATACACAGGACACATTTGTATAATTCACGAACAACGAAACCATAGTTAAAGTTCTTAAGAGGATACAAACTGACAACTTAACTATTAAAGTCAAGTGAAGATGTTTACTTCGTGAATGCTGATTTACTTGTTTTACAAGGACATTTAGTGATCGTAAGATACACCGATTCATATGCAGTGAATAGCCATTATCGTAATAAAGAGACTTTAAGTAAAAGTTATTACGCTAATTGTAAAAGAGAGATAAACCATTTCTAGGAAGAAGTATATATGTAACTAATATATAACATTTAATCAAAGAATTAAAAGTATTTAATTCTAGTTGACTTGTTTATATTTATTGAACTATTATTTTTATTGACAGTATTTCATGTTAGGATAGGATCGTGAACAAAGCAATTTTTATATCCACCTACACATATTCGTTTAGCTTCATCTACTGCTTCTATTTAAATACTCTGCTAAAATCATTACGCTTTGGAGAGTTATTGGCCCAGGTAACACTTCAATCTGCGTACTCATCCTCTAAATGTGTTCGTATTTATCCACAACACAAAACTAAAAAGCAGAAAAAAATTATTTAAAAAAAAATAATTTTTATTAATACACCATGTTTTAAGACGGACTTAAAGTACAAAATGATTAGTATAAAAAGTATAAAAAGTATAACGAAAAACATGGGGCGCAAGATAATATCCATCCATACTATCTCAATTATCTATTGGATGCGCCCCACGTTTTTCGTTATACTTTTTATACTTTTTGAACTAATTATTTTATACTTTTTAATCTGTCTTAAAAACGAGGTATATTAAAGAATATATTTTTTTAAATAATTATTTTATTTTTTGTTTTACTAATTTTTTCTGACAATACTTAGAAGGAAAAATTAGGACCATCTTGCATCAGTTAGAAACATCAAAGAAAGATGGACACTCGATTAGTTATTTCTTATATTTCATTTGCTAAGGTGCATCCCAAGGGGTTCCACGATGATCCATGGCACGCTGGAGACAAGGCTCCCAATAGACGGGGGAAGGAAATGAGATCTAGTGCTCATAAACGCTTGGCTATCGCGCACACCCAGTTAACTTAAGCACACCAAAATAAATAAACTATTGTATTGGTATGCGTCAACTTGAGACAATCAGCCAATACGTTTCACTGACTTTAACGCTTGTTTTATTTCTATTAGGTCATCACACCAATGAATATCATTATATCCTACAGACCAAAGACTCGAGAAACTTCAGGAAATGTCACCATGTCAACAGAGCCCTCTGTCATCAGACGGAGTGAAATTCATTAGACGGAAAAACAGATACATTTTTGTAGATAGTGTATGTCTGTTTCTTTTAAAGAAGGCATACAAGACAAATTGTACCTTCCTCTGTGCGATGAATGTCTACGGTATGATAACGAGTTCTAAATCATTTTTCCTTTTAACATTTTACAGTTTAAGAATATACTTTGTTTAACAGGAAAAAAAAAGCAACTTATCAAAAACTTAATTAGTTTGTAATATTTTGTTAAAAATATAATAAAAATACTGACTTGGATTCTTGACAATTTCTGATGTAGAAAACGATGACAAGGTTAAGAAACACAGAACGCTAGCAAGAAACAGCATCATCTTCACTTCTAAACGAAATATCTTCAAAAGAAAGAAAATGAAACTTTAAATTAAATTAAAATTATGTCATTCATGCTGAAGTACTACCACAGAACTACGACAGAGATTAAAGAGTACATCCATTAGATAGTATTGCATTGCAACCGATAGAGCTACCAGTCTTTATTCAGAAATCTTTTGAAATTTATAAATACTGTTTTTATATCAATACGACTGAATAAAGCACGATAAAAACAGATATCTAAGTATATTACTTATAAGTAATATCTAAATGTATTAAGTATAGTTGATCCAACAGAATCTATATTCAGTGCTATCTGCAGAAATCCTACATCCAGTGGCCGAAACGCAGCCTGTTTGATTCCAGAGCTATCTAGATTATCTTCTCCATACTTCATTACAATTAATGAAAAGATGAGAATGGAGCTTGTTGATCTTGTATCTATTAATGTCTCATATGGAAAAACTCTTCATTCTAATATTAATGAGATAGCGGTATAAGATAATCGAAGTTTATGCTCTACATTAAGCAATTCTGATGTAGGTAAGAGTTTTAGGTGGAAAAAATAACAATGAATTACGAGTAGTAACCAAAAGAAAGACGAGAGTTCACTTGATAAATTTAGGATATAGAAAAAGATAATTTGATACAGGTTGATGAATTTGCTGAAAATAAGAATCTTTCCATATCAACTACTTATACAAATAAAGAAATGGAAAGTAGCTATGAGAAAGTTCTGTTGGAAGCCTCAGTGAGTTTAATGACTAATAGAAAGTATGTCATTCAAATTGCATTTTTATACAACAAAATAAATAAATAAAAGTACTTAGTAAAGAAAATCAGGAATCGGGAAACCTAGCTCTCAGAGACAAGTCCCATCAGTTTTCAAACGACTTATTTTTTGAAATGGGCTACTAAAATGTCTCTGAGATTGATATACGGCTGGTTATAATTAAAGTTCCCCACTTCTGCGCGGTCCGCATTATTACGGAGAGTAATGCACTTTGTGTATAAGCTATAAAGAGCATGGGGAAGAGAATTCCAACTAAAAACAAATTACTTCAAAAAGTTGCCACCAGGTGAAAAAGTGGCGCTGTATGAAACGCGCAATGCGTCTGGGAAGGACCAATCTGCAGAAATCACCATGCCATTGAGAAAGAAAGACTGTGCGCTCCTGGTGAAGCTCTATTACCAGAACAGCAGCAATAGTGCATCAGCACTGCGAGAATATCATCGTTTGAAGGGATTGCGAACAGGACCCATGACGGCAAAGGGTTTACGAAAGATGATGCAGAAATTCGAAAGAGACATGGAAGTTAGGTGTGCTGCCAGGAAGAGCATGCCGCCCGATTCCGGAGTGCACGAAGTGGCAGTAGCAGTAGCTGACAGAGCGTCAGTGGCCCGGTACACAGCCACCAGTGCACAAGTAGTAGCCGGTGAATTAACAATTCCATGGTCCACGGTGCGAAAAGTTTTGCGGTCCATTCTTCACTGGTACCCGTATAAGATCCAGATACTGCACCAGGTACAGCCGCAAGATCCACAAACGCGGTCAGACTTCGCATGTCGTATCTTGGTTAAAATGGCTTTCGACGATGCATGGTCCTGAAACATTGTGTGGACAGATGAGGCGCATTTTACGCTAGACGGCGCTGTGAATACGCAGAATTGTTGCGTGTGGGGTTCCTCAAACTGCCAAGTGGTGCATTCCCAGCCGTTGCATTCCCAGTACGTGTGGATTCATTCTAGATCCACAATTTTTTTGAGGATGCACTGTCCGGTGCACTGTTACAAGTGCATGTTACTGTCAACTCTTGACATGGGATGTGGTTCCAGCCTTGCGGGTGTCTTCATGCAAAATGGTGCAGCATCGCATATTGGTTGCTCAGAAAAGGAACTTAATCGTGTTCTGTCGAGACATTTTTGAGAGGTGTGGCCTGCCCGATCACCAGACCTTAATCCATGTGATTTCTGGCTGTGGCGAACCCTGAAAGATCGTGTTTATGAGGGGTGCGTGCGGACCTTGCCTGAACTGAATGCCAATATCATTCGTCATGTTGCAGCCATTTCACGAGACTCTTCGTGCTACTGTTGAGTATGCTGTCCTGCTCTTCCAGCGTGTCATCGACGCAGACGGTGGGCATATTGAACAGTCACTCTAAACAAACATTAAAATATTGCATTCCCACCGTCTCTTTATAATCTTGCAGCGTCACTTTTTCACCTGGTGGCAACTTTTTGAAGTAATTTGTTTTTCGTTGGAATTTTTCTCTCCCCAAGCTCTACATAGCTTATACACCAAGTCCCATTACTATTCGTGCAATAACGCGGTCTACAGACCGCTCAAATGGGGAATTTTAATTGTATCTACCCAGTATTTCAGTTGTTCATTTCTAAAATTAAGTAGCAAACTTTAGTTATTTTTTTTTTTATAATAGACCAAAAGGATGCAAAACAGAAACTTAATTAAAAATATTATTTCATAGAAATACGTGATAGTAATTTCATAGTAAGAGTTAGTCTTAATCCCACAAAGCATGGTATAGATCAAGAATTAATTTATTATTAGAAACTTACTGCATTGATAACACATCTAACGCAATATTTCGCAGAGACCTTCCTGTGCTTCATCAGACTTCTCAACAGAATTTGAAAACATTTGAAAACTGGCATTAAATTGGATTAAATATATACATATCAACAGGACAAAAGGATTTCGGTCACGATTTCAGAATAGAACAAGAAATTATAAAAAACTTTAACGTGCAGATAAGAATATAATAAAATCGCCAACTTTAAAACACTATGTACAATTAAAATGAAGCACCCAGTAAAACACTACGTACGTTTCGAGTCGCCCGTCGTATTGAGACTCTTTTTCAAGTGACCGTTATTAAAATCTAATCATCCTCTGTTGGATTCGTTAGTGCATCTAAAATGAAAGAACAAAATAAAAGAGGAAATGAACCTCCATGTAGCGTCAATTATCATAACGTTCAGACCAGAATAAGCTGTTTGCCATTGAAGTTTACAATGAAGGGTCGTAAAATAACCAATTTCTCTAATTTGTTTATTTCCTTTTTTTCCCCCTCCCCTTTCTTCGATAATTTATATTCCATATTCCAATACATTAGCAACCGACAAATCCCAATTATAGCTTTATAGGATCGTACTCATGCCAGATTCGTAAAACTTATGTAGATATGTGACGCTTTCTAATGCCATAAACGATGGGACTGGCTATGTCTAGCATATGTCCATTGTTTAAACAGTGGCTTGCAGTATTATATAGCATATTTCCTTTTTTAACTGCATATGCGTGTTCCTTGAGACGAGTTTTTATATATATCTTTTTGATTCCCCAATACACAGACGGGTATTATTATTGCTGTTTCTGCAATGTTTACCATATATGGAACCCTATTTATTTAATTTACGGTGTTTTGTGTCGATGGATGGCTTTCTTTGATTAAGGATACTTCCAATGGTATTTCTAGGTTTGCACGCTATGCCAATCCCTGTATTATCTAGCATAGGTTTTAACTTTCTGAGCATGGCCTCATCTGTTTGACACATATTGTGTAAAAGCGTGTCTTTTATCAGTATTCGTCCTAGTGGTGTTTGATATTGGTTGTATTTTATTACTTTTTTTATGTCGTTCCATTTATAAAAAGGTATTAATATATTTATTTAGTTTCGTAATTGGGAAACCATTGTTGGCGTATAAGTGTTTGATAAATTCAATCTCCTTATCAAAGATTGATTGGCTGGAGCATACTTTTATAGTCCTGTCAACAACCATATATACCGAATTCCTTTTGTAACTATCCGGAACCGAGCTGGAATAGTTTATGGTAATAAGAGCATCGTGTTTTTTTTTGTTTTTGTTTTTTTTTTTGGAAAACTGAAGTGTTGAAGTTGTTTTTTATGTTTTCTTATTAATATCTCTGGAAACGGAATGGATCATCCACCTCATCCTCCATTGTATACTGAATTTTGTCGTGAACACTATTGAAGTCACTTCGAATCGTCTCTACGTATTTGTTATTAATAATCAGGAACGAGTCGTCTACATACCTCCGTATATAGTGCACATTATTACACACGTTACCCATAGAAAAAGCTTGATCCTCGATGAATCCCATTACACACTACAAGCACAGCCGATGACGGCAGCTCCATAAACGTACCAGAGGTTGGGGCATTTCAGCTCTTTTGGGTCAGTTAGTTAATTTTATAAAATCACTAAAATATCTGTGCATTTTTAATTTAGTGGGTGGCTGTAATTAAAGAGGAGATATTTAGAGCCCAATTACCAAAAATCTATTGGACTAAACTCCACTAAATTTGCTGTGAACACTATTTAAATCATGGGGTTTTGATTTCTAAAGACCAAAGAATTAGTTCAAAATTTCGCCACCAGGTTAAATGGTGTCTTACATGTAAGTGCCGCCCAAGAATTGCCAGTAGAAGCGATACTTGCATTGAGTTTATACAGTATGGCTAGACCATTATTTTGCACCATTCGGACGACTCTGTGTAAATATTTACATTGAGTCCAGGATATCACATTCGTTATCAACATGGTGATTCAGTGTAATTATGCAATTACTATTTTCTGACCCGATCAAAGGCCATGGACAGGAAGTCGGATTTTTCTCTAAACATCTAGGTAATGTTGAGTCCAATGAGGATGGGAGTCCAACTTCCGGTTTGGGCTGTGGAGGATATTAGACCCATACACGTACTTGACACGGGAACCCTAATAATTCCTCTTTATTGGTCGCTAAAAAGGCAAAGAAAATTTACCGTGAAAACTTTCTAATACAATTTATAATCGTTCTGTTTACCGGTTTGTAATCATTACAAAATGAAAAGTTTGATATGAGATGTGTAGAAAAAAGTTAATAAAGCAAGCTTTTATTAACATGAACAACTTACCTAAGCTACAGTTTAAGTTGGTTCTGAGAGAATTGATAACACCTAAGAGAAGAATCACCCTATTTATACTCTTTTTGAGTGTACAAATATCCTTTAAAGAATGAAAGGAAAACAATCACGTCAAGAAAGACAAGCAACTGAGAATTGCTGACAAGATGTGTGTTGTCAGCTATAGACCAAATAAGAAACAATAATGACTTGAGTTTTTTTAGAAAAATTAAACATTTCATTATGAGAATTTTGAAATCTAAATCAATGTTATTGATGTCATAATAGAGTTAGACAAAGGAATTATTATTTAACGTGACAGAAAAGGTAAAATAAATATTTAACAACTTGTGAACATAAAGTGTTTTTATGAAATATTTATTTAGGCTTACTTTGTTTGAATAGGCCTAACAGAACAATACGGTGACGTGTTCAGACACTGTATGTTTCAGACTATAGCTGTAAAACTCCGGAGATATTATCATGTTGATCTCTAACACATATGATTATTTTTTTTCCATTTATGAAGTAAGGGATTATAATGAATAAGTTAGGATAATGAATTTATTGTTCAAAAACTTTATTGATAGTATTTATGTGGATAAACATTGATTGTTTTTCTGAAAATATATAATAAATACAATGAAAGGCAAAATAATGTCAAAGTCTACAATTTTAGGTTTCTGATACCATGAAGCCTAATATCACCGGTTTGTCTGTCTGTCTGTGGACAAGTATCAACTCAGCAACCACGAGAGCTAGAGACTTGATTAGGGTGTCGTTGAAAAGGTCTTGTCAATAGTAGTTTAGAGCCATAGAGTTTGTGTCTCTAGCTGGTCGGAAAATTATTCAAAAGTTATTGAATTCAGTCTATTAACAAGGTTTGAGCTAAGAATGACGATTATTCCATGTAAATAGCTTGGGGTCGCAAACAGACTCACGCGCGCATTTTTTAAACCACCCCGGCGCAGTCTATTCTAACGTAAAGGTGACTCAATCTGTACTCTACTCATCCTTCTTCAGTGTTCATGAGCCTATTGCTGTAGATTTTGAATTGTAAAGTTTTCAATAAAAACAGCTTGTTAGCTTATTATAATTTTTGAATAATTTTCTTCATTCACTTATTAAAGCCGTTGCGAAGCATTGTGATTGGTTTACGAATCGCTATCGCTACCTTGTTTAAAAATAAGTACCATCAGACGTTGAAAAAGAGCGGAAACTAAATTAAATCGATGGATGGCGTTATCTTTAACATCAATTTGAAATCAACAAAACCTTTTCAGAAATTAATTTTTATTAATAAATTATTTATATCTCAATAAGATAGGCAATTAGAACGACTCATTTTCCTAACAGAAAACGCTAATTTGCTTAAAAACTAAAAAACAAAAGGCTAATTTGCTTTTATTATTTAAAACTAGCTGTATCCGGCATGCGTTGCAATGCCACTCAAAGAATGAAAGGGTCCGGTGATGGTCGGATTATGGGACACATAGGCCCTTGTGTCGCCTTCCAACCATCCAAGTGTGGTATCCCTGACCCCCATAGTAGAGTGAATTTTTCACTTTTTGCAATTGACTTGGGAGGCCCGAGAAGGGGTCCTAAATGTAAGGTCCCAGTGTCTGTCGGGGGTGGGACACTTAGGCCCTTGTGTCGTCTTCCCACCACCCAAGTGTGGTGTCGCTGCCTCTCATAGGAGAGCGAATTTTTCCGTTTTGCAATTGACTCGGGGGGCCCGAGAAGGGGCCCTAAATATAAGGGCTCGATGTCGGTCAGGGGTGGGACACTTAGATAGCCGAGTCCACCCACCCAAGTGTAGTGTCCCTGCTCCCCCATAGAAGAGAGAATTTTTCACATATTTGTGTAGTTCTCACTTTCACCATCAGGTGTATATTTGGCTATTTCACGGCTTTTACCCCTTTTCAACCCCGGGGGGGGGGGGGGGAAGATTCTAAGGTAGCCTATCTTTTCCGCAGGGTCCCAAAGAGTAATTCTCCAGAGTTTGGTCCAGATAGGTCAAAGGGCCTAGGAGTGTATACGGGACAAAGAAAGAAAGAAAGAAACATTCATTTATAAATATGTTACCGCAATGTGTGAAATCCGGCATTCTATAGGAAATGTATAGAATGCCTAAAATGGAACGTCAAAATATGAAATGATTGCTACTTTATACATTGCATAGAATGCCGAGTTGCCGTGCGGCAAAGTATGTAACTGGCCGGCGGGGGCGCTTGGGTCGTTGTTTGATGATGACGATCGAAGCACGTGAGTGTTAGTGTTGAACGGTAAGGCTGTCCCGTAAGTATTCTCACTACGTCAGGTGCATGTGTATTATCCGGCTGAGGTTCCATAGACGCTCTCCCGTGACGTTTCCCCGTGGATTGTTGTGTGACCATGTCGGAAGGGAGTGTAGTGCCAGGACAGGAATCACGCCATGTTGATATGCAACAACGGTTCTACGGTGAATTATCTCAAGTAAGAGCCAATGCTGCTAAAAACTGCTTTTTTTTTAACCGAAACCAGTTACCAAAAATTAATGGACGATGTGAAAAAGGTTCAGACGACCATTAAGAAAGAACCACGGGACTATTGACTGGTAAAACACTATGATGTGATGATGGTGGAAAATAAGAGTAAGTTGATCTATCTTGTCAAAGAAGGTATGAGTGCCATACAGTTTTACTTCGCGGACTCCGAGTTATTTGACGTACTTCATAAGGCTCATTTGGCTATTGGTCATGGAGGACGGGACAGAATGTTGAAAGAACTTTCATCCAAATACAAGAACGTTACCCGTCATGATATTGAACTGTATATTAACCTTTGTGAGCCTTGCCAGAAAAAAAAAAAAGGTGTCAAAAAAAGTGTTGTGGTCAAGCCAATGGTTTTTTTTCTGAATTCAACTCTCGCTGTCAGGTCGATTTCATCGACTTTCAATCCCATCCTGATGGGGAATACAAGTTTATAATGGTGTACCAAGATCATCTCACCAAGTTCGTGGTTCTCAGGGCCCTGAAAACAAAGAGGGGAGAAGAAGTAGCATACAAGCTCGTAGACATATTTACGTTGCTTGTTGCTCCAACGATTCTACAGTCCGATAACGGCAGTGAATTTGCAAACAATATAGTAAGCAGCCTAAAGGAGTACTGGCCCACCTTGAAGATTGTCATGGTAAGCCGCGTCACTCACAAAGCCAGGGGAGCGTCGAAAGAACTAACCAGGACATCGAAAATATGCTGTGTGCTTGGATGCAAGATCAAAAAATGGCTGCTGGAGTGAGGGGTTACGATTCGTCGAACTTATGAAGAACAGAGCTTTACATTCTGGGATTAAAAGATCACCATACAAAGCTTTCTTTGGCTGCAAAACTAAAGTAGGCCTCACAACGTCGTCCCTACCTGACGATGTTTTACAAGATGTGGAAACAGAGGAAGAGTTCGAAAAAATAATAGCGAGCGTACAAACAACACAAGAGTAGGAAGACAGAGATGAAGAAATGCAAGAGACAGCGCTTTCAGCAGAAGACATGCATGAGAATGCAATACATGATGACGGAAACCAAAGCAGTGGTGAAGCCATGGTTATCGAAGAGCCTTCCATTTCCGTTGTTACCGAAGACCTTTCTTCTTCCACTACCTGCTGCGTCTGCTTAAAAGAAACCATCGGTGCTCATACATGTCGAAAGTGTAGCCGAAACGTTCATGCCATCTGTGGGCATCCCCCTAAAGACGATGCTGACGACAACGAAGTAGAAGGTTTTGGGGTTAGCATTTTGTGCACTGTTTGCTTTAATATTGAGAAAGCTATCAAAAATAAAATGGAATCGAAATCGAACCTCGAAATGCAGGCCAAAAAAATGAAAAGGGATTCTGACAAAAAATTTCCTCCTGCGCCTTTGGGAGCCACTGTGCGAGTTCCCATTCCCGATGTTGAGAAAGGGCGGGGAGACTCGCGAAATCATTTGGCAGTTGTTATGAGCATCACAGAAGATGGCTTTTACCGGGTTGGAACTGCACAAGGAATCTTAAAGCAACTCTACGGCAGATCAGAATTCACCTTATGTCCAAAGGATTTAATCAAAGCGGAAGACGTTCCTGACTATGAAATTGCTCTCCGATCTGCTGCCACTTCTCAGTCCACAGGAAGCGGCCAAGGATTCGTCAGGTGTATGTGCAAGACGAAATGCCAAACTATGAGGTGTCTTTGTGTGAAAAAGAAAATTAAGTGCAATTCAAAATATCATTCTAGTCTTCCCTACTGCAACAAGTAGCTCATTCCAGTTGTTTTCTATTTGTTTTCACTGGTATCAACATCCTGTCCTTTTTATTTAGCAATTATTCACTAATTCGTGAAATATGAATGTGCAAGACCTAAGTGCCAAAATATGAAGTGTTTTTGTGTGAAAGAAGAAAATTAAGTACAATTCTAAGTGCCATTCCAGTGTTACCTACTGTAACAAGTACTTCAATCTCAGTTCTGCTGTAATGATCAATAAACGCTTTTGTTGTGCTCTTCTGTCACATTGCCTAAACGATTCTTGTCATTCTATATAATGCCTAGGAATTGTATAGAATGCCTAGGAAAAGTATGCAAAATCTTTACAAAAACTGATATTTCATATTTTGCCTAAAACCATCAAGCATTCTATACATTTCCTAGGCATTCTACAGAATGCCGGGATTTCATACATTGCCGGTAACATACATATAAGACAAACACTAAAAGTTGTTTTAAAAGAATTATGTAATTTAAAAATACATTACAGAAGCCTTCGAGAGACTTTAGCAGCTTTCATTGTCAACTGTAATTTCTTAGCACACGTTAAATTATTGCATAATAAAAACAAATAAAGATAATTGTATTGGAAACTTGCAACGAAGATAAAACAAGTGATTATAGAGTTTTATTATAACCATGGGATGAACAGAATGGGTCATTCCATGGCAAATCACTTAGAGTGGTTCATCACACCCTCTCATATCTGAATGATATTTTTTTTTATGTATAGCCTAGATAAAAAAAAATTCTAGATATAGGTATACATTATACATTGTACCGGTTTCGGCCCAAGAGGAGCCTTCTTCTGCAATGATCAGTGCATGTAAAAAGAACAAGAAGAAAAAAGAAAGAAGAAAGAAAAGAAGAAAAAAAAGGTATGGATATTTTTTCTACTTATGAATGTGAGTATGAAACCAATTTTTAACTTTTGTTTCAATTTATTTACAAAATTATATTTTTTTGATTCCGACATTTCTGTCATTCGCAGTACGATTTTCACAAAGTTTTTTACGGTAATTAATAAAAATTGGTTTCTTACTGTAATTTTTACGCTGAATCTAACAAATTACAAATTACACGTTTGTAACTCAAATAGTTTCCAAGATACAGCCTCTGCGTCAGCATTGTTTAAACAATTAAAACAACAATGTGAATCCTTTTTTTAAAAAACCTGGATTTTTTTTTGCCTGCAAATTTAGTCTAAATAAAGCTACAAAAAAATCAGAAAAGTGTTTTGGCTAGTTTAAAAAAAAAAAAGGTTAAAGTTAGCGTTCTACATTTACCATAGTAGCTGTCAAGCTATCTTCCGTAGTAACACACTTAAAACCTAAATATCAATATTTTTAAAAAGTTTTACCTATTATTCAGAATGATTCAAATGCCGATTGAAATGTGAAACTAATGTCACAAAAGTGAAATACTCATGTTTCTGTAGGTGTCCATTTCATCCTTGGACAGGGAGAGCTCGGATCACATTTAAGCATTCAAGAATGGAATATTGCATTTTTTTTCCACCCTTTTAGAAAATAAATAATTAATTATTATATAAATAATTAATATATAAATTAATATATAAATAATTCCGTGCTTTTTTGGACAAAAAAATGAACGAACTACAATTATCGCACTAGGGATTTCTCCTGCTATTTAACGTAATAAACCATTTTTAACTTGGCATCAATAAAACGAAATGCAGTAAGAAGCCTAAATTTATTAAAAATAAAAAATTAGGCATTATTTTGCTTGATTAGAAAAAAAAATTAAGTGTTTTTGAATTAACACAAACAACGGTAAATATTAAACATCGTGTTTATACATCGAACGAATCGAATACTAATGTTCGACAAACTAAAATGTTTAGTTCTAATGTTATTGTAGCATTCGATTTCCAAGATCTTATCGACTAGATGATACTTGTTATTAAACCTGACATCTACGTCGAACTCGTCTTGTTCGGAAACATAAATATGTCTATCTACCAAATGAATTCTTCCTCTTCTAAATTCTTAATTATCCTCATCTTAATTCCTCTTCTACGTCGGACTCGTCTCTTTCTTGTAGAAATCCTGAACTAAATTAAAGCTTCTCTAAAATTAGTTCACACGATTTTAATGTAATTTTTTTTTCTAAATGCCCGGACTCGTAGATTAATCATCTTTCTTTAGGCCAACAACAAGGAGCGAGATATGATGCCTTTAACCGATGAAGCGTTGCCCAGGGTACGCCATAGGAGGCAGCATCAAGTGGTACCTGCAGGAACGGACAAAAGGAGAAACAGAAAAAGAAAGAAACATCCATGCCACGACCGGGTTCAAACCCGGGTACCGGCACACTGGCCGCACGGCAGACCGCCGTCTAGACTGCTCGACCACGCCGGCTCGGCTCTTTTAATGTAAAATATTCCGTTGACTTTATTTATATTGAAAACGAAAATATCATGCTGACCGTCCATTTAACTCAACGTTCCATGATGTTTGGTTAGGTCTAAACTTTCTGTCATCCTAACTCTTCCTATCCGTTCTTCTAACAAATTTTCTGTTGTTTACTCTGACAAATTTTTGGAATTGATTGCCATTTGAAGTTCCATATTAAAAGTTTTGGACTACTTCTAATATGGGTATTTAATAGGGGTATCTGAGGTATTTCAATTTCAGTGAAGAAGACAAAGTAAACCAACTGAATTGTGTACAATTTGCTATCATCATGCAAAAGTTTCATTATCAATATTTGAAATTCTGCAAAAGACTTAAGATCCATTTAAGATTCACAAGAAATAGATAAAGAAAGGCCTTAAACCAATCAGTTTGAATAATTATAGAATAAAGGTCAACTTGTGAAATGAAGACCTGACCTTTGTGTTCCATGTAGGTGTTCTGTTAACAATGCAATTCAAAGCAAAATTGTGCAACTGAACTTATTTCTCCAACAAAGTCTACATCAGAAGATTTATCTTCAACCAAATCTGAAACTGAAAGTCTGAATACTGAGGATATAAATGAAAGTTTTCTACCTTTAGGTTGTTAACAAGTAAATTTCACTCTGTGACAAAAAAAAGTAATTCTTTAACTGCGGAAAAAGATAGTAACTACGAGTGGCTATGGGTTCAAAAGTAGAAAAAGCCTATGGCCTTCTAAGCATGTCATGCGAAGACATCAACGAACTGGAAACTGCAATGACTTTGCTGAACTAATTGAAGAAAAAGAAAGGCAAGACAAGAAGTTTTAAAAATTCTAACTCTTCAAACACAAGCTGCTCAGTTCAGAAAGTTATGAATGAAGTTAATGTTTGGCAGTATATAGCTAAAAATATCAAAAGCTTTGAAGAGAGAGAAAGTAATATTTTGGCTGATCCACAAAAGAAAAAGAGGGACGATTATGTAAGAAGAAATCGTGAAACAACATTGTTGTTTTCATTGTTTAAACAATGCTAGTGAATAGTGCGGTAACTGTAGTACGCCTACTGTAACATTTTCATTCTTTCTTTTTTTTTTCGAAAACTAGGCAAAGCACCCATCAGTGACCCTCGACCCAAACAAACAACAATAAAAAATAAGTGCTCTAATACACACAAAACCTTTTTATCTAACAATTGATAGGAGTAAAGGCATTTAATTATAAAGAAACCAACAACTGAAAAGGTATAATCACCTAAATAAATAAATTTAACTCGAAATACGTTATTATTTATTCTTGTGCAGCCGTGGATTTCATTTTCAAAAGTATTTTCTGCACGTTACATTTATTTACTTAGGTGATTATACCTTTTCAGTTGATGGTCTCTTTATAATTTAATACCTTTTAGTCCGCAAAGGCTATATGTTGGAAACAATTAGAGTTAAAAATTTGTAATTTGTGCCGTTAAATTCAGCTTAAATAGTTACATTAAGATACTAACTTTTATTAATTACCGTCAATAACTCTGTGAAAATCATATTACAAATGACAGAAATTTGGATTTTTAAAAAAAAAATGTAACATTAAAAATTGTAATTGTAAATGAATAGGAAAAAAAATTAAACATTGGTTCATGCTCAAATTGGGTGTCTGTACCTATAAAAAATTATCTTTCGATCTGAGATGGTGTGGTGCAAAATGGCTTCAAATTGGGTGATTTGGAACATGGAATAACCCAATAACAGTGTCGTAAATCTGGTCTGTTTTATGTATAATTATTAATTTAATACTCAATTCTTTCGTTATTAAAGGATAACAAGTAGAGTACAATATTTGGTTTTATTTACTTCCGGTATTTACTTCCTGTAATTCAGATTGAAACCAAGAAACAAAATATTTCGATGGTGTTTATCTTAATGACAACAGACAAATACAGGTTGATACAAAATAAACAATCCCGTCCACATGTTCTTAAGCCAACAGCACGTTTGTCATCATCAAAATAAAACAAAGAAGAAAACATAAAAAAATTCAGTAAGAACTCCATTCAGTGATCTTATAAAAGGTAAGATTGTCAAAATACATCATTTCCCAGTCTTTGTTCTTCAATTCTATCGTTCTAAATTTTATTCTACAGTAATTTCCCACATTTCAGTTCCGTAATTTACAGCTGAATGAGATTGGATAGTTTTGGAACTCCACCCTGACAAGATCTGTAATCGAAGGATAAATCCTTTGGACTAAAATTTGCAACATCTCTCAACGGATATCGAGTTTTTCACCGCACACCACTGGGGATTGAACCCGAATCCTGTAGCCCACAGCCTAGTCTTTTGAGAATTACACAACAAAACTCTTGGAGGCTATTGAATTTGGTAAATATCCTTTGATTTCAAATTGAAATCCAACTTTTGGATTTCTCTTTTGGATTAGAGTGCAAAATAAAACATGAGCTTTGCAAAGGCAGCTCGAAAGCTCCAGAATACGTATGTATGTTTTTTATATTGTTAATAAAAATTTATTATATTTTTTAAATTTATTTGTGTGTTGATTGATACTTATTTTTCAATATAATTTAGTTTTATTTCAGGGAAAAAAATCATTCAAATACATAGGATTGTAAATTTTATATTTATTAAGTCGCACATAAATCAACTGTATAACAGAAAGACATTCATAAATTTAACTATTTCGTATTATCAGTTAACACCGCCATCTGCAATTTAGTATTGTAGAGAAAAAAAATATACGTTACAAAATTACTGTACTGCTATTACTGTATTTTTTTAAATATTATTTACACTCTATTAAAAATCCAATAAAATATTTTTTTTTCAGGCTGCATATTAAGAACGTAACAAATAAGTTTACTCCTCAATATAAAGAATATTATTAAGATGGTGCACCTTATTGAACTGCTACACAGTTCAATGAAATTCCTCCATTTTCTGTAACGCCTGGATTTTTGTTAGAACAGGGACAGCAGCGCCATCTGCTGGATATCGCCATACAATCGGCGTTGCCATTGCACCTACGACTGCACCAGCCGTAAGTAATAGGATAACCTGGTGCATTTCCTGTTGCTGGTGCTGGAAGTGCTTTTCCTGGGCAGCCAGGCTCGGCTATACCTCTATACTCGTTAATTTCGTCCTGACTGAGTTGCGGTCGATTGGAAAACAAAAAGCGAAAATCTAAGAGAAATTACAAAAGTTAAAATAATTTATTGAAGATTATTTAAAATGTTAATAAGATATAAAAAAAATAGTAATAACTAATTACACTTTAACAAACAAACTTTTCATGGTTATGTAAAATAATTTAAATGCCAGTGATTTCCCATGTAAATTTAAATTAAAAATTCAGGAGGGAAAAGAGGGAAATTCCTCCCTTATTTACCGTTCCGACTCCTGAGTTTAAGAATGAATAAGGTGAAGAAAATACATGATGTGATAGGAGTGAAGACGGGGTGAAAGGAATGGGAAAGTTTCGAAGTGATCTCACAATTTCAATTTCTTTCTCATCCACGGCAGGAATCACTGATGTTACAAACACAGGCTTTTGTAACCCATATGAAAAACTGGTATTTCAACTAATCAAACAATTAGCAAATGAATGTTAAAGATCTCCTACAAAACTTACTTGGATCTTTGACAACTTCCATTGTGACAAAGGTTGATAAAGTGAGGAAACACAAAACTCCAGCGAGAAACAGTTTCATCTTCAGTTAGAATTACCTTCAAAAGAATAGAAATAAAAACTATAATTGCCATTAAAATTAACTCTTTTTAGCTCTAGTGTTCATTTCGTATTATCACTTTGTGATTTCAGAAATTTCACTGAAATTATTAGTTAAACATAACTGAAGAAAATTATCGTATAAAATAATACACAGCTTTGCCTAATTTATATATGTTACTGATAAAACTATGCCTATGTGGGATCATCTGCATAGAAAAAAACTCAGGCATAAAAATAAGAATGTAAGAAGTTAAGAAGTTTAACGTGCAGAGTACTTATTGGCAAAAAAGAAAAAGCTCCCATCATGTACATAAACAAAAACCAATTCATGCTTCGAATTCATATTTTTGTGGCACTTTCTTTATAATTTAATGCCACTTTGAGTTGAGGGTCTTTATTAGAAATCCTGTTTTAATACAAAATCCTGTGTTTTTTGTTGGATCCAACAGCCGGGTGAGGTTTTGGGTTCATATCGCTTCATGCTCTCCGATCTTGCCATTGAGGGGTCAATTTAGCTGATGATCTATACAGTAATAATGGTGAATAGTTATTCTAGATTTGGTCAATAATAAAATTAGAAGCATGAATTGGATTTGTGTTTACTTTAGTGCATGCTGAAAGATTTTTCTTTTTTAATAAAACTACAGAAAAAAAAAAAAGCAATTAGTTCAAAGGCTGATCACCAGGGAAAAACATGAGATAGTCATATTAATGTTTGAGTTGAAACTCAATAAAATTAATTGACGAAACGTCACTTGGCATTTTGTAGATTAATTTACCAGTCACTGATTCCTACATTGCACACCCTTTCTTGGTTCTCGTATGTACAGTCTCACTACCTTTGTCGTCAAGTTTATGATTTTATTATTATTGTAATTTACAATATCTCTCCCCATATTCTGGGAAATGTTCCAAAGCTAAGTTTGACTATCATTGAACGGCTAAACTTTTACAGCTATTTCGGGGCGAAAAAAAAGAAAATCAGAGCATAATTCCAATAATTGTCTACTTTTCCAAAAGAATGTCGCTATCGTTGTCGTTCCAGAATGACAGCGATGGGATTTTATGTGTAAAATTTGTAGTAATCTAAAGTTCTCTGCAAACCTTAAAATAAAAACAAAATCTTTAGCATATTTCTATTTCGGAAGGTTTATCATTGGATATTTAAAAAATTCGTTTCTGGAAAACAATCAAAAAAAAATAATCTACGTTTATAATATAAAAGATAATTATATATAAAAAAAAAACAGTTTATAATGGGTTTTACATGCATAAGGCTTATAATAAATGAAAACATTATTTCATCATTGAGAGCTTATTGTTTGTTATTTTAAAATTGTTTTAGAACAACTTTTTGAAATTTGCTTCTGCTGATTCTGTAGCTTTAATTTTCAAATGTTTTGTCGTTTCTACGTTTTGCTGTCGATGTATTTATAGTTAAATACTTCTAATGAAGTAATTTAAAGTGTAGGGTTTTAAGAGAACAAGAACTTTTGTCTTAGAACAAAAATTGGTCACTTTTGTGAACAGTCTTCAATGAAAAGTAAAACACATCGGTTTTGTTTGCTCACAATTTTTGTCATCAATAGATAGGATTGTCACAGTTTACTTCGTTGAGGTAAGAACGCTACCTAGTGGAGTCCAAATGAATTAAGAAATTAAGTGAACTCAAGTGTAAAGAGACATACATACGTCATCAAAATATTATCGTATTTAGGACAGAGCCACAAAAAATGAAATGAAAAAAAAAAAGAAAAGTACATATTGGATTTGAACCTAGGCTCCAATATTTGCAGTATGAAATACTAACCAATAAATTTACAGTAATGTACAACCTTTAGCATCTGTAAAATTTTTAAATCTTTAAAGGTTTACTGGTCATAGTTTCAGCACAGTCCTCTTATAGTTATGACCTCTTGTAGTTGATTAGAAGAGAAACATGCATACAGTTTTTCGAAATTACAGTTTAAAGGTTATAGAACTTTGATTACTTTTCGAAAATATTTAGATAGATGTTCTTAACTCAGTTAAAAGCTAATACTGAAATGGAGTTTGTTACAGAAATTATCCCAAATCAAAGTAATATGTAGATACAAAGAAAAACTATTTAGCAGATCTGTAAGTTGCCTAGCTTTCTTATTAGCATCTCCTCTACGATATTATTTATCAGTGATAGACAACCTCAGTCCACAAAAAGTTCTTGTTCTCGAATGTAGAAAACTTTTATTAATTGTTTAGTAGACTGTTGCTGTATGTTCTTAAATGTTCAATTTGTAGTAGTCTTCTTATTAAACGAGTCAATTCACGTTTGTAATAAGCACAAAGCAAAACCCGACCTCTTACAATTTGCGATTATCAAACACTTGCATTGTTAAACCTACTAGCCTATTGATTAGCGCTCAAAACTCATTTATTCAAGCCAAGTACATGTGAATCATGTGTCAAGTACAAATGGGCTTGCAGGAACGTTATTGCAGCCCATGTATTGCCAGTAGAAGCGATACCTGCATTGAGTTTATTTTAGTATGTCTAGACCATTATTTTGCACCACTCAGATGACTGTGTAAGTGTTTACGTTGGGTCCAGGATATCATATTCGTTCTCAACTTAGTGCTTCAACTTAGTGATTAATTATGCAATTACCAGTATTTTCTGATAGTTGCAATTGTAACTTCTCTAAATAAATTGGGACAAAAATTAAACATTGTCCAATTGAACAACTTACCTAAGCTACAGTTGAAGTTGGTTCTGAGAGAATTGATAACACCTATGAGAAGTACAACCCTTTTTATACTCTTTTTGAGTGTACAAATATCCCTTAAAGAATGAAAGGAAAACAATCACGTCAAGAAAGACAAGCATCTGAGAATTGCTGACAAGATGTGTGTTGTCAACTGTAGACATAATGAGAAACGATAATAAATAAAGTCAATGAACTGAGTTTTGTACAAATATTAAGCACTTCTTTTTACTATGAGAATTTTGAAATCTGAATCAGTGATATTGGTGTCATATTCAAGATAGACAAAGGGATTATTATTAAACGTGACAGAATAGAAAAAGTAAAATAAATATCAATTTGTGGATCATCGTTGTTTTTATGAATATATTTATTTAGGCCTACTTTGTTTAAGTAGGCCTAAATTAGATGTGGATAAACATTAATTGTTTTTCTGAAAATATGTAGTAAATACAATGAAAGGCAAAATAACGTCAAAGTTTACGACTTTTAAATATAATTACCATCAGACGTTGAAAAAGAGCGGAAACTAAATTAAATCGATAGATGGTCTTTTTCTTTGCTATGAATTTATCTTTTCAGAAATGAATGTTTATTAATAAATTATTTATATTTAAATAAAATAAGCAATTAGAATGACTCATTTTTCTAAAGGAAAACGCTAATTTGCTTAAAAACAAATAGTTATTAATTGAAAAAAACAAACACTTAAAAATTTCTAATAAACATCCAACAACATCAACATATTTCTTCTCCCAATATTTCGATTTTTTATCCAAAACTCTTTATCAAGGGATATTACACAGAAGAGAAAAACTACTTTTCTCCTTCTAAAAAGATCAACAATATGATAGAATGAATCAAATTTAAACGTGAAAAACAATCAAAACGTGAAAACATTCAAAAACAACAAATAAGATAAACTACAAAACACTAGGCCTACTAATCAACCAATTTTATACAATAAACAAAACAACAATATGAACCAAAAGGTGAGCAAACAACCAAAAGATAAATAAACTTACATTAAGTTTCGTTTTGCTTTTAGTTTCTTGTTTTTATCCATGTATTTTTTAAATATACCAAACGAAATTACATTCACTTTTAAAACATTTTCTTTATTAATACGCCTACTCCAGTTGATAAAACATGATTCTAGAAGCAATCTTTCAGTCTCATCCTGAGACTCAAAGGATACTTAAGTGTATGAGGATCAGGGTTATGATTTAAGTCAAGACTGCTCATGTTTTGGTTTATATTATTGTGTTGTTTATTGTTTAAAATTGGTTGATTAGTAGTGTTGTTTTGTAACAACTTACATTGATAAAGATTTTTGGATTAAAAAAATCGAAATTTTGGGAGAAGAAATGTGTTGATGTTGTTGGATGTTTATTAGAAGTACAGTCGGACCTCTATTTAACGAAGTCGCTAAATTCCGAAAAAAAGTTCGTTATATGGAAAATTCGTTAAATAGAGATTCACCTTTTAAAATTACTTTACTATATAAAACAGATTTAAAATACATAAACAATAAATATTATTAAAAAAAGTAATAATTTTAATGATATGAAGCATACATTACCACATGCGTACTTAAATTTTACTAATAAAGTCTGTTAATTTTGTCTGAGGTTTTTTTTTTTTTTGAAAAAGTGTTTTCGCTCATAGTATGTCTCGCATCTTCGCAATGCACTAAAAACCCCTTCAGTATTTTCTTCAAATTGTAATCCGCGTCGGATTGTTTCAAATGATTAAGCATTTCATCATACGAAGGTTTTTTTGATTTCTGCATCATGATCATTTCCATTTTCATCACCTTCATCTTCATCGCAATTCATTGCTGTATTGTTTTTATTTTTCACACTGTTCCAAATATCCGATTCAGTTAGTGTTTCCGAGGTCTCAACTTCAAAATCAAGTGAAAGATTATCATCAATCAGCACATCATCAACAATTTCTTCTTTTTCCCTCAGCTGTATCCAAATTTCTTTCATTTCCTCTAAGAGATATTGATAATAAAAACATTCCAAGGAGGAAAAAAAAATAGATGCCACGAAAAAGTTCGTTAAATAGAAAATGCACTTCGCTATTTGGAGATTATTTTACGAAGAAATTAGCAAAATGTTCTTGGTTCCAAAGAAAAGTTCGCAAAATAGAGAAATTCGCGAAATAGAGGTTCGTTAAATAGAGGTCCGACTGTATGTGGTTTCTGATATTTGGAAGAGTTGTCTAATTTTCATACCCTTAAAATTATTAAAATCTACTTAATCGACACTTAAAACGAAACGGTAGTTGGATACCCGCATAAAGGAGCATGTAAATGCAGTAAAAACTAGAAATAAACGTTATCATACAGCTAATCACTGTAATCAAAAAAGACATAATCTTAACAATAAAACGTGGTTATCATGGAAAAATATATAAACGAATACATGAGGAATTTTATGAGTCGGCCATGATTAGAAAGACTAAATGTTATAATCAAGAATTATCAACTTGTAATGTGTTGGAATATGGTATGTAATGTAATAATATAAAATAGAAAAAAAATACAAATAAATCCAATAACACAAGAGCGAAAGCGCTTTAAATTACTTGGTACATTCATAAAATTGACACCAGGAGTTTATCAAATCCCTGAACTTCCGGAATTCACTTTTACGCTCAGTTTGACGATCAACGAATAAGGTTGTGTCTTACATATTAGGGGTTATAGAGGTCTTGTTTTTATTTTTATTTTTTCATTTTTAATCTTTTAATTGTTTGAACACTTGAGAAAAAAAAACGAATACGAATTTTGAAATGTCATACAGCGTTTTTTATATTATTTTATTTTTACTTTTAGAATTGAATAGTGTCAATTAAGTAGATTTTATCAATATATTATTCCGACACGTAAAACTTTTTTAAATAAAAATTAAACTGAAAAATTGTTTTAAAAAAATTACATAATTTAAAAATACAGAAGCTTTCGAGAGACTTCAGCAGCGCTCCTTCTCAACTCCTTATTAAATTATTGCATAATAAAAACAAATAAAGATAATGTCTAGGAAATTTGCAACGAAGATAAAATAAGTGAGTATAGCGTTTTATTATAACCATGGGATAAATAGAATAGGTCATTCCATGGCAAATCACCTAGGGTGGCTTATCACACCATCTCAGATCTGAACGATAATTTTTTTCTAGGTATAGACACCCAATGTGAGTATGAAACCAATTTTCAATTTTTTATCCCAATTTATTTACAGGAGTTATAATTTTTTTTAATTCTAATATTTTTGTCATTAGCAGTATGATTTTAACAAGGTTTTTTACTTTGTGATAAAAATTATTGACGGTAATTAATTAAAATTGATATCATAATGTAACTTTTTACGCTGAATCTAACGGCACAAATTACAAGTTTGTAACTCCAATAGTTTTCAAGATGTAGCCTATGCTTTAGCATTGTTTAAACAATTAAAACAAGAGTGTAAGTCCTTTTTTAAAAAATCTGGGTTTTTCTTTACATGCAAATGAAGTCTAAATAAAGCTAGGAAAAAAAATCTATAGGTGTCCATTTCAGCCTTGGACAGGGAGAGCTCGGATCACACTTAAACAATCACGAATGGAATACTGCATTTATTCTACTAATTAGGTCAAACTAATACATAATAATTCCTTGTTTTTTGAACAAAAAAACATGAACGCACTACAATTAGAGTTACAAATTTGTAATTTATGCCGTTAAATTCAGCATAAATAGTTACATTAAGATACCATTTTTTCTTAATTACTGTCAATAACTTTGTGAAAATCATTCTACAAATGACAAAAATGTTGGAATTTAAAAAAAAAAATTTAACTTCTGTAAATAAACAGGGCAAAAAAATTAAACAATGGTTCATACTCAAATTGGGTGTCTGTATGTAGAAAAAAAAAATATCTTTCGATCTGAGATGGTGTGGTGCAAAATGGCTTCAAATTGGGTGATTTGGAACATGGAATAACCCAATAACACTCACAAATCTGGTCTGTTGTATGTAAGTATAATTATTAATTTAATACTCAATTCTTTCATTATTAAAGTAGAAGTTGAGACAAAAAGTATTTTTTTGAGTTTAAAGTAGATTAAAGTAGAAGTCGAGAACAATATTTGTTTTATTTATTTCCGGTATTTACTTCCTGTAATTCAGATTGAAACCAGGAAACAAAATATTTCGATGGTGTTTATCTTAATGACAAATGAACAAATACAGGCAGATTGATACAAAATAAACAACCCCGTCCACATGTTCTTAATCCAACAGCACGTCTGTCATCAGCATCTCAAAACAAAGAAGAGAACCTAAAAAGTATACATTAGAGTCCCCCTATTCCGAACTAATTGGGACCGAACACTGTTCGATTTAGGGGGAATTCGGAATAAGCGGATTTCATGAATAATATCAACGTATTGACTTGTTAAGACGTAAATTAAATGCAGGGACATCTGCTAGTGTCAGCTATGTACAGCGTTGATCGGCTTTAACTTCTTTGTATAACAATAAATGTACGTTTTTTCACGAACGTCTTTTTAATTTCTCCTGTTTTTAATTTAAAAAAAAAAATCGGTATTTTTTCTTAACTCTTTTCGGAATAGGCGGATTTTCGGAATAGCGAGGTTCGGAATAGCGGTACTCTACTGTAGTAAGAAATCCATTCAGTGATCTTAGACAGGTAAAATTCTCGAGATACAGCATTTCCCAGTCATTATTCTTCAATTCTATCGTTCTAAATTTTATTCTATAGTAATTTCATACATTTCAGTTCTTTTAGCAGAATGAGGCTGGATAGTTTTAATACCCCAACCTGGCAAGCTCTGCAATCGAAGGATAAATACTTTGGACTAAAATTTACAACATCTCTCAACGGATATCGAGTTTTTCACCGCACGCCACTGGGAATTGAATGCGACTTCTCTAGCCCACAGCCTAGTCTTTGTAGAATTACACAACAAAACCCTTGGAGGCTATTGAATTTGGTAAATATTTCAAATTGAAATCTAACTTTTGGATTTCTCTAAGAATTAGAAATAGTGAAGAAGAAAGTTTTTACGTGTGGTGAAGAAATAAGTATCAGCCAATACACAAATAAATTTTTAAAAATATAATAAATTATTATTAACAATATAAATAACCTACATAACCTACATCAACAAAGAATGAGCTCCGCGAAGGCAGCTCGAAAGCTCCAGAATACGTATGTATGTTTTTTATATTGTTAATAATAATTTGTTATATTTTTAAAATTTATTTATGTGTTGGATGATACTTATTTCTTCACTACGAATTAGTTTTAGTCCAGGGAAAAAAAATCATTCAAATACATAGGATTATAAATTTTATATTTATTAAGTCGCACATAAATCAACTGTATAACAGAAAGACATTCATAAATTTAACTTTATTTCGTATTATCCGTTAACACCTCCATCTGCAATTTAGTATTGTAGAGAAAAAAATACACCTTACAAAATTACTGTACTGCTATTACTGTATTTTTTTAAAATATTATTTACATTCTATTAATAATCCAATAAAATATTTTTTCAGGCTGCATATTAAGAACGTAACAAATAAGTTTACTCTTCAATATACAGAATATTATTAAGATGGTGCACCTTATGGAACTGCTACACAGTTCAATGAAATTCCTCCATTTTCTGTAACGCCTGGATTTTTGTTAGAACAGGGACAGCAGCGCCATCTGCTGGATATCGCCATACATTCGGCGTTGCCATTGCACCTACGACTGCACCAGCCGTAACTAATAGGATAACCTGGTGCATTTCCTGTTGCTGGTGGTGGAAGTGCTGCTCCTGGGCAGCCAGGCTCGGCTATACCTCTATACTCGTTAATTTCGTCCTGACTGAGTTGCGGTCGATTGGAAAACAAAAAGCGAAAATCTGAGAGAAATTACAAAAGTTAAAATAATTTATTTAAGGTTATTTAAAATGTTAATAAGATATAAAAAAATATTAATAACTATTAACATGGATGACCAAAGAAACTTTTCATGGTTTATGTAAACTAATTAAATGGCAGTGATTTCCCATGTTTGTGTATCACTTAGTTCTCTAGATGGAAACAAATTTACACGAAAACTGATATACATTTCTATTTAAATACTTTACTTCACTCCAAACAAATATAAATACACCAGAAACGACCAATATCACTGATCACTGTTCAAGTCTTAACCACAACACAGATCCGTTAGTGTACGTTATTTTTGAAACTACAGATAGATAGAGAAATATTGGAATTGTAACATAAATTGCTGCAAATGTTTTAATAAGAACAAATCACTTAAAGTTAATGAAATTTAATTTTTTTTTTTTTTTTTTTTTTTATTTAAATCTACACTTGAATTACATTAGAGTCCCGTTAGGAGCTCAAGACTCCTATCAACAGGTGCTACAGTTATTTTTATTAGATATACTTAAATCTATATGAATGAAACAAAACAAACTAAAAAAATAATAATAATATTATTAAAAAAGATTGTATAAATAGAGATGATATATATATATATATACAGTAGTTCAGATATAATAATATATATATATATATATATTTTCGAAAATTTTTAAAAGGAAATAAGAGATTAAGTGAAATTTTATAATTTAATTATTGATCTGTTTTTCCTAATAATGGTCTATTGTCTTAATTGTTAATTATTTTTTTTATTATTTTGAAACAAAGACATGCTATAGTGTAAGAACTGTTTGTTATATTTTATAATGCTTACAGAGAGAAAAAGATTCTTTTCTTTCTCCTCTCTTATTTATTTTAATATTTTTAGTTTCTTTATGTTGAGACCTAGAAAAAGTCTTTCGATTGGATAGACGAAATATTGGTCATTTCTGGTGAATTTATATTTGTTTGGAGTGAAGTAAAGTATTTAAATTTACACGAACTTAAAAATTAAAATTCAAAATTCAGAAGGGGGAAAAGATTTATCTATTTATTTATTTATCGTTCCGACTCCTGAGTTTAAGAATGAATGTTTAAGGTGAAAAAAATACGTGATGTGATAGATACGGGGAGAAAGTGATGGGAACGTTTTGAAGTGATCTCACAATTTCAATTTCTTTCTCATCCACAGCAGGAATCACTGATGTTACAAAAACAGGCTTTTGTAACCCATATGAAAAACTGGTATTTCAACTAATCAAACTATTAGCAAATGAATGTTAAAGATCTCATACAAAACTTACTTGGATCTTTGACAACTTCCGTTGTGACAAAGGTTGATAAAGTGAGGAAACACAGAACACCAGCAAGAAACAGTTTCATCTTCAGTTAGAATCACCTTCAAAAGAATAGAAATAAAAACTATAATTGCCATTAAAATTAACTCATTTTATTTTCTGATTTCAGAAAATTCACTGAAATTATTAGTTAAGCATTACTGAAGAAAATATTGTATAAAATAAAACATAGCTTTGCCTAATTTATCTCTGTTACTGATAAAACAATGCCAATATGGGATCATCTGCAAAGAAAAACTCAGGCGTAGTTAATAAGAATATAAGAAGTTTAACGTTAGAGGAGATTTTGGAAAAAAAAGAAAAATCTCCCATCATGCACTAAAGTAAACAAAAACCAATTCATGCTTCGAATTCATATTTTTGTGGCACTTTCTTCATAATTTAATGCCACTTTGAGTTGAGGGTCTTTATTAGAAATCCCTGTTTTAATACAAAATCCTGTGTTTTTTGTTGAATCCCACAGCCGGGTGCGGTTTTGGGTTCATATCGTTTCATGCTCTCCGATCTTACCATTGAGGGATAAATTTAGTTGATGATCCATAATAATGGTGAATAGTTATTGTAGATTTGGTCAATGATAAAATTAGAAGCATTATTGTTTACTTTAATTTATGATGGGAGATTTTCCTTTGTCAATAAGAACACTAGAGAAAAAAAAAATAATATTTAACGTGTGTGTGTTATAATGCAGAAGATAATTTATACATATTAAAATACAAGTACTTTTCAAGCGACTTTCTTTTAATTTCAAATAAAATGAGTCCATAAAATTCCAGGATAAAAAGCCAGGATAACATAACGTAGCTATGTTAGGCCTACGGTGTCTAGCAGTGGCGGTCGGCGATGGTGAATTTTCAGTTTGAAAATATGGGTTTTACCTGGGTTATTACTTGTTATAAGTGAGATTTACTGCTTACAGAGCTGTGACTAAAGCAAGGGATAACTTGAATTTACTAAATAAATATGCAGTGACGAAGTAATAATTTTTGAATATTTCATTTACGCGATTCGAAAAGAGTACCAACTTTGCGATTTTTTTTCTAAGCTCAGGAGCAAAACACCATCTTGATTTTTTTTATGAGTTACCTTAGACCTTTTTTAGACTTGGGTTAAAATCTCAAATTTTTAAATGTTGTCCCACATGGCCATTTAAATTTTTTCCTAAATGCTTACATGCTGTCTATTACTACAGAACTATTAGTCCTAGACTAATTTCGTTGGAATTTTTGGATTCAGCATAAAAAAATACACGGGGAAAACAAATTTGGTTCCATTTGATTGATTAGGAGATGAGATATTCAAGGAAATACGTCAAAACAGGGGCGTGGCACAAAAAAAAATAAAAAAAAATAAAACAACTTCAAAAATTCATATCTCGGCAAATATTTGACCTAAAAATCCCATATTTTGCAGAATGTCTTATCTTATGACTCTTTATATGCAAATAAATTTTCATAAAAATCTGTGATGCAGTGGTGAACTCATCGGTTGATTTGACGTGGAATGACGCAGCTCTCTGGACGCTCTGGGATGTTACAAAGTGAGAGTGGGAGGATTAGGAAACTAATTTGCATTAAAAAAAAATAAAACTTATATCAAAACAATAAAAATAAAAGAATAAAGAATTTAAACAAATTTTAAGAAATTTTCATTTACTAATTAACATTTCAAAACAATGTGTATTAATCAAAGGAACAACAACTCGATCAATTATTTATGATAACCATACTGAGAAATGGTGAATACTGAAAGATTATCATTACAACATGTGGATCAATCGTATTAAAGAAAGATTTCCTTTTAAAGTCATTCTTTTCGTGGTATATAATATTGTTAATTTTCAAATGTTTTGTCGTTTCTACGTTTTGCTGTCGATGTATTTATTGTTAAGTTAAGTTAAAGTTGCGATCAGGCCCAGAGGACCGCGCAATGCAACTGGAGGGTAGGCTCCAGTGTTCAGAACCTACGGGACAAAGTTGAGGACGGGGGGTCGGCCCGTCGCTCGCCCGCCTTTAACTCCCGGGAAAGAAACCCGGTACCCATTCTATAGAGGGCTGGGTAGACCCTAGGGCCCGTTTGGAGGAGAAAGAAGCGTGGAAAAATTCCCGTCCTCCGCCGAGGCCGGGAATCGAACCCGTCACATCCAACCCGCAGCCAAGCGCCCTTACCCACTCGGCTACTGGGCCCACTATTTATTGTTAAGTACTTCTTTTATTTGAAAATCATATGCTACTAAAGTGATGGAAGAACACCACTTGAGTAGAAGAGAACTTTTTTTAAGTAATATAAGTTTAGGGTTTTAAGAGAACAAAAACTTTTGTCTTAGAACAAAAACTTTGTCACTTTTGTCAACAGTCAGGGCCATCGCTTGGTTTGTTGGCGCCCGGGGCAAGATTACGTCAGGCGTCCCCCACCCCCACCCTAAACTCAATCCCACGTGCACCCACCCGACATTACACCTATCTGTAAGGATTCAAACACAAACACACAGCGAGCGCAGGGCCGGACTTAAACACCCAGGGCCCCTAGGCACTTGATTTTGCGCCCCCCCCCCCCATCCTGAAAATCTACAACCAAAAAAAAATCTATAAATCAACAACAAAATTTTGTTGTTTTATTTTTGCCGTTGCCGCGGCGCACAGGCGATCGCCCCGGTCGCCCCGCCCACGCGACGGCCCTGTCAACAGTCTTCAACGATAGGTAAAACACATCGATTTTGTTTGCTCACAATTTTTATTATCAACTAGCTGTGCCCGATATGCATTGCAATGCCACTCAAAGAAAGTGTTTATGTTTTAATTCTGTTTATTGAAGTGCTTTTGGATAATCAATATTTTTTATTTTACCGTCTGGTGCAAACACGAATAAATCAGAAGGTTTTTCGACGCGTGAGCAGGCCACATACAGCTGCCCATGTGTGAAGCATGGATTTTCCAAATTTAGTCCACACACTTGTAGCAATTGTCCCTGTGCTTTGTTGATGGTCATTGCAAATCGAGTCGCACCGGAAACCATAAACGTTTGAATTCGAAGAACCAGATATTGTAAAATGGTTCTAATAATTCAGAAACCTTTGCGGCCGTACGCACAACAACTCACCAAGGTTTCATCGCAATCTGATGAATGGTATAGGAACGCATTCGGGACAAACAAAGGTACATTCATTTTTACGTACTGTATTAAGAAGATTGATAGGATTGCCACAAAAGTTTACTTAGTTGAAGTAAGAACGCTACCTAGTGGAGTTCAAATGAATTAAGAAATTAAATGAAACCAAGTGAAAAGAGATATACAAATAACTGTAACTGTGAAAGTACAGAAATAATAAATAATTATAAATATCTAGGTCTATATATAAATAATAAATATACATGGCGTACTCATTATATTCATATATTAAAAAGGTTAAATTACTTTTTATATATGTTTTATCATATTAAAGACATCTTTCCTAAAAAAACAAAAATTATATTATTCAAATCATATATTGACTAAATAATAAATTACGGTTTAGATAATTGGATGAAATTAAAAAATGAAATGAAAAATATCAACAGAATCTTGAAAAAAATAATAAATTTCATTTTTCCTAACTTTAATAAACTGCAAATTGAACAACAAAATCAAATTTTAATAAATAATAAAATATTATTTCCTCAACAAAGAGTTATTTTTAATTTAATTATGCAAAAATATTATAATATGTTATAACATGCAGGAAGAAAATATCCATACAACAAGAAGTAATATAATATATACTAAACAAGTCTTTGATAATCCAAGAAATAACTTCGGATTACGAATTAAAAACAGACTTATTAATAAAATATTCGACCAATTTTCAATATGAAAAAAATTGAAAAGATATCTATCTTAAAAAAAATAATATATAGAGATATAATATCTGGTAAAATTATTTGGGTCGACTAATTTTGAAAAAAAAAAAAAAAAAAAGAATTAATTTTGTATATTTTATGTACTTTACTTTACATTTATTATGTACTCATAAGTTATGCATTTATAAGATATCATAAAAGTTTATATATAACTTTTATTTTCAAATTTTGAAATATTGTTTAATATTATTATTTTATTTGTAAAATTAATGGAATATTATGTTTACTCCAAATGTATATAGGACCATTTTTGTTTCTGATATCATTTTAACTCACAGCACCTACAACACAGGTCAATTAACCTAGTAGGACTGTAATGTAATATTTTGATGAATAAAAAAAAAAAAATGTCATCAAGATATTAACGGATTTAGGACTGAGACACAAAAATTGAAATAAAAAAAGAAAAAAAGAAAAATACATATTGGATTTGAACCTAGGCTCCAATATTGGCAGTCTGAAATGCTAACCAATGAATTTAATGTGTAACCTGTACCATATGAAAAATTTCTAAATCTATAAAGGTTTACTGGTCATATTTTCAGCACAGTCCTCTTATAGTTACGATATCTTATAGTTGATTAGAAGAGATACATTCATACAGTTTTTCGAAATTACATTTTAAAGGTTATAGAACTTTGATTACTTTTCGAGAACATTTAGATAGATGTTCTCAACTCAATTTAAAATGAAATGAAGTTTGTTATAGAAATTATCCCAAATCAAAGTAATATGTAAATACAAAGAAAAACTATTTAGCAGATCTGTAAGTTGCTAGCTTTCTTATTAGCATCTCCTCTACGATATTATTTATCAGTGATAGACAACCTCAGTCCACAAAAAGTTCTCGTTCTCGAATGTAGAAAACTTTTATTAGTTGTTTAGTAGACTGTTGCTGTATGTTCTTAAATGTTCAAATTATAGTAGACTTCTTATTAAATGAGTCATTCACTTTTGTAATAAACACAAAGCAAAACCCGATCCCTTATAATTTGCTATCTATCAAACGCTTGCATTGTCAAAACTACTATTGATTGGCTCGCAAAACTCACTTATTCAAGCCAAGTACGTTGTAATTCAAGTGTCAAGTACAACTTTCATCACGGTACACCATCAACATACAAATGGGCTTGCAGGAGCGATATTGCTAACCACGCATTGCCAGTAGAAGTGATACCTGCATTGAGTTTATTTTAGTATGTCTATACCATTATTTTACACCACTCGGATGAATGTAAAGGTTTACGTTGGCTCCACGATATCACATTCGTTCTCAACATAGTGATTCAATTTAATTATGCAATTACCACTATTTTCTGACAGTGGTAATTGT
The DNA here is from genome assembly GCA_023159025.1 of Thereuonema tuberculata. NCBI lineage: Eukaryota > Metazoa > Arthropoda > Chilopoda > Scutigeromorpha > Scutigeridae > Thereuonema > Thereuonema tuberculata. Next base: position 90,321,415 of record JAFIDM010002131.1, read on the forward strand.
AACTTCTGTAAATAAATTGTGACAAAAATTAAACATTGTCCAATTGAACAACTTACCTAACTTGAACAACTTACCTAAGCTATAGTTGAAGTTGGTTCTGAGAGAATTGATAACACCTATGAGAAGTACCACCAATTTTATACTCTTTTTGAGTGTACAAATATCACTTAAAGAATGAATGGAAAACAATCACGTCAAGAAAGACAATGCATCTGAGAATTGCTGAAAAGATGTGTGTTGTCAGCTGTAGACCTAATGAGAAACAATAAAGTCAATGACCTGAGTTTTGTACAAATATTAAACACTTCATTAGCCTATGAAAATTTTGAAATCTTAATCAGTGATATTGGTGTCATATTCAAGATAGACAAAGGAATTATTATTAAACGTGACAGAATAGAAAAAGTAAAATACAAAACAATTTGTGAATCATCATTGTTTTTATGAATATATTTATTAAGGCCTACTTTATTTGAATAGACCTAACATTAGAACAATAGGGTGACGTGTCCAGACAGTGTTTCAGACTGTAGCTGTGAAACTCCGTAAGATATTACCACTTTGATCTCTAACAAATATGATTATTTTTTTCCATTCATGTAATAAAGAATTAAAATGAATAAGTTAATGAATTTATTGTTCAAAAACTTTATTGATAGTATTAATGTGGATAAAATTTGATTGTTTTTCTAAAAATATGTAATAAATACAACGAAAGGCAAAATAATGTCAAAGTTTACGATTTTTACAAATAAGTACCATCAGACGTTGAAAAAGAGCGGAAACTAAATTAAATCGATAGATATGAATTCTCGAAACCTTTTCAGAAATGAATGCTTATTAATAAATTATTTATATTTAAACAAAATAAGCAATTAGAACGACTCATTTTTCTAACGGTAAACGCTAATTTGCTTAAAAACAAATAGTTATTAATTGAAAAAAAAAAAAGACAAAATTATTTTAAAAGATTTACATAATTTAATAATACATTACAGAAGCTTTCGAGACTTCAGCAGCTCTCATTGTCAACTGTAATTTCTTAACACACGTTAAATTATTGCATAATAAAAACAAATAAAGATAATTGTCTTGGAAACTTGCAACGAAGATAAAACAAGTGATTATATCGTTTCATTATAACCATGGGATAAACAGAATGGGTCATTTCATGGAATCACTTAGAGTGGTTTCTCACACCATCTTAAATCTAAATGATAATTTTTTTTCTAGGTATAGACATCCAATGTGAGTATGAAACCAATTTTTAATTTTTTATCCCAATTTATGTACAGAAGTTAAAATTTTATTAAATTCTGGTATTCTGGTAACAGTATGATTTTAACAAGGTTATTAGAGCAATTCAAGAACTTTACAGACAATCAAAAACAAAGATTAAAGTAGGTCAAAGATTATCAAAAGGCTTTATAACAGATAAAGGACTCAGACAGGGATGTTGTATCTCCCCAACACTTTTTAAAATTTATGTTGAAGCAGCATTGAAAGTTTGGAAAGAAGACTGCAGAGGATTGGGACTTAATGTGAAAGGAACGTCAATGTTTACTCTGCAGTTCGCAGATGACCAAGTCATAATTGCAAGGAGTAAAAATGATTTAGAGAGAATGACGATAACAATTAAGGAAGAATATGAGAAATGGGGACTATACATGAACGTTAGCAAGACCAAATATCAGGAGGAAATGAGACGGACCAAAATCTAAATAATAACATGAAAATAGAAAGCTGTGAGCATTATATCTCGGAGTAGACATTAATAGAGAAGGCAGAGACTCACAAGAAATTAAAAACAGAATTTGTCAAGGAAGGAAGGCTATAAAACTATTAAATTCTATTTGGTGGAGTGAAGAGATCTCTAGGAAAAGAAAGTATAATATATACAATTCTATTGTAAAGAGCATCTTGTTATATGGGGCAGAGGGATGGAGAATTATGGAGACAGAAAAAAAGAAATTAGCGGCAGTGGAAATGGATGCCCTAAGAAGATCATGCAGGGTATCAAGAATAGAAAGAACAAGAAATGAAAGAATCAAAGAAATAATGAAAATAAAAGGAAATATTTTGGACGATCTTCAAAGAAAACAATTAATTTGCTTTGGTCATGTTAAAAGAATGAGTGACGAAAGACTGCCCAAAATCGCTTTTGGTTACAAAACTAATCAAAAAAGAAAACGAGGAAGACCACGAAAGGCTTGGATGGACGATATTAAAAAAGCAATGAGGATTAGAAGTCTGGAAGAGGAATGGACCCTTGACCGGAAGACCTGGAATGGACTTCTTGCAGATTCTTTCGGAAGGCGGCACCTGACGCCATGAACCGAGTTTATATATATATTTACTTTGCGATAAAAATTATTGACGGTAATTAATAAAAATTGGTATCTTAACGTAACTTTTTACACTGAATCTAACGGCAGAAATTACAAGTTTGTAATTCCAATAGTTTTCAAGATATAGCCTATGCTTTAGCATTATTTAAACAATTAAAACAAAAGTGAGAGTTCTTTTTTAAAAAATCTGGGTTTTTTTTTTTTACTTGCAAAAATGAAGTCTAAATAAAGCTACAAAAAAAATCAAAAGGGTGTTTTGCCTAGTTTTTCAAAAAAAAAAATAAATGTTAAAATTAGCGTTCTATAATTACCGTAGTAAATAGTAGGTGCCATGCTATCTTCCGTAGTAACACACTTACAATTGTTCATCAACAACAAAGTTAAGACTGACACAAGTAAAAAACCTAAATATCAATATTTTTAAAAAGTTTTACCTATTATGCAGAATGATTCAAATACCGATTGAAATGGGAAACTAATGTCACAAAAGTGAAATTCTCATGTTTCTATAGGTGTCCATTTCAGCCTCGGACAGGGAGAGCTCGGATCACACTTTCGAGAATGGAATATTACATTTATTCCACTCTTTTAGGAAGTAAATAATTATTAGATAAATCATTAATATAAATTAATATATAAATAATTCCGTGCTTTTTTGGACAAAAAAATGGCCGTAATACAATGATCGCACTAACGGATATTTTATGCTATTTTACATAATAAAACATTTTTAACTTGGCAGCAATAAAACGAAATGCGATGAGAAATGCAAATTTATTAAAAAAGAAAAATTAGGCATTATTTTGCTTGGTTATTGAAGAAAAAGTAATTGTTAAATGTTTCTGCATTAATGCAAACGACATAAATTTAACAACAGTATATAAATATAAGTTAATAAAGTTTAACGTGCTATAAAATGGGTTAAATTAAATAGAACAAGAAATAATTTTTCAGCACAAATCTATGATCAGATCAATCAATAATCTTCATCGGTCATCATAACCATCTATGCCTTTCTGGTTCGATTAGTAATATATAAATATAATTGTATTTTCTTAACTATGTATTATTTCTATGAAAAACAACAATATATAGTAAATAAATAAAGTGTCCAAATTCAAATAAACTTGTGCGAATGCGTTTATTTTACTTTATTTGTTACTTGAACCGATTTAATAAAAACTAAAGAATTAAATTTAGCGACAGATTATGGAAGAATGTAAATCCAACTTTGATAATTTAATTTTTACTTTAAATACCCCTAATACAGAGGCCCTTAATTAAACTTAGGTAGATTAATATGAAGAGATGTACTTGTAAATAATATTATGAACTCAGATAAAAATTCGAATCGCATTTATAACATTTCTACTATTTGTACTTCAACTACAAAATTGTGTGTACCAAATAAATTTATTTATTTAGGTGATTATACCTTTTCAGTTGTTGGCTTCCTTATAATTTAATACCTTTTAGTCCTATCAATTGTTAGGTAAAAAGGTTTTTGTGTGCACTAGAGCACTTATTTTTTATTGTTGTTTGTTTGGATCGGTGGTCACTGTCGGGTGCGAGGGTGACTTCCACTTACATTCACGCTTTTCAGGAACCCTCATCGGGAGGGTGGATCGGACTGATGAGTCCCAATAAGGACGAAACGGCCGTTCCCGATTCCCTCTGAGGATAAACTCGAAAGGCGTTATTATTTATTCATGTGCAGTCTTGGTTTTCATTTTAACAAATATTTTCTGCACGTTATATTTATTTACTTCTTGTTGTAATTGTTTAAACAATGCTAACGCAGAGACTGTATCTTGGAAACAATTAGAGTTACAAATTCGGAATTTGTGCTGTTAAATTTAGCATAAATAGTTACATTAGGATACCTATTTTTAAGAATTACAGTCAATAACTATGTGAAAATCATACTACAAATGATAAAAATGTTGGAATTTTAAAAAAAAATGTAACTTCTGTAAATGAATAGGAAAAATAATTAAACATTGGTTCATGCTCAAATTGGGTGTCTGTACCTATAAAAAAATTATCTTTCGATCTGAGATGGTGTGGTGCAAAATGGCTTCAAATTGGGTGATTTGGAACATGGAATAACCCAATAATATTCACAAATCTGGTCAGTTATATGTATAATTATTAATTTAATAATAAATTCTTTCGTTATTAAAGGATAAGAAGTAGAATACAATATTTGTTTTTATTCACTTCCGGTATCCTGTAATTCAGATTGAAACCAGGAAACAAAATATTTCGATGATGTTTATCTTAATGACAAATGAACAAATACAGGTTGATACAAAATAAAAAACCCCGTCCACATGTTCTTAAGCCAACAGCACGTCTGTCATCAGCATCTCAAAATACAATACAGAAGAAAGCGTAAAAAAAATTCAGTAAGAACTCCATTCAGTGATTGTACAGGTAAGATTCTCGAGATTTCCCAGTCTTTGTTCTTCAATTCTATCACTTCTAAATTTTATTCTATCACTTAATCTACAGTAATTACCGACATTTCAGTTCCATGTTTTACAGCAGAATAGATAGTTTTGGTAGCCCATCCTGGTAAGCTCTGCAATCGAAGGATAAATACGTTGGACTAAATGTCCTAATCCTTCAACGGACATCGAAGACAAAACTAAAAGGAGGTGAAAGAAGTTAAAGCTTTTTTTTTCTAAAATAATTCCAATCATCTTTGTTTTGTTTTATTTCTTTTTTAGAGACCCAGTTGAGAATTATTATGATAACGATCAAAATCGGTAGCTATTGCGTTTGTTCTGTCCGTCCGTGTCTGTCCACCCGAACAACTCCCGAACGAAAGGTCGATTCGACACATGGACTTCACCATCGTGTACAGAGGCCCAAACAACCTAGGATTTGTGTATTTTCAGGGGTCACCCCCCCCCCTTACGTTCGAGATATTTGAAATTGTTTTAATTGGATTTCCGATATTAGTTTAAATGTTAGAAATGCAATCATCTGATTTCAGATGTTAGCTGTAGCTTGGTGGTTAAGGTTTTGGACTCGTATACTGAAGATTGTCGGTTCGAATCCGCATATCTGGTTTGTTTGTTTTTTTTCAAACGTTTTCTTTATTTTTTTTTCCGATTTTTTTTTTTTTATTTTTCTTTGCATTAATGTACTTTTTTTTTTTTATTATTATTTTTAATTTTCATTAAAAGTTAGACCTAGTGTTTATAAGTGCAAAAATGACATCTCAAAACCTGTCCTACTCACAATGGGGGGGGGGGGGGTCAGTTGGTCCCTCAGCACCGGGGGCCGGCCGTCAAAGGAGACCTGGGCTTGTCGATTTGTAGATTCCCTTTTTTTTTGGTTGTTGAGTCGGAGATTCTCTTTTTTTGTTTTTGGTTGTCAAATTGGAGATTTCCTTTTTTTTTTTTTTTATTTTGTTTATAACATGGGGGGAGGGGGGGGAAAGGCCCGGTATTGTATTTGGTACCTGGCCCGGAATTTGATGTGGGGGGCCTGGATTGGGACAATATCCTAGTTACGGTTAAGTCTCTTAACCCTGTAACTCTGTTGATGTAATGTATCGACTTACGTCCTGCCGGATGGACGGAACCTAGACGTAGGTCGAGGAAAGACTGTATTAATAAAATATGTAAAAGTTGCTGAATTATTGGTATTCATTCTTTCTGAATTGTTATTTTTAAGGTAATTTTCCTGTAACACCCACACGTACTTTAGTTTGTTTGTTTTTCCTTTCCAACCACTTTGAGATTTCTGTTATGCTTTTCAGAAACGAATAAAACTACGACTACTGTTTAAATTTTCATTTGTAACAATACATTAACAATGCTTTTTTCTTTTTTCGATAAACATAAGCAAATGAATTATTGATGCAATTTGAAAATTGAGTGGATTCATGATGTTTTATATCTGAAGTTACGACGCTTCAATCAACAGTTTTTTGTAAATTTCTACTAATTTGTTTGCAATTTTCTTGATTATGAAATTTTTTCAATTACTTTTTTTTTTATTTAATAAAACAAATCATCCATTCTTTCTTTGTACTTTCTTTTTAGATTTTGAAATAGTTTTCTTTCACTTTATTATTTCTTCTAATCAATTTTTATTTTTCTTCCAGGTAAATTTGTAATTGAAATAAATAGAACCCGGCATGGAAGAACGATTGATTTTGGTGACGTTTAGACCCGAACTTAAGACAAAACTCTGCTAATTAAACAGAAGGGTTTTTTGAGTTTAAAATGAATTTGGGTAAACTTTTTTGCTTTTCTTTTGTGCTTAGCAGCCGATATTACCTAATGATTTACGGAAAATAAAAATACTATAAAAGTATTATACAATATAAATTAACGCTATTTTTTCCGAATAAACTACTGAAAGGAAGTCTTATTTATTTCAATAGATAAGGTCCAATGCAACTGATATTAAAAGGAACTGGTGTAGTACAAAGAATTCTCAATAGATGGCAGGAGTTGTTACATCATCATATAAAGTTTCAATTAACGATGACACTGTCGAAAAACGAACTTGAAGGCAACATAATAATTTCAATCGATAATCTTTGTAATTGCCGTAGTTTTTAAACAATAACGATTAAGGCAAATCTTAAGTTTTGCTTTTTTTTATAGTTAAATATGCAAATAGCTATTAAGATCGTCCATAAACTCCCGCCATCTATTGGTAACTTAACGAACTACAGTAGTTCCTTTCAATGTCAGTGGATGGCAATAGTGCATCGGAAAGAGTACAGCGCTATATTACCAGGGCTTTTACCTATAGCCATGGTAATACAGTACAATGCTTTAGGATAGAGGCCTTCGTTAATAATAAAGTATAGTATAACGAAGCCCTCGATCGGACCCGCATAAAATGTCAGAAATGCTTAAAACGAAAGCAATAAAAGGATTTTTTTTTTTTTATTATTTTAATAGATTTTTTTATTGTTGAAGTCCATAGTTAATTTTTGAATTTTTAGCTTTTGAATTTGGAATTCAAATTTTGAAAGTTTTTTTTCATAAATATTTTTTAACAGTGGATATTCCACTTTCAGATTTTTATTTCATGATAAGAATTACTGTTCGTTTTGAAAAGCGAGAGCTACGACAACACAGACGATTCTACTCCGCGAAGGGGTGATACGCTGAGATGAACACTTTCCTAAGACCTGTTTTTCTTTTAGTACCTATCATTTTTGCAATAGTATTTATTCTTTCCATAATTCTTTCACGAAAAGCGCAAATAGAACGCAGCAACTAGTAAACTAACACTGATAAAAAGTAAATATCCTCTGAAATCCAAGGAGACCTGACGCATGCGCAAAAGCGTTGAAGGCTCTCGTAAACGAAAACGAACAGTAGTAGAATATTGTAAGTAAAAATAAGATAATCTCTCCGAATAAACAAGGATATTATTAATTATCTTAATAATTTCTTTAATTCTTGCGGTTTTTCTGCAAAAACAAAGCTGTAACAAAAATGTCAATCAACTATTAATTGCACGAAAATATCTGAAGGATCATAATAATACTTTTTCTTCTTTTAATAAAAGAATTTATTTAATTTGTAAAAGTATTTCAAGATTAATTTTAATTTAGTCTTATGAATATTGTTGCAAATTTTAAATTTCGTCTAATTTTTTTTAGTTCATTTCACTTCTTTTTTATATATTTCATAATTTTGGTTTATTATATATTTTTTTATTATTTTATGAATTTTTTTAAAAGTATTCTGTTAAGATTTTTGCCATTTGATGCCCAGGAAACATTTTTTGTTGATAAAATTTATCTGTCTGATTGGTGCTTTTTATGTGTAGATTTAAATTCACTAACAATGCAACCACCTGCACAATTAATTGAATTAAAACATTTTAATTCACATTAAAAATAATAACCAGTTTCATGGAACTGTAATAACGGTTCCCTTCTTCGGATTTTTTGTTTTTCGGATTCTTCTTCTTCCCTTCGCAATCCGAACAAGGGAGCCGTTATTACAGGTCCCTGAAACTGGTTATTATTTTTAATGTGTATTAAAAAAATAATTCAATGAATTGTGTAGGCGGTCGTGAACTACCCTGACAAATTCATCAACGACCAAATTAGATCTTACAATACTTTCAAAATTAAGTAAATTTGAAAATAGGGTATATATATCCCTTACAACAATAATAACAGCTTTTTGTTACAAAAATTATGTAAAACTTTCAATATAAATATTGGCTTTAGATATAAAAATAAAATTAAAAATTTGCTTTGTAAAAAAGTAAATCAACATGATTATCAGAACGAAATGGGTTTAATCTATAAAATTACTTGCAAAACTTGCCAGAATTTTTACTTAGGAGAGACCAAAAGGACCTTAGCGGAGCAGGTCTCCGAACACGGTAGGGCTCTAAAGAGTAAAAACAAAGACATCTCCGACATAGCTTATCACTGTATACAGAAGGGCCACGTTAAGGACACAAATGTTCAAATTTTATATAAAAAAACGCAATTAAGTTTAAGGAAAATATTAGAAAGTTGTATTATAAAAAAATCAAAAGCAAAAAATTTCAATAGATATGAAGGAGCATTAGTAGACATTAATACCATTGTTCTCATTAAAGATTATTTACATTTTGATATCCAAGAAGTAACCAATATTGTAGAGCTAAATTATTAACAATATTTTTGAATGATTATTATCTAGAAATTATGGTTAATAATTGTAAACAACAATTAAATTTGTTGTATATCTATGTTTTTTATTTATTTTGTTATGCAATTTGTAAAAACAATTAAATTTGTTGATAGTACACGTTTTTATTTAATTGCTGCCAAACTTATTCTTAAATTATTTGTGACTTTATTTCTATTATTGACTTGAAAAAAGGAAGATGCATACTTCCTGAAAATTTGTCTCTTACATTTAGTATTTTAATAAATATTTAAATACTAATGTCATGTGTGGAAGAGTGTATTTTTAGATGTAGTGGTTCCAGCACTGTAGTGCTCTTTAATAGCCATGTTTACTTTGTGGCTGTAATGTTTTTTAATATTGCTTTTAAGGAAAATAAAAAGATAAAGAGCATTTTTCAAAATTTAAGTAATGAATGATCTTAGATTTTTAAAGAATTTTCAATCACTTTATTGAAATAAATTAACATCAAGTTATGGCTTTTTTATTTCTGGAATGTTCTTATAGAAGCTGCCATTTAACAACATCGTTAAATATATACAATTCATTATATATTGTTTTTTTTCCATTCAATCATACTTTTTCTAAGCCAATAATTTCAAAAGAAATACAATTTCATAAAATAATTACTATCAACCTATAAAATATCACTACAATTTTAAGTTTTGGTAAATATGATACAATAAAGATCTTTACAACTATACACAGAAGGGGTATATTTTTGTACCTTCCCATTCTATTTCAATAATCAACAATATATTTAATCTAATGAACAACAATGATGATATATTTTGTTTTTCACTATCACTGGCTAATATGCGAAGTCAAACCCAATTCACCCTTTCTCTGCTTCTAACGGTCCTGGATATCAATTTCTTTATACATTTACCAAGGAAAATATTCAGTGATATATAGTATTACAATTAAAATTAAGGTGGCTTGATTAATACATTCTAGGTTTCAATTAACAAAATAGAATGGCTTCTTGGTTATATTTGGTTTTCTTAACCTGTCGATTACTTGGCCCGACTGTCACGTGGGTAGAATTCTGCCAAAGTAGCAGCAGGAATACGTTTCAACATTTCCTTGGGGAAAATTCGAAGCAGTTGCCAACCAATGTCAAGGGATTCAAATACTGTTCGATTCTCATAGTTTCCTGAGAAAACAAAAAGTACATTGTTAATAAACATATTTTCGCTCACACAGTGAATAGACAAAACATCAGATATATGGGCAGTCAAAATCTGACAGCTTAGCTTATAGTGGAACAAACCCCATGCCAAACACAACCAATAATAGACAAACATCTGAATTTCTTATGGGAAACAAGGCATCAGATCCATGAATCTGACATTGATGTCTACGACATTGAACAATGGTAGAACAGCTTTGCACTCCTCCAGCATCTGGTGGAGTCAATGCCTAAGCATATACAGGCTGTTATTAGAAACGAAAGTTTAGACGACTAGTTAGATATATGTAATGTTTTGTCTATTCAGTGTGTAGATAGTGCTACAAACTAATTCCTTTTCTGTGTTGTAAACAGTTCACATTTAAATAGGAAGTATTGTGGGAGTTTAAATTTTTCTATGTTTATTTCAGCAGACTTTTGTAGTTCTTACTTGATAATTTCTATTCTAATGCAAAAAACTATTTATTTATTTATTTATTTATTTATTTATTTACTTTGAAGAAACTGGTAATTGTTAGTAACACTGGATGTGGAGAAAACATTTACCATGTTAATATGGTCAGATATTTACCAATTCTAACTGAAAACATATTAATATTAATGCTGTTAAAGTGTTTTACAGTATATAACACACTATTTAAAAAGTGCTCACCATGAAAACTTTGTTTAATTAAAATATAACTCAAATTTAAAATATAATTCTGTTCCTTCTTAAAACTTAATTCAATAACAGAGATTAATCTTCAATATAAAAGTGTAATTTTCTATTTGTATAGCTAAGTGTTAGTGGTAATTGGTCTGCATGAATATTTATTATTTAGATGTTATAAAAAAAAAACACACACACACACAAACTGAAATTTGTACTGAAATAATCATGATTTCAAAACCATAAAGAAAGGAATTTTCTTCTTACCTTGTGAAATAAAGTTCTTTTCAAACTTTGACAAGAATTCCAAATAGAGTAAATCATCAGGAGATAAGGCTTCTTCTCCCACAACAGCCTTCATTGCTTGAAC
>JAFIDM010002131.1:90338634-90364579 GCA_023159025.1 Thereuonema tuberculata
AAACAAAGCATCGCTGAGATAAGTTGGTCACTGATTTCTGAGGATTTAGTAACCGCACTTTTGCATATGTCGAGCCGGTGAAAAACCTCCTATGTGTATAGTGAAGCACATAGGATATTTTTCACGGCAGCAGAAATGCAGCAAATAGGAGGTTGGAAATCACTAATGCTATAGTAGAGATACACATAAGAGCTTTTGTCACAACATGGAACGCGATCTGATCTTTCCAGCGGATCAAAACCTCATTCGTTCAACGCAACACATAGGAGGTTTGTCACCGGCAACGACGATATAATGGATGTTACAAACCATCAATCACACGAACCTTAATCTAAATGTGAAATTAAATAAAATACGAGTCCACAACCCTTCCAAAATATTAATTTTATACAAATTTTGAAACAAGATCCTTGTTTCTTTTTTTTTTTTCAAGCATTTTGAAATTACATAATTAGAAATTCAACAATAGTTATCATCGAAGTATAAATATTATATCACGAGCTCTTGATAATAAAATTCATTATCTATCTGGCTCAGGCAAATAGAGGCGACTATAAAATTTCTATTAGCGGCCCTATGTTACAGTTAACATAGGGAACCGCTCTTGCTTTTGTGTTGTCTGTCTGTCACACTCTGTAGCGGCCAAATGGTTAGAGGTATTAGAATGAAATTTTCACCATTGTGTTCAGCATCAAAAATAGGTGACCACGAAAAAAATCAGACCTGTAGGACCCCTCCCTGACCCCTCCCCCCAAATTAACGTTTTCCATATCAGTGTTAGTAATAATGATAACAATTAACACAGTAATAATAATAGTAATAATGATAAAAATTAACACAGTAATAATAGTAGTAATAATGATAACATTAACACTGATGCTTTATACATAACAATACTAACAACTGCCAACAGGACGTCATTGTTAATATTTACAAACGTATTGTTTCATAAATTCTTTAACATATCCAAATGATGCACTAAGCATTGTATTAGCGGCCCCTAGGTTACAGCTTGCATGTAAAACATAAAGGAATGGTCTTGCATTTATATGCTTTTAATTATTTTGTTTATACAATTGTGCGTATTACGGGGGCCGCTTTGCTTCTGACACTGTCTAAAAGCATTAATTACCTTGTTTCTTTTATATATTTCTTTTTCCAATGAACCTAAAATTCTGAAAATTTAAAATATGAATTTGTAAAGCATCTGGGATTTATATTTTCTTGTTTTTAATTTTCAAAATATTCTGTTAAGTTAAAGTTGCGATCAGGCCCAGAGGACCGCGCAATGCAGCTGGAGGGTAGGCTCCAGTGTTTCAGAACCTACGGGACAAAGTTGAGGACGGAGGGTCGGCCCGTCGCTCGCCCGCCTTTAACTCTCGGGAAAGAAACCCGGTACTCATTCTATAGAGGGCTGGGCCCGTTTGGAGGAGAAAGAAGCGTGGAAAAATTCCCGTCCTCCGCCGAGGCCGGGAATCGAACCCGCTACCTCCAACCCGCAGCCAAGCGCCCCAAAATATTCTGTAATTAATTAAATTAAAATTCCAAAACAATCAATTTTGTTGGTTCTTACGAGGTATTACTTGGTATTTTCAACTTAAAAAAACGACGAAAACCTAGATGATAAACAATTCGTAAAATAATGACTTTTATTTAAAATATTTATTATTAGTGCAATAGTTAATTTTTTAAAAATTAAAATTGTTTTTAAAATTGTTTGAGATTAAACTATATCTTTTTACGTGCTATCAAATAACCGTAATTAAAAAACATTTTCATTAAAGGCTTCCTAAATATCATGCAAATTCATTTGATGCTGTTCGTTTCCAAGAATAAATTTATTTTGAAGCATTTTGTTACAGCAATAGATGCTTGTAAATTCTATTAATTTTAATTTAAAAAAATAATTAATTATAAAATATTTTGAAAATTAAAAACAAGAAAATATAAAGTCCATAAGCTTCACAAGTTTATATTTAAATTTTCAGAAGTTTTGGTGCATTGGAAAAAGAAATATGTAAAAGAAATAAAAGGTTTGCAGTCGCCTGCATTTGCTTGAGTCAAGACCTTAAGAGATAGCGCGTTTAACTCGATGATAAATATTGTTTAATTTTGTGTTATAATTTCGAAAAACTTGATAAAGAAACAAAAGGCTTTGTTTCTAAAATTTTGTAAAAAGGAATAGTTTGGAAGAGTTCTGGATTTTTTTTGTTTACCCTAATTATAAAGAATTTTGAGGAGATCATCAAAAAATAAAAAAGCTCTATAGCGTATTTAATGTATAAACCAAATTGTAACATTACTTTTCGTTTAGTCTTTCATTGATACCTAAGCTCTATTAAGAACGAAGTTTAATTGTGACGATTCCCGAGCGTTTATAAACTTATTCTTAGATTAGAAATACAAATGAAGGTATATATTTTAAATACTTTTGAATGAACCGTTTATTTCCTTTGCTTATTTTATAGGAAGAGTCTTGTTAGTACATTAAGGTCAAATGTTGAGGGTCATTAACTGTTCTACGAAGCTACATTCGTTCTACGTGGTACTAATAGGTTGATCAATTAACCAAATAAAATGTAATAGGAAAATTAAAGGCTTTCAATGAAAAACAACAAACAAACTCAAGAAAAATGCTAAGTTTATTTTAATACTAATGTAATGTATGGAAGAGTGTGTTTCTATCTAATGCTAAGTTTAGTTGGGAATTTTGAAAATGTTATCACGAACGGGTAAATATATTCATTTCCTTGTTGTTCAGTAAGATTACTAAAGATTTTATTTTTCAGTAAGATTTTATTTGTTGCTTCATATACTAGAGCAAGACGTCAGTTATATCATGTTTCTCACATTTCAAGCATTTCCAATATGTAAAATAATTTCGGAAATGTGACTTTTTTATTGTTCCGCTGTACATTTCAAACAAGTCAATTCAAAAGTTGTGCAGAAAACACAAAACCAAGCGATCACATACAATTATGAATCTATCGAATGCTTGCGTTGTTAAAAGTGACGCTACCACTGATTGCCGCGTAAAACTCATTTGTTGAAGTCCTTGTAAGTGTCAAGCACCATTTCAAGCACTGAGTTCATTTAGTCTGTCTAGACCTCCATTTAAACATCTCGGACGAGTAAGTAGCCACCTTCAAATGGAAGTTGCCATGTTAAAGGTTTCAGAGTCGATACGGTGCAGATAGAAACCAATTTTGTCAATTACCATTATTTTCCTGTCACAGTCAATGGCCACCCAAAACAGAAGTTGCCTGAATAGGAAGTCTAGATTTACTCGAACCTTCCAATCCAAGAGAAGTCCAACTACTAGTATAACTACACATCGTGATTCAAAATTCCCTGTACAAAGTTTAAAGGACGATATTCATAATGGAACGTATGTCCCTAAACGCCACTCGAATGTGCTAAAAGGTACACTAAGGTTCAGAAATAAAAGACAAGTAATGTAGACAACAGGTAAGGACTGCTTATTAGTCCTATGTTTACAATACGACAGTAAAGTGTACACTTACGAGTTTCACAGTAGGTGTACTTAAAGTTCCTTCCAGCACCAACAGTAATATACGCCTCACAATGTCAATTATGGATTGCTGAACATATGCAAAATACAGGCCTTTCGCGGACACATCCAGCTGCCACAGAAACTCTTGCGATGAGGTTAGCGTCAGGGGTTTCCGTAGAATGATCCAGTTTCACCCAATCTCTGGTGCAAACACGCAAACGTCTGTTGGGGAACCGTTCACGATACAATCGTCGGATAGGCTCGTTCGTTTCCGTTAGCAATACATCGTCCGGAAGCGATATATCCTACTTTTACAAAGTCAACGTCTCAAATGACATACGGATGGCGCGCACTGCCCAACTAATGTGCTGCCAAATAGCGCCCTCTAGCAGATTCGGATGGCGTTTGCGGAAGCCACTATGAACGTATAATAACCCGAATTCATAGTGGAACGTTCGGTTTAGCTTTGTATTCCTGACCTACCTTTAAAGTTGTGCAGGGAATTTTGAATCACCTTGTATACACATAACAATTGTTTCTTTTTTTTTTTAATTGAATCCTTTAAATTACAAATTAAATTAAATTAAAAACTAATGAAAACCTAACAGCTTGACTGTGATTTGAAGTCACATCTGCGTTCAAAAATGAAGTTGAATTAAGATAAAATTGATAATTATCAATTCGTATTCATGTTTATTTCTATGAACTTATATAATTGGCTAATTTTGTCTGTCTGTCCGTCTGTCTGTCTGTAACTCGATATAATTAAGCTATTAAGATAGATTCAACGGTTCTCAATGGTACCATTGAATCAAGGGTACTCAAATTGGATGAAATATTAGTTCATTTTGTCATACCATATTGTTTCCATGAAATTTTATTCTTGGGAACCGACCTCGACAACTGAAATTCTAACAAAACATACGTTCAAAACCAAATAATTTTCTTACCACTGCATCCATTTTAATGAAATTTGGCATACTTACTCAGTTGTTTATGCTGATTTCGAAACTCAAACCCATTTTTGCCGTAGAAGCTTCGTTCACAAGTTAGCACAGTATTTAGATTACATTTACTTTATATTTGTTAGTTGATAATAAAATGATTTTTCAGATTTTTTTTATGCCTGTCGTCCGACAGGCTTTGCTGCTAGTATTAAATAATTTAATAATACAATCTAGTACACTGGAGATTGATCAGTGGAACTTGACAAACTGACATTGCCAGTTAGATGATTACGCTTACCTTTTGTATACAAGGTGTTCATTACTAAAGTTCAATTTTCGAAAGGCTGTAACTGGAGAACCAATCAGCGGAACGACTTCATGTTTCACATGCGGACGTCGGTAACGATGAAATTTTGTTTGGTGCAAAAAAAAAAAAAAAAAAAATGGCCGCTAGTTTGATGTACGGTGCTGCAATACTGTGTTGGAAAAAGCAAATCAAATGTACATGACATCATAAATTATTGAAATCGGTCTTGCTTCCCATGTTTCCCCCTGCTGTCCCAGTGACTGACCAGGTGGGTCCCGGCTGTGGCCGCTAGTTGTTTTAACATGTTGCTTAAACTCGCCCTGATGGGTAAAAAAAACTGTTAAACTGATGGGTAATAGCTTTAATTGGTCACTTCATTGCATAATGACAATGTTAACAAAAGATCACGCACTTCTTGTGAAGCTTTTTATCAAAATAATAGCTGTGCCTTAACAATATTGAGAAAGTTTAGGACAGTAAAAGTACTAAAATCAGTCCCTGTGACCGCAAATGGTGTTCGAAAAATGATTTAAAAATTTGAAGAGTCAGGTTTCTTACTGATGAAGCCTGGCAGAAGACAGAAGTGATCAGCAGACAGTGGAGGATGTAGCCATATCGGTGTAGGCAAATGTCGTGGGAAGCAGCAGTGGACGGCGTATTCAGAGCCATTAGCACTGTTCACAAAGTTCTACGACACATTTCACAAGATCTCGTATTGAAAATGCCCTACAGTTTCTTGCTCGAACTGAACTGGAAGCCATAGAACATTTTGTGGGATGACGAAGATCACTTCCATCTGCATGGTAACGTGAATATGCACAACTGCAGAATTTAGGCATCTGCTGACCCACATGTCTTGCGACAGGTGGCACGACACTCACCAATGGGTACCGTTTGGAGTGGTTTCACATCCACATTCATCGTCGGACGTTTCTTTTTCGAAGAACTCGGTCCTGAGAGTCCCGTCACCTGCATAGTTACTGGCCAGCGTTATGCATTTCTGTTAGCCAACCAGATGATTCCCACACTTCTGAAACTGTTTTCATGCAGGATGATGCTTCACCTCATATCGCCACCACTGCCAAGCGATTGCTTCGGGCTACTTTTTCTGACACCAGAATCATCAGCTGCCATTTTTGAGCAACTTGGCCAGCACGTTCGCCGGATCCTAATTCTTGCGACTTTTGACTGTTCGATGTCATCTTAAAGACATTGTCTACCATGAACACCTAGCCAACTTAAAGCATTACACGTCATATTCATAATATTACGAGTGACACTGTTGAGCATGCGATGTTGCGATTTCAGTACTTTGCAGATATCGGGGAAACCATATCGAACATATCCTTGTGTAACACAGAACGAATCATTTGTATCCACTACAGTATTGCAGCGCCATATATCGCCCTAGCGGCCACCTTCGGAAGTATTTTTTTTGCGGGAAACAAAATCCATCGCCACGGACGTCCTCGTGTGAAATATGAAGTCGTTCCGCTGATTGATTCTCCAGCAGTGGCGTAGCGTAGCGGGGGCTGCCCGCCCCGGGCGGCAAAATTTCACAATAAATAATAATACAGTAGAATCCCGCTATTCCGAACCCCGCTATTCCGAAAATCCGCCTACTCCGAACTGAGTTCAGAAAAAATACCGATGTTTTTTAACTTTTAACAGGAGAAATTAAAAAGACGTTCGTGAAAAAACGTACATTTATTGTTATTCAAAGAAGTTAAATACGTTAAATTGTTTATCACGAGCCTATCAACGCTGCAAAGAGCTGACACTAGCAGATGTCCCCGCACTTAATTTACGCCTTAACAAGTCAATACGTTGATATTATTCATGAAATCCGCCTATTCCGAATTCCCGCTAAATCGAACAGTGTTCGGTCCCAATTAGTTCGGAATAGCGGGACTCTACTGTAATAATATCTTGTAATCTGAACTAAAAATCTGAACCATTTCTTTTCATATTTTTGTAGCACCCTTCAATTCAGACCGATTAAAATGAGCATGGACTTTTTATTATTTAATCTGTGACGGAACCAGGGAATCCCCTTTATTTAAGTGAGTGTAGTCATCTCGCTCGCTCTAGCGACTGTTAACACCAACTGTAGTACTAACCAGTTGCCTTACGGTAATTTCCCGTGTTTTATTTTGTGCTCGGATTATTCACATTGACTCAATTCATGATTTTCTTTCCAGGCGGCACTTTTCGGGGGCGGCAAAATTTAAATATCTAAATAAGGGGGCTGCGAATTTGGCCTACGCCCCGGACGGCTGAAACCACGTTATGCCACTGTTACAGCCTTTCAAAATGTGAACTTTAATTATGAATACCTTGTGTATAAAAGAAAATAAGTTACCATTTATTAATTATAAAATAAATGTTTAATATATCTACCAAACACCTATAGTCTATTTGAAATAAACATTTTTTTTAATGATTAGGTCATTATACACAGGCCTCCCACATCAAATTCCGGGCTCAGGTACCAAATGCAATACCGGGCCTTTCCCCCCATGTTATGATAAAAATCATAAATTCTTAGCCAAAAATATCGTGAAAATACCACACGATTTCGTACTTCTAAAGCAGGGGTGGGCAGACTTTTGTAATGTAAGCGCTACCTCAAGTATACTCCAAGTGCCGCGGTCACCTTAAAACTAAAAAAAAAAACGGAATCGATGGTTGGACCCTTTAGCCTACCCTAAAGCTAGTGCAATTCCCGTGCCCATCGCGAGGAGGTTTGGTCCGTGGGGACTTATTATTATTATAATGTTTGTATGTTTCAAACCTTGGGTTTCCCCAGCAAAAACAATATGGCGGGTCAAGGACCAAAGCACATATTGCCAAGTGTAAAGACGTGTGCAAGAATGATTAGGAATGTGTGGTTGTGTCCATAAATTTCCTAACTATGCTTGTTGTGTTGAGTACGACAGCCTTCTGGAGTTTTGTGTTTTTGTGAAGTCCTAGTGTGCTGAGACTGTAGTGCAATGTGTGAGGTACCAGACCAGTGGCGGACAAGACGATGGGTACAAAACGTACTCGGTCCTGCCTCCACTGCTTCTGGAGCTCGTATGCTAGATCGGTGTATTTCCTGATCTTGTCTGCGGAGTTTTCTGCATGTTCTTGCTGATAGGCACTGCAATATCAATGAGATAGGTCTGTTTGTTGAGTTTATCAACAAGTGTGATGTCAGGTCTGTTGTGATGTATGGTTTTGTCTGTGTGAATGGGGCGATCCCAGTACAGCTTATGTGAGGATGACTCTAATGCACCTTGTGGCATGTACTTGTACATGTTCTTAAGAAATGAGTTTTTGTGTGCTAAGTGTTGATGAACAATCGACGCTACCTGATTGTATCGGTGGAGGTAATCTGTTTGGGAGAGAAGGGGACAGCCTGATATTATGTGGTCGATCGTCTCATGCGTAGTGTGACATTTCCTGCATCTGTCGTCATGTGTGTTTGCATCGTGTAGGATATGTTTCTTTTAGTTGCGTGTGGGGATGACTTGGTCCTGTACCGCGAAACCCTTCGGTCTCCCCAAACAGCTCGCCACTCATCAGCCATCTGTTCCACGCTTCCTTGTCGACATGAGGCTGGCTGAGTTCGTGGCGATATCTGTCATGGAGTTCCTTACGAGCCCATGATTCACGCAGCTGCTGAGTGTGGGTGTTAGGGGTGGTGAGTGTTGGAGAAGGGTTTTCGAGGTCCATGGGTGTGAGGTGTGTGTCAGCCTTGACAATGGCTAAGTGGAGTGAGGAGTGTTGTGTTCTTTGGTGGAAGTGTTCCCTAAGTGTGTGTACTTGTTTTGCATGTAGGGTGATGAGGTTGACGAGTCCTCGGCCTACCTCCTTGCGGGGAAGAGTCATCCTTTCCATAGCGGACTTGGGGTGGTGCATGTTGTGTTTCGTGAATGTAGTGCGTGTTGTACGTTGTAGTGCTTCGAGTTCGGTGTTTGTCGATGGAATTATACCGAACGAATATGTTAGTGTGGGGACGGCAAAAGTGTTGATGACTGAAAATTTATAAATTTCTTGTAGGAATTCAGTAAATAAAGAAAAAAAAAGACAAATTTTATTTTTATTTTTAATAAAATACAGTTAAAGAACGGATGATAGTTTCCTATTCCAATCGTTCCTTTCTATTTATTTAAAGGAAGAACCCAATCATTTGATTCTACAGATCTTCTATTATTAATCGAACATTAGGTGAGCGTTTTTCTTAAGAACTACTCAAAAGTAGGCTGGCCATTAATAACTTCTTTGCTCCAACATAAAAATTCTATCTGAATTACAAGAAATTCTATAAATCCTCTTTATCGTTCGATTAATTTCCCAAATTTAAATTTGGCAACGCAAGGTTATTAGAACATTTATCAACAGTTGGATGATGTTTGTAATTCCTTTGAAATTTAATTTTACGATTCAATTAAGAACAAACTCATTTCGTATGAATTAGTATTTAATTACGTTTTGTAATTAAAAAAAAGTCGTTTCAATTTAAAATTGTCTCAAGTAGACTTATCCTTAATTAGGATAATTTTAATTTTAACATAATCTTTTGATTATTCTCTGAATTACATCTTTTTTCAAGTGTTTTTATATCAGAGATGAAAACCATTAACCGAAAACAATTTAAGAAAAAAAATCAGAAGTTTAAACAGTCCAACTTTGATTGGAGAAAAAAAAAAATTGCTTCCTGTATAATCAGGGCCCCCACAAGGGGGGTGGGTCAGATGGTCCCACAGCACCGGGGCCCGGCCGTCAAAGGGGCCAGGGCTGAGATCTACAGTATGTTTATTGTGTAGAACAGGGGTGGGCAAGAAGGAAATTTTGGGTGACGACAGGTAAGATTTCTGAAGATGTTTTTTAATTGTCGATTTGGAATTTCGTTTTTGTTTTTGTTTTGTTTGGTTGTTGATTTGGATTCCGTTTTTTTTTAGTCTTAAGGTGACCGCGGCACTTGGAGTATACTTGAGGTAGCCCTTACATTACAAAAGTCTGCCTATCCCTGCTATAGAAGTATGAAATCGTGTGGTACTTTCACGATATTTTTGTCTAAATTTATGATTTTGTTCATAACATGGGGGGGAACCATAGCCTTTTTACAGGCTTACCATAGGTCATCAAACAATTTATACAAAGTAAATTGTGAGCCAGTTCACACGACGGTGAAAAGCTATTTTAATGAGCAAAAGCATGATAATATCTGCTGTGGCACGCCCGATTTGCTCATGCCTCACCACGGAAAATGAAAATTCTTCAGTCATTGGGATTGTTGAAAGATCTGAGTAACATCGTAATTCCCAAGATCCCCAGTGAGATGTATGCGAGACATGTAAACAGGGAAAGATGACAAATATCCCTCATCGTAGGATAAAGATATAATATCTACCGCACCATTGGAATACGTCTACACAGATCTTTGTGGACCGATTTTGGACCGTAGTGGTACCAAACAGTATATCATTACTTTCATCGATGACTTCTCAAGGCGAAGTTTTATCGACGTCATAGAAAGTAAAGAGGAAGTATTTCAACACGTGAAGAGGTTTATTGCGTTTGCCGAGCGATCCAGTGGATGGAAGGTTAAACATTTATTTTCGGATCGAGGAACCGAATACGCTAACAAGTGCATTTCCAATTTCCTTAAGGATGATGATGATGATGAGGTCGGTTCGCACCGAAGTGCGAGCTTCGTATCCGAAGCATCCGTGTTCCAGGGAGCGCTAGTGTTCCCAAGATGGTGAACCCATAGCAGACTCCCTAGAATTTCAAGGGAAAGATACTGGGGTGGTTTCCCATGGCCTTCCCCAGGACGCCATTAAGGAATGACGTCAGACCGAAGAGAAAGTAAAGAGGGGCTACAACATAGGAAAGGAAATTTTTTTTTTTTTTTTTTTTTTTGAAACATCCATGCTCGCAACCGGGATTTGAACCCGGGCACTGGCACACAGGTCTCACGGCAGACCGACGCCTGAGACCGCTTGACCACACCAGCGCGGCTCCTTAAGGATAGAGGCATCAAATTCCAGCACTCGACCGCATATTGCCCTCAACAGAACGGGATCGCGGAGAGATTTAATAGAACTCTTTTAGAAGTAGCCAGAACCATTCTAATTGACTCAGGCCTTCCACTGAAATATTGAACTTTTGCTGTGAGCTGCGCCAATTCCACATCAACCGCACACATCAATTCCACATCAATTCCACATCAAAGTCTTAAGAATGAAATACCTATAATTAAATGGTACAAGGAGCAAAAACCACCTAGTGTGAAGCATTTTCGAAAGTTCGGAAGTATAGCCTATCTTAAGATGCCCAAGGTAAAGCTACGAAACAAGTTCGTATCAAGAATTGATAAAGGAATTTTCTTGGGCTACTCCAGCAATACAAGAGGCTATGTGATCTTTGATGTTGAAGATAAGCGGATCGTTGAAACAAGAAATATGTACATTAACGAAAACAGGCGTGGATGTGAGCTTCTTGAAACACGTTCGACCGGAAACGATGAAGACTGTAATTGTCTATCTCTTCCAGAAAAGTTAAACTCATCGGATTCCAGTTCAGCAGAAGAAGATAAAGAATTAAATGAGGCTGCTAGAACTGTTTCACAGATGTCAAGTGACAAGTCGGATAAATCGTGTGAAGAGTCAAAGGACTCCGAATCCATGAACGAACAGTCGGATGAAGAAAAGTATCTGAATCTAAGAAGCAGACGCGTCAAAAGACACCCAGAAGTCAGAGCTCTGACTACTTGACTATTTAAGTTTATCTAATTTTCCTTGAGTTTGACCAACCTCTTTATTTACATACTCTGAAACCGCCATGTTAGGAGGCGTTACAAGTGATTACATTTTCCTACACCAAGTTTCAATGTAATAAATTTTTAGCGGTCCCAAGATTACAGCTTGCCTGTAAAACCGCTAGGGGACCGCTTTTGCTTTTATCTTGTCTGGATGTCACACTCTGTAGCGGCCAAACGGTTAGAGATATTAGAATGAAACCTTCACCATTGTGTTTAGCATCAAAAAGTAGTCGACCACGAAAAAAAAATCAGATCTCTGGGACCACTCCCTGACCCCCCAAGGCGTTTTCTGTCTTTTAAAGGCGTTTTTAAAAGAAAGACAACGCCTTGAGAGGGTCAGGGAGTGGTCGTAGACGTCTGATTTTATACACGTGGTCACCTACTTTTTGATGTACTACTTTTTGATGCTGAACACAATGGTGAAGGTTTCATTCGAACATCTCTAAGCGTTTGGCCGCTGCAGTGTGTGCCATCCAGACAGCATAAAAGCAATGTTAGCGGCCCCTAGGTTACAGATTGCCTGTAAAACATAGGGGACCAAAATCTTCACCATTGTGTTCAGCATTAAAAAGTAGGTGACCACGTGCAAAAAATCAGACCTCTAGGACCCCTCCCTGACCGGAAGTTGGGGTCAAAAGTGGTCGCTTCCGATAATGTTGTGTTTATAAAAGTTTGTTTATAAAATTGTGTATATTATGGAGCCGCTTAGCTTTTGACACTGTCTAAAAGCATTATTTATCTTGTTTTTTATTATTAACATATGTAGGTAACATCAGTATAGTCCCGTTAGGGATGTGTCTCTACCAACGGGTTACGAAAATTACATACATGTTTTTGGTTTTTTTTTTGCATACAATATACATTTGAATAATACCTAACTACAACTACAAGATTGTATAAAAAAGAAATAATTTAAATATACAAATGAATGGTTACTAATTAATATAATAAGTGATTCTAGGAAAAAATTTAATTGAACATGATTAAAACATCTTAATACTTGTATTAGATTATACAGTAAAACCTCGTTAAGTCGTCACCCGGATAAGTCGACATTCCGTTTAAGTCGTCGTTTTTCTTTGGTCCCGACAAAGTCTCATAGACAATAATGTGAAATAACCCTCTTTTACCCGTCTCCAAATTTAATTCTACACCGGATAACTCGTCACCCACAAAAATGGCCAAAAGCATCTTTCTTCGTGCTGTCTTCATGCCATCGTGCTGTCTTTTCAGCCCCGCCCCTTCACTTTAAGAAAACCAAGCCTTTACTGGGAATTTTCGACCACTCCTGTCACTTCATTCTTTTCCTACCCCTTCGGAGGATTTGTGTTCTTGGAATCTCGCTGCTAAATCATTCAAAGCACACTTCTCGCTGCGACTCTGTCGAGTGTAGACGTTTTTCTTGAACGCTCATGAGTGTGACTTCATTTCATAGCGAGTAAGCCCCGCTATAAGGGCTATTTTTTCTCTTGCAATTTCGTGGTTCGATTACGTTTTTAACATGCCAGTGAAATGAAAACTTACCTCGTTATCTTTTAAAGAAAAAAAATTATTGTACTTTTTGAAAAATCAAATGTTTCGAAAACAGCTTTTGCCAAAGAACACCATATTCCCAGGATTACATTTAACTATATTCTATCATCGAAATAACTAATTGAAAAAGCTGACTGCAAAGATGAGTAAATCGAAGTTTGACGAGATTAGTTCGATGGCTAAAACAAGCCAGATCGCACAATGTGCCGATTTCTGTCGTGATTCTCAAAGAAAAGGCCATGGAAATTGCTAAGTAGTTGAACATTGAAGATTTCGGAGGCAGCAATAGTTGGCTGGAACGTTTCATAGACATACATTGCCTTTCTTTTAAAACGATTAAAATGTGGTAACTATAAAAAGTGTTTTTTTTTTATTTTCCACTCATTCATTTGCATGTATTGATTTCTGAAATTCTTGTTTTTCTCATCGAATCCTACAGCAATTCATGAAAATACTATAATTCAGTGTTTGTTTTATTTTCAAAAATTCCCACTCCGCCTAAGTCGTCACTCCGCTTAAGTCGTCAAAAATGTTTGGTCCCTTGAGTGACGACTTAACGAGGTTTTACTGTAGTACAATTTTAAAACACACAAAAATAACCTTTTTTTCTTTCTTAATTTTGAAATTTACGTTCTTATAAATTAATAATAATAATTTTTCGATTTGTATATCCTCTTTATGATTATTTTTTTTTTTATTACAGTTACAGAAAATAAAACTGGATGAAAACTCGTTTATTCGAATTCGATTCCTCTCAGCGGAATCAGTTTAAATCAGTTTCTATGTCATTCCATTTTTTTGCACATAGATTTCACATTGCGCGTTCTTGAGTAAACTTATAATTAATTGAAGGTTATTATTTAATTATTTAGTCTTTTTCAGTAATTACAGAATAACTCCTATGATTGAAATAATTTTTCTAGGTTATGATAATAAAAGGGCTTAATATGAAAAAGAAAACGGTTTTTTTCCCAATTCAAGGACAAATTATAATAATTCAAATTTGATTTAATTTATTTATTTCAATGATTTCTTTTTAATTTCATTGCATTTAATGTACGTTATTTTCAAACTCGCAATGTTCATTTTATTTAACTTTTTTTTTTTGTATGAATGAAGAAGTTTACGCAAATCATTTATGAGTTTCAATGAAATAAAATACGCGTGGAGCAAAAATGACCACGTGACCGTGTGCTGATTTTTTGAGGTATACATCAGTGATTCCAACGTACACTACATGTAGAAAATATAATATTTTTTCTCTGAAACTCTTCTCGTGCACTGTTATATACTTACATATAAATAAGAGCTCTTTGATTAAAAAAATAATAATTCCGAAATATTTATCAAATAATTCATATATTATTGTAAAAAGACAGGTTTTTAGTTGGCCCACGTAAATGAATTTCTTTATTTCTTGTGTTAAAGACATTAACATTGTGACTTTTATAACCTTAAAGAATTTTACAACTTTAATGTAAAATTCTTTAAAAACCACGATGTTAAAAATGACTTTCTCGGCCTACGACAAATATTAAAAATGTTTATTACAAAGATACTCTTAATGAAAACATTAATAGCCGGTTTCTCCAATAGTCTTAAGCTAATCCTGGATAAGTCGAATTGAAATCAATAAGAGTTGCGACATGAGCTCATACTAATACTACTTGGAGAAACCCGCCGTTAAAGTATTAAAGTGGTTGGCATTGGTTTCAAGAAGAACGCTGTAAAAAGCGTAATCCTCAGCAAACCTGAATAAAATATGACAAAAATAAAAAAAACAGTAAATTTTCTTGTCTCACATTCTGTATATCACAATCCACGTTTGCGATTGAAAGTTATAGCCATCGCAATAATTACAACGATTAAAAATTAAAAAGATGTTAAAAACAAATTAATACATATGTAAATAAACCAATAAATAAAGAGAATAGACAGCTTGTCTGACCGCCCTCCCCTCTAAGCTGCAATTTATTCTCTAAATCTTATAATAATTCAGTTCCTTGCATGATTAATTTAAAAAAATAATAATTAAATGATAGTTAACATTTAGTATTGTATAATATAGTTCACAGCAAAAGAAAATAAACGAAAAACTAATGAAGGAAAATAAAAAACTACAAGATATTCAAGCTGGATCAGCGAAATAAAGACAGTGAAGTTATGACACGGCTGCTGTCACAAGTGCAAATAGACCCTATCAAATTCAGGGCCAAGTTACCAAATGCAGTACCAGGGAGCCCTCTCACCGTATTGTCAAAATCATAGATTTTTAGCCCAAAATATCGAGGAAACACAACACGATATCATATTTCTTCCTTTCAAACAGGCCACACACAGTTATTAGAATTATTTTGGAGTAAATTAATTTAACACCAACATCTATTTTTTTTCCAGCTTTATTTTAGAAATAAGGTTTAGATAAAAGTTCAGAAAAAAATTCTCTCTATGCAAACATTGTAGTACAGAATAGTTCTATGCAGACGGTTAAAGCTGAAAAGTAGTTTATATAAAATGTAGGCTTAATTGTAAAAGAAAGAAGTGATGAGCTAATTCATATCATTTTTTTTTTTCGGTTAAAACCTCAGCCCGGGCCGCTCCTCTTTAAGTGAGGGAGCTTGTATTGGATTGGCCAAAAAGTTCGTTCTTTTTTTTTTTTTTACGTATGTTGGCTCTAGTAGCTCTTAAAGCTAAAGCTTTCCCCACTACAGGCCGTGCAGGTCCTTGGGAGCACTGGAAGTAAGGCTCCAGCGTTTCTGGACCAACGGGACTAGATTGAGGTCGGGAGGTCAGCCCGACGCCCGCCCGCTTTTAACTCAGGAAAGAAACCCGGTACCCATTCTACAGAGGGCTGGGTAGGCCATAGGACCCGTTTGGAGGAGAATGGAGCGTGGAAAAATTCCCGCCCTCCGCCGAGGCCTGGAATCGAACCCGCTACCTCCAACCTGCAGCCAAGCGCCCGTACTCACTCGGCCACTGGGCCCACTCTAGTAGCTCTTAGGTGTCTTTAATGTCATTGGACACAATTTTGTTAGATTGTATTGTGATAGCTGTCATATCAGCGTGCATTTAAACAAAAACAAAAAAAAACTGTGTATCGCCAATCTAATATTGAAGACGAAAGATAATAAGCACGCAAGAACGCATTTTTTTTTTATGACTAGGCAAAAACTTGTTACAACTAGCCATGTTACAACTTGGCTGGGAAGTTCGGATTCATCCGTTATATTCACCGACATTTCACCTTCAGATTTCCATTGATTTCGTTCTTTATAAAATTCTCTTAATGGATAAAATTCAATTCCCTGGAAGACACCAAACGCACCTGGAACGTTCTTGCTCAAAAAGTTAAAAAGTTGTGGGAATATGAATTACGAAGTTGCCTGAAAGATGGCAGAAGGTAGTGGAACAAACCATTGAAGATGTTGTTCAATAAAATTATTGGTGAAAATGAAAAATTTGTGTTTTATGTTTACATAAAAACCGAACCAACTTTTTGGCCAACCCACTACAAAGTGCGCAGAGGCAGCAGAGCGTATCATACGGAACTTACACTGACTCACCGCTGTATTAGGATGTGGGGAATAATTAGGGATAACAACAAACGACTATTTTAGTCGTTGCAGAGGTCTCACCTAAACACAATTAAAAACCTATCACAAAAGCTAGCGTTTCGTTAAAACTCTCACAGCGAAAGAGCAGGGATTTGGAAAAGAAAGATAGATGTAGGTTGTCTCATTTAATTTTATTGCGATTAACACTGAAATCACAATGAAAACAGCGGGTTAATGGAGGGATTACGTAAAGAGGATTTATTATAATCTGAAGTTAATGAAAATGCAGTTAGGGAGTTGAGAGGAAGCAGGCTGTGTGTGGTTCCGATGTAGGTTACTAAATATTGTTGATGCTTGCAAAGTAATCTCACTTGGTTTCTATTTCACAAGATATTTTCTTTTTTTTTCTGTCGTTCCCTTCAGTGCCTGTTCAAAAAAGCGTGCACTGCATTAGTAATTGTTGGCTTTCTTCTAACTGTATTAATTTTATTGGCAAATTTTTAATATCCTACTATGACCTTCGTAAACATTAAATATTAAGGTCCTGACTCAAGCAAATGCAGGCGACTGCAAACCTTTTATTTCTTTTACATATTTCTTTTTCCAAAGTATCTAAAATTTTAAAAATTTAAATATAAACTTGTGAAGCATCTGGAATTTCTATTTTCTTGTTTTTAATTTTCAAAATATTCTGTAATTAATTAAATTAAAATTCAAAAACAGTCAATCTTTCGGGTGTTTATGAGGTATTACTCGGTATTTTCAACTCAAAGAAAATGACAAAATCTGAAATGATAAATAATTCGTAAATAATGTTTTGTTTTAAAATATTTATTATTAGTGCAACAGTTAATTTAAAAAAAAAAAAAATTGTGTGTTTTTTTTTAATTTGTATGAGATTAAATTACTTTTTTAAAAATTAACTCTTGCACTAATAATAAATATTTTAGAATTTTTTACCATTTCAGGTTTTTGTCAATTTTGAGTTAAAAATACCGATTAATACTTCGGAAAACCCCAATAATTGACTGTTTTTGAATTTTAATTTAATTACAGAACATCTTGAAAATTAAAAACAAGAAAATAGAAATCCCAGATGCTTCACAAATTTATATTTAAATTTTCATAATTTTAGGTGCATTGGAAAAAGAAATATATAAAAGAAATAATAGAGTTGCAGTTGCTGCAGTTGCTTGAGTCAGGACCTTAATGAATAGAACCGAAGAAGATAAAAATAAAGAGGTAGAATGGGTTCGGGTCTCATGTGTGTTTCATGATGGTGGAAGATCCGCGCTGGGTAGATTTTTCGGGGTTCTCCCGTTTCCCCTGCATTTCTCCCACCATATTTTCTCAGTCTTTCTCTCCTTTTATCCTCATTTCCATGGGATAGCACAATAGACCTTCAGGTCGCGGTGCTTGGCTTCTATGCCACCCACATTCACCACCATCAATCAATAAGTAAGTTATTTTAATGGTAATGGAATGGAAACATGAGAGAGATAATAAATCTTTACTTATACGAATTTCCTTACCAATGTCCAGAATGTATGTATGGGTAAACGGCAATCGCTTGCAACAAAAGATTTTCCCTCCGCTACAGATCATGCAGGGTGCGCGGTGGGGATTATCAACCAGCGTGATAACTTGATGCCGGATGGCCAGTCCGAAGCCCGCCTCGAATAAGAAACCCGCTGATCATTTGATAGAAGGCTGAGTGAACCCTAGGATCCGTCTGGAGAAGAAATAACAGTGGAAAAAATCCCAGCCCACAGAAGAGAATTGAACCCGGCTCTTCCAGTTCCGCGCCTAAACCAGTTTTTTCCCCAATCCCTCAATAAAGTAAAAGCATTATTACTTAGAAATTAATAAAAATAAATAGAAATTGAAATATACGATTGGACAAAAACTAAAAGGAAAAACAACAAACACGAGAACGTAGCATTCGTGAGTTGAGTTTGCTTTTCGTAACTGTTAGCCTTTTTAGTAATTTTGCTTTTTTTTTATATATATACATTGTGATTTCTTCAGCGAAGTCGCAAAGTACCAGCGTCGAAAGAAGTTGAAGTTTTCGAAAGCAATCAATAGATGGAGACTTGGAAAAATTAAGTTCTTCTCCGAATTTCCATACAATCTCCGAGAAACTTGGGTTGGATCGTTGCATTTTGTTGATCTCATTAATAATCAAGTTTCATGAAAATCCGTCCGGAGAGAATCGACTTGTTTCAGGTGCACGCACGGATGAATGACAAAACGTCACCAATAGGCGATGATCGCATACTTTTCATATACCTATGTACAAACATTAATAAGAGCAACGATAAAACCTCAATTAAAGAAGAAAATTACGATTGCCAATACTCAGCTTTCGAATACTCTGATGGTAAGTATAAATAAATAAATAAATGAATAAATGTTCAAACAGATTTCAGATAGTCTACATCAGAGGTTCCCAACTTTTTTGAGCCGCGAACCCTTCCAATATTTCATTTGAATCTCAACCCATCCAACCAAAAAAAAAAAAAAAAAAAAAGATCGACTCATATTATAAATGCAACCTTTGAAAAAACCTGTAGGGATTTTGCAAGTAGATTGTCAGGACTCACGTATTCCTAAAATACTCTAAAGTTAAAACGACTTTTCACTTTCGTGATCAAAGAAGGATAGTTTTCGAAAACTTAATTTAAAGTTTTCCAAATTAATCTTTGTATACGGTACCGTATATAGAGCGCAAAGTACAAAAATGTTTGTTTCCTTAAAACTTACAAATTACTAAACCAATTTGAATGCAGGTTTCACCATTCGGTAGAAAGAATAGCAGGGATAGTTTATGGCCACAAACCACCACTTTACTACTTAGATATTCAAGCAGTTAAGAAAAGAAAAAAAAAAAAACATTTCAAAAAACCCGTGGGATTGCACGATTTAAATTCAATGAACTTTTATGCTGTGTTCTGAAGTTTCTAGAGGGTTAAATTGTGCTTCTTTAAAACTCTAGGGGATCAGGGATAATATCCATTTTTTCTGGCTTCAAAGGACGCCTACGACAGAGGTTTTTTGAAGTTGCTTATTTTCGGCGACATTTTTTGGAATATTTTACTATTGAAAGGCTGCTATCTTTTCCTTTCTGTAATTTCTTAAGTAAATAACTGTTAGTTAATTAATTCTTCTTCAGTTCTTTTTATAGTAATTTAAGGCTATAGGTCTCCCCCTGGGGGAACTTATTAGTTTAATCTCCGACACTGGCCAGGTGAATTGGGAGATACATTTTATACTTACTGCCAGGTTTTTCGAACAGATACTGAAGGATTTTCCAGGCCTTTCCTCAGGAAACCATCATGGAATAGCTTTAAACCGGAAAAGAAAGTGAAAAGGAGGCAGACAAACCCAGGAAAAAAACCACTTCCGGCGCCGGGATTCGAATCCAGGTTCCAACACATCAACCTAATGGAGGTATCTCATAGACCACAAGGCTATGTCGGAACGGCAGTTAATTAGTTTAGTTATTATCGGTTCACTATTAACGTGTAAATAATTGTTAATTAATTAGCTACATGTAAATAATAATAATAAGCACACAAAACACTCACTTAATCAGAGCACGGTCCCATACTACAAGTACACACCACAAAGCGTACTAGAGTCACCCTCACATAAGCTGTAATGGGACCGCCCCATTCACACAGACAAAACCATACATCACAACAGACCTGACATCACACTTGTTGATAAGGTCAACAAACAGACCTATCTCATTGATATTGCAGTGCCTATCAGCAAGAACATGCAGAAAACTCCCGCAGACAAGATCAGTAAATACACCGACCTAGCACACGAGCTCCAGAAGCAGTGGAGGCAGGACCGAGTACGTGTTGTACCCATCGTTCTGTCTGCCACTGATCTGGTGCCTCACACATTGCACCACAGCCTCAGCACACTAGGACACTAGGACTTAAAAGCACTTATGCACAACTGCAGAAGGCTGTGGTACCCAACACAACACGCATAGTTAGGAAATTTATGGACACAACCACACATCCCTAATCATTCTTCCAAACGCTGTTTTTTTTTTTTTTTTTTTTTTTACACTTGGCATATGTGCTTTGGTCCTTGATCCGCCATATTGTCTTAGCTGGGGAATCCCATGGTTTGAAGCTTTTTCAAATAATAATAAGCTTTTTTCGATAATAATAATAATAATGATAATAATAATAATAATATCTAGCTATCTACACATATGTAAAGCGCAAAACGATGTTTCTATGTTTATTTCTTTGTCCTGTGCACTGGGCAACACTAGTTAAATAAAAACTTCCGCTAAAAATTTTTTAAAGCCTTCACGGAACCACACATGAATTAAAACTCTAAAAATTAAGGTTAAAAGAGAGACTTTAAAAAGAAGTTTATAAGGTAAAAGGTTAATTAACCTTAATTTTTAAGAGTTTTTATTCCGTCTGTTTCCTTTTCAACTTCTTAATTCGACACAAGCTATTGTTTAAAGACTTCCGCTAGTTAAATAAAAACTTAAAAAATAAATATTAAAAGTAAATAAAAATTCGTATTTAATAAGAGAATTAAATAACCAGAAAATTAAAGTTACTGCATTATATGTATTTTTAAATAATTTTTTTTTAGCATCTGAAATTTACAATTTTTTACGAAATAAAAATTAAAAAAAAAAAAAAGCCTATCCATATAAAAAATGAAAACGATTCCTTTTTTATTGAACTACAGGAAAATGCTTTTCGGTCAATTACGCCCATTATTTAGTAATTCTGTAATAATTATCCTAATAATTGAGTCTCAACTGAATAACTGGCTGGAATTTCTTCAGAATGGAAAGAGTCATATGCAAATTAGTTTTCACTTTCAAGATTTTACAACAATATAGAATAGAGGTGTAGATTAGAATTGCACACAGGTATCAGTAACGGAGTCGCCCTCCCGTGTTATGGTCAAAATCAGGGATTCTTAATCAAAAATATTGCGAAAGCACCACACGGATTTCATGTTTCTCCCCTTTTAAACATTCCATACACAATTATAAGAACTATTTTTAGAGTAAATTAATTTAACACCAACATCCACTTTTCCTTCGTAAGCTGATTACAATCTTAAATTCACCATATTTATTCCTTTTCTCTTACAATTCCTTTAATTTATTTAAATATTTGAATGTTTTCAATTATAAAATGCCAAAAAGAAACAAGTGCTCATGTTTAGTTACATGAAAGTTTAAGTGCCGTGTGGCCCTTAAGGAAGTCGTAATAACACGTTCTTGCACATAATCATCAACACGTCTCGATTGATGATCAAATATTGGTCAAATATTGATGATTGGTCCGGTGCTGAGGGACCAACTGACACCCACAGTCGCACTTAAAAATTAAAATCATTAATCTACAGTTAATTAAAATCTACACACAAACAGATTTATTCCATGAATTACCGCCGTTTGAGAAACAGCTTCTTCAGACAGAAAACAGGACACAAATTCAATTTTAAATTACAGTAAAGCAGCTCGTATAACTATGTTTTAGAATGACATATATGCATCGAAAACCTAATAAATAAAAGATTTAAGTTAAAAGGAATGTGGTACCTTTAAAATTTAAAACAACACAAAAGAATACAACATTTTAATGTGTTTAAACAAAATTCAATTTAACACACTTTAGTTATTAATAATGTGTGTGCGGCTATTGTTATAATTTACTACGGGGGCGTTATTTTAAGCGCTCTTTTCAATGTTTATAGAGTTAATTTAACTCCTTTGTATTAATTTATAAGAATAACACCTTCTTTAGTTTATTTGGGATTGTTGTAGCTTCCGAAATGTATAGGGGAGAAGGTGGTAATTGGCACAGGGTTTAATATGAAACAGCAATTTTTGTGCAAGTAGCTGCTGCTGTCATCCGGAAACCGCTCTAATTTCTATCGCTCGTTTTCCTTTTAGCCACCTAGAGATAGGTAACTTCAGTATTTCGTTGTGTATGGTTATGAGAAGTAGTAGTGTGTTTTCGTAAACCTGAAAGTTTTTACAGGGTAAGATTCAACACAATTTATGGTACTGTTATTAATACGAATGAGGTTTTGCTTATATTGTATATCATTATTAATTAACTGAACTACAAAATGATGTATTCAGTATTTAAGAATTAATATTTTATTACTGAGAATGGATCAGTCAATTTCCAAATGGCGACTGGTGGTAATATGAAACAGGTGTTCCATAATACAACCTCACGATGCCAAGAAGCAAATTAGGTCCTGAAAAGAAGGGACTAAGGCAAAAATGGCGTCAAGAAGATATGGTAAATGCAAGAAAACACCAAATCAGCAGATTTTTGCTCATGAAAGACTTGCAATTTTTAATTGAGCGTTTTCTTTCAATTATAAAATGTTCAGCATTAATTTTTACTTTTTCTCTGTAGTTTCTTTATTTTCTATTGATGTGAAGCAAAACAATGCATTAAAGTATCAACAATAAATGATTTTTTACTATAATATCAATAATAAAGAAGTATTGTTGCATTTTAACATCTGTTTCATATTACAACCCCAGTTCAACAATTCATTTTTTTGTAGAATGTTCTAAATAATTGTACCTATTCAAGAGTTTTAAATATTTATTTAAAAAAATGAGTGATATTTATCTCACACGATATGTATACTAATGCTACTGACGATTTTAATATATTAGAGCCACTTGAAATTTAAAATATTGCCAAAAATAAAAAAGTGGTCCATATTACCACCTTCTCCCTTATTATTTTAAATAGCTAATGTGTAATGTTAAATTAAATCGTGTTTATTACCGTAAAATTATTGTTAAGTTTTCGATGTATAGGGAAGTTGCCGTACCCCCTATTACGTTATCATATTATTGTACATATTTAGATTACGATGCTTCTCTTTATATAGTAAATGACCTGTATATCACTTAAATATATCTGAATGGGTAAGTTTGACTCTTGGTAGGATGCATCCAATACACACAGGAACCACTTTTCCTTCCAAGAAATCGCTTCCCATAGTTTCTTTACTTCAAAGTTTTTAATTCTTAAAAAAATTTGTCTTTAAAGAACAAAAGCTAACAGAAAACAAGTTATCATCGTCGCATTCTTAAAGCATTTGTATCAAAGGCTCATAGTCAGAAAGTGCGTCTGGACTCGACAAGAGATAAATTCATCTGGATTCTGTTTTAGTCTCAATCTAAATGTCGTTCGTGATAAGAGTTTTAAGAGATTCACTATCAACAGTTAATTACTGATAGTATTTGTAATAGCAGGGAAGTTCCCGTACCCCTTACTGTAATAACGTAATAGAGGGTACGGGAATTACTATACAAGCTGTTAATTGTAATTGAAAATTTAATTTTTGTTTAGCGCAGTGTTTTCCAACGTTTTTTTGTGCTATGCCCCACCTAAAGTATCTAAAGTATGCTATGCCCCACCAAATTAGATATAACTTTCAAAATAAAAAAAAAAAAAAAAAAAAACTTTAACTTTCACAACCAAAAAAATTTTGCTCCATTTTCGAATTGCCCCCCCTGTGGGGCGTGCGCTCCACGTTGGGAAACAGGGGTTTAGCGTGTTTTGTCTGAAAAGAAGGCTGTTTCTCAAACTGCGAAAATACATGGAATAAAATATGTTTGTATGTTGACAGAATTTGGATGATGTTCAGTTTATGGAGTCTCGGAGTTTCAGGTACATTTATAAATGAATATCTACAATTCATTGCAAAAATGATTATTATCTTGAATCTTATTTTTTTTTATCTTCCAGTTATTTCGTGTAAAATTCAAATAATTTGACACCTTTAAAGGATTTAACCGATACTAACAAAAAACAAATAAAAAGATCTGCTTTTAATATTTTCTTAAAATAAAAAGGTCAATCTAGTCATATTTTCATCGCACGTGTAGCTGCCAATGGAGTTGTACCAGTTTTTTCGTAACGGTATTACAGAGGGAACTTAGAAAAAAATAAAGGAACAAGTCCATTCAGTTTTGTGATAAACAGAAAACTAAAACAGAAAACTCATCCCACTACAATTTGCAATCTATCAAATGCGTTTGTTAAAGTGACACTGCAATTGATTGCCGCTAAAACTTATTTTTTCAAGCCGTTAAATTCTAGGTCCAATTTCAAGCATTTGCACTTATGAACTGTTTGAACTGTGACGTAGGTTGTGACGACATCACTTAAACAGTCTGTTGCTAGGCTCGGTTGCTAGGGGTTTCAGCATTGAAATTAGTTACGACCAAGCAGGTGTTTAGCTTGATTTTCTTTAAGAACCAAAAAATAACAAAAAAATTATCAGAAAGCATTTTTAAGACTTCAAGAAAGCACAGCTTAGGGTTTTTTTCCTTATTTTTGTGAATTTTTGGAGAAATATTTAGACAAAAAAAAAAAGCTAATTTTATGCATATTTTAGAGGTTCAAACTATAATAGATCACAGAGTGCCGGATGTCGAGAGCTTGTGATTTGTTCACTCAAAAGCCTCTCTCCAATAGCAAAGGACCGAATTGACGTACTGAAACTGATTTCAGAAGTAGGATTGTAGAAGAATAAATAACTTTATATTCGCCAACAATTATAAAATTATCTATTCTTCTACAATCCTCTATCTGAAAAGAGCTTCAGTAGGTCAGATCGGTTCTTTCATTTTGGAGATTGACTTTTGAGTTAATCTATCAGAAGCTCTCGACATCGGTTGCAAAGTGATCTATGGAAGTCCGAACTTAAAAAGTGTATATAAATATAGCTTTTTTTATCTTAATATTTCTCCTAAAATTCACAAAATAAGGAGGAAAAAAACCCTAAGCTGAGCTTTCTTGAAGTCTTAAAAATGAGTTTTGATAGCTGCCCTTAAGGACTATCGCTAATAATAAGAAACTAAAATATCAGTAATACTTTGCAGTCCGTTTATAGGCGAGAAAAATTTGCAGCTGTTAAAATTTTTTTTAGTGAATTACGAACAGAATCGGATAAATTTTGTTTTAAAAATCAAATTCGATCCAGCTTTTTTTTTAATTGAATAACATCTAAATTTTAATTCAATGTTCTTTTTTATGTACTCAATATATTTAAAATCCAGGAGACCACAGAAGCACAATTACACAATAATATTTAAAAAAAAATTAACACATTAAAATATTAAAAAACTACTTAATGTTTCTTAATTCGAATTCAGAAACATTATGTAGCATTTTTTAATATTTTAATAAGTTAAATATTTTTTTAAATCTTACTGTGAAATTGTGCTTCTGTGATCTG
>JAFIDM010002131.1:90367314-90379410 GCA_023159025.1 Thereuonema tuberculata
TATCAACTGGTGTGAGTTAAAAGTCTTATTTCCTTGCTAAAAAAAAAATGACGTAAGAATGATTTATATTTTAAACCAAGGTTATTTCGAAATACTTTCCCGAAATTGATCTTTGAAGCCATGAACTGGTTTCTTCAGTGTCGTAATAAAGTTGTTCTTGTGTAAATATTCGTTCTTCTTTAAGAATAAGGAATGAAGTGTTTTGTTTTTCTTACTGATGACAATCCAATTTGAAAGCAATTTAGTTCGCACTTTTAGCCATCAGATGGCAGCACTGTTCTTTAACGAAACCTGTGAAGGATCCTTTTCTTTTATGCATTTATTTATTTTTCTATTTTTAATATGATGGCTGCTATATTTTGGAAAATAGAATTCTATTAAACACAGAAAAGAAATCGTTGTTTCATACTTTTTCTGTTTATTTACGAATTTATAAGAAAACTTAACGTATTCATGTGACCAATTTAGTCATTGAAGACACCATTTTAAATTTTCATTAAGATTTTATGTAGAACTATTTTAATTAATGCAGAAAACAGAGATTTCTTTCTTACTTAGAATAAAAGATTCAAAGGAGATGAAAATTAGTAATTAGTCTAGAATAAAGTAGATGGTGCTATTGAATCTAGGCTCCTGTAGAATTAAGATATTGAGAATGCTAATACTGAAACATACGTTCGAATAATAACATAAAAAAAAAATCCTTTAAAATAATTATTGCGAGATCTTGAGGAAGAGATTTAAGTATTATCCTGGACTAGATGTCTAACTTTGATCCAATTTCTAAAAAAATATTAAATTATCTCAACTATTAGTAGCACCAATCATAAGAATTAAAAAATTAAAAAATTACCTAAAAATCCACTATGTTTCGGGCCTTCCTTCTTTATTAAGGCCCTTTCTCAAGTGTTCCCTTATACATTTTTTTTTAAAAAAACTAAAGAAATTTTTAAAAACTATCCTCCGTACACGGGTTTGTTTTGAAGAATTCTTCAAAATAGGTAATTTTTTAATTTTTTAATTCTTAAGATTGGTTTAATAATTTGTTAAGCACGTAAAACTTTTTTAAATAAATTCTAAAAAAATAATTCAACAAACAATGCCTATGCGATATTCACAACTTATATATTCATCTACGATAGCCTTTGATTTATCCATCGTACCTTAGATGAATAGACTTTGTACTTCTGCTATTAATAATTTCATTTTTTTAAAACCTTTTTTGTTTCTTGGCACATATTCGGGAGTGCCACGAACAAACCTACAATTGCTTTAAAAGACACGTTCCTCAAGAATTTTATTTAGGAATGTGTATTATACTAATTTCTAAAGCTATTTCTTTGTAATAAATTAGCGGAAAGCCATTATCGATATTTGTAAATGCTTGAATTAATTTTGAAGAAAGCTTAATTAAATCTGGTTAATTATTAATGGATATCAAGAATTTAGTAACTGTAATAGTTTTCAAAAAAGAATGGTTTGTCATATAAGGTCATAACGTAGCGGTCGATTTTGTCTGGAACAAACGTCACCAGTCATGACGTCATCCACTTGAACTCCGAACAGTCAGTCCAAGATGGCGTCGTTTTGTGATCGCATAAGCGTGACCAAGAAAGGACAAACGTTGCATAGCCAAGCAAGGGGAATAAGGTGGAATATTTATAACAATTTCATATTTAATTATTATTATGTATTCGTAACTGTAGAAAATACAAAAACCAGAATGTTTTCGTAATGTTTCTAAGATTCAGTTACGGATTTTAGCACTAGATGTTACGTCCTTGAAACATCAATCTATAAAGGAAATTACGTCGTCAAAAGCTCTTCTTTCATGAACTGAACTGTATAGATTATCAGAATCTTAGAAGACAATTCATCATAAAAAGAAAATATTGAAAATAAATAAATATGAAATAAATACCAAGTGCATTTATTAATACATTTATCATTTAAGTTAGAACTTGAATCTACGTCTCTTTTATTTTCATTTGAGTTTAGGAAAGGGAGGCTCCAGCGATCACCATCTAAATAAAGTTCCCCTTTGATCTCTTTACAAATGAAAATCGTATTATTTTGATGTCTATAGCTTGTAACAGTCTTTTGTGTATTAAACAAGAAGTTCCAAAGAACTGAACACCTATTTTCCTTTAAACTGTTACTTAAAATTCCTTTGACGTTTTTTTTTTTTTTCCAGACAGTCGCGAAAATATTCAAATTACAATATCTGAAATGAGCAGAACAAAACTTGCCGAATTCTGAAAAACAAAAAAAAAAAAAAGGTTAAAGAATTACATAAGCATTGTCTATTTAAATTGCTTAAATAGGATTAATTTTAATCGTATCAAGTCCACGCGGAATGGATTGTTTAAGATAATGAGATATTATTAGAAATAGGATAGAAATGCATTGTTTAGATTCCAGTATCTTTTAATGGGGATTTTTGTCGTCTTCTCGCGCTAATTTCTCGACATTTGGAAATGATATCGAATGGAGAAGTCAGATCATTCCCTAGTTCTTGAATATGCATATCAAGTTACAAGAAGAGTCATATAGCGGTTTAAAAATTATGAGGAGATTGGACACATGCACTTATATTCAGATTTGCTGATTTGTTGAGCCTCACTCATATTGGATTGTTAT
Source organism: Thereuonema tuberculata (assembly GCA_023159025.1). Classification (NCBI taxonomy): domain Eukaryota; kingdom Metazoa; phylum Arthropoda; class Chilopoda; order Scutigeromorpha; family Scutigeridae; genus Thereuonema; species Thereuonema tuberculata. The sequence goes on from JAFIDM010002131.1 coordinate 90,369,955, forward strand.
TAACATCTCGAAATCTATGGGGCGTTGGCCCCAACATGTATCATGTACTTCATGTGTACTTTCATCTCACAAAAGGGCATTCAGATTTGAAACGTACATGGTGTGTCGTCTCCTTGTAAGTGAATATTGTTTGTTTGTTTGTTTTTTTTTTTCTTTTTTCTTTTTCAAAATTAAATCTTTTTAATTTCATTCGCTTTCGAATCAAACAGTGAGTCTATTATTTCGAATTCGAGATTCACGCTTTTACCAATTTTTGATTAAAAAAATAAAATAAATAAATGCTATAAAATCGTTTTGTGACATGGTTTCCGTTCCAATCAATTCCACCAATCAAGTTCATTCAACTGAATTACTAAAATAACTGACAATTCGTTCACCTTCGCCAAAGGAAACCAATTTGTACAAACATTTCATTAAAGTTCAAAACTCTTACAATACACCACGAAACAAAACACACACACAAAAAAAAAAAACATACAGTTGACAATATTTTAGATAAGTTTTTCCGTTCGATGAGATTTCCACGAGTTATAAAAATAGGTGAATCTTAAAGTAAACGAAAATCGGTCAACGGTTGAAAATGGATTCTTTTTTTTTTTTTTTCTTTTTGTTCTATGTGACTAATTTGACGTAGTCACTGACGAAGCGTTTTGTCAACAGAAATGGTTCATATTTCGTCCTTGTCTATGAATCACAGTGAAAAATCATAGCAATTTTGTGAATTAGAAGAGATATCATCACATGATTCATGAAATTAATAATCCAAGAAATAAGCCTCATGTTCTGTCAAGAGCTTCTTTATTAAAGAAAAGTTTCCTTTTTCTTTGACTTTTTTTTAAAGCGACGAAAGGATCAAAAGACTCTTGCTATTTGTAAATTCAATACATTGAAAACACTGTCTTCAAATTTGTTATTTCCTCAAAATTAATTAAATCATTGAAGTCCTTATAGCCAAAATACAATTAATTTAGAGATAAATTAAAATAATTTATATTTTTAATTAATTACAGAATTCTGTAGAACCTGTTAAAAACAAAATATGGAAAGAAGTAGAAGCCTAAAAATATTTTTTCTATTTTTATTTTTTATTTTTAATGTCAAAATGATGAAACGAAAAGCCTATACAGGTACTCCTCACTTTACGATCTATCTGCTTAACGACCACTTGTACTTTCGATCTCCGCCCTTGAAGGTACAACTTCTATTTCATCGTCGTCATCTCCCTCTACAGCTCCAGATAACCAAATAAACAAATGATATGTACATACGCATGTCTTTTTATGAATAAATTTGAAGTTTGTTGCATAATTTTTATAATTTTACAAGGATCCTATATTCCCGGCGCAAGCTCCTCGCTTATCGACCAATTCGCTTAACGACATAGTCGTCGGAACGGAACTCGGTCGCGAAGTGAGGAGTACCTGTATTTAAATTCCAATTAATCTACTGAGACAAACAGTACACATTTTCCATTTTGTGATGAAAAAAAAAAAAATTAAATCCTCATTATTTGCTTAAATTGTCTAAATTAGATTAATTTTAATCGTAATAAACCGCGTGCAACAGATTAAAAATTTAATATTTATTGTTTAAAATAATGAATTATTAACAGAAATAACATAGAAATCCTAACATTGTTTAGATTCCAATGCATTTCTTTGGGATTTCTTTCTCGTGCTGTTTCTAGATAATGACTCATTTGCAAAAGAATTCAATAGAAAAAAATTAAATCTTTCCTAGTCAAGAAGATCCAAGCAATGGTTCAAAGGTTATTAGGGGCGAAGACAAACACCGAGTGACTGATTTGATGATTGTTACTTTCCTATTTCTTAATTAAATAGGAGAAAAACAGTTAAAAAAGAAAATAAATACATAAATTACAGCTTCAAGTCGAAATACGAACATGGTTGTTTAACTATTTATTGAGTTGAAACTTTCGCAGACGGTCTAGGCAAGAAGATAAAGAAGTTCGCTATTGAGTTTGGTAAAAATCGGAAGTTGTCACGCCAACTACATTTAATTTCAAAACGGCATTTACCCCATTTTAATGTGAGAATGAATTTCTATATCCGAAAACACAGATTATAAATTCCTATCTTTTTTGTTATATTTAACCTTTAATTACAAACCTTGGCAGTACTTAAACGTTAATAAGACACTCTTGAAGCCATTACTAACTTAAACATATTAAGTGTCTGTTGTCGTGCAAACAGGCTTTTTATGTCTCTTTAATTTCTACCTCTTGTATTTCGAGGTTCCTCTACAGACACGAACTAAAGCATTTTCAGAGGCTGTTCTACAGAACATAAACATGTGGATCTCGAGAATAGAATTATGAAGAATAAGAGTTCTTGAGAAGATTAAGGCCGGGAAATGAAAATTACCTTCAAAAAGATAAGAGTTAGGTAAACATTGTTTTAAATTGGAGTTTTAAATATAAGAAAAAATTAAAAAAATCAAAACAAGTTGAAAGGACCTAAAGCCTATTTACAATGTGGTTTCTTAATTATTATTATTATTATTTTGGTTTGTGAAAAAAGATAAGCGTACGCTTACTTTCAAATTGTACTGATTGTAAACAGTACCAATTTTCCATTCTCTGAAAAGAAAAAGATAATTAATTAGGATTAATTTCAATCGTATCAAACGGCTTTTAATGGATTTGCTAATTTTTTTTTGGAAAATGTATTATACAGGGTGTCCCAGGAGGAAAGGTCAATATTTTGGGAGGTGATAGTATCGGTTATTTTAAGCAAAAAATGTCATATGAACAAGTGTCCTATTCCGAATAGTTTCCAAGATAATTGAAATTTGGCACGTAATTGTCACTGCGGCTGCTGGCCGTTCTTTTCCTTCTCTTCCACCTCACGGCGCTAAGATCTCTAGACGTAACCCCTTGGATTTCTGTTTATGGGGTTGAATGAAGAGTGAAGTGTACAGAATGAAGAGTGGAGTGAAACGACACGAATTGCTCGCTCGCATAATTGTTGCTTTTGTGCTCATAAAGGAACTTTATGAACTCAGAAAAACAACACATCATATTCTCACAAGAGTTTAGAAATGCAAGATGTTGGTGGTGGAATTTTTGAAACTTTTATTATAAACTGTTTATTATATATATAAAAGTTACTTCCTCGAATATGTATATTACGATATGATAAGTTTCCTCCAGAGGTTCAAATGTTATCAGTTAGGGAACACAAACACACAACAGACAGCGTTATTTAATGAAGCTAAAAATAACAACGATTTTTTTTTCTAGATTAAAATATATAAATGTTGAAAACATACATTCAAATTTAACCATAAAAGGAAATATTTAATTCTGATGCTTTATGATTTCAGAATATTTATTTATTTACGATATTTGACTATTTTCATTGTATCTTCGAGAAATCATCACTATTGTAAAATTTTATATGTAATATTATTAGGGTATATATTTAGATTAAGACTATCGAATAGAATTCCATCACAGATACAGAAGGACAGACTAAAGAGGATTAAACCTTGTTTCATGGAAATCTATTTTTTTTTTTTATTCAATCAGAAAATAACCCAGATCCTTATTTCATTTGTCCACAGTTTCCTTCAAAATAATAAAAATAGAATAAAGATACAACAAAGTATTAAAAAAAAATCAATATATAAATCTCTTATGTTAAACGTGCTAAGTTTCTGAGTCAGTTTTTTCCTACATACTTTTTTTCTTTTTGACATTAAAAAAAAAAATAATTCAATCTTAACCTTTTTTAATTTCTTTTTATTTTATTTCATCATATAAATATATATATCTATTTGTCAAAACTAATCACCCATTTGAAAGAAAGTAATCAAAGGGAGATATATATTAATCAAGTATTTTTTCCTGAATTCAGTGAATTGGAAACATATATTCTCTTAATAATCTTATGGATGAAGTACTTCCTAATGAACAGATTCCATAAAGCGTTAAAAAACTATTATAGATTTGCAATATTCCGGTTTTCCATTCGTTGTTCGACTATTACCAACTTAGAAAATAACAGTTAATATAAACGAAACGTTTCATGATTAGCTTTTCAGTTAATTTAATTGAGGACAATTAACCTCTTCTAACTTAAGAATTAAAAAAGATCTTATTCACTCCATGTTTTCATTTTTAAACAGTAATTTCAAATTTAATCCTACAATTTAAATATCTGAGTTCATATGAAAAACAAGAGTGGCATGTCGAGTCATATTCCGGGAATTGAGACATGTCCGGGAATTCGGAATAGGTGGGTTCTATCCGTTCAACCAAAGTTTTTTTTTTTTTTTTTTTTTCCGGATGGGGGATGGAGGGTTACAAGCAAACCAATGGTTGTCCAACAAAAAAAAAAAGTCTAAAATTCTAGATTTCTGTCTTTCTTTTTGTTGGAGATATTATAACTCCTACCCTCTCTCTGTTCATTAATATACTCCTACATTTATTAGACATGAGCTTTAAAATTGTATTTTCAAAAATGTTTATTAATAATATACTTTACCAAAAAATTATACTACAAAAAAATTAGATTAAAATATCTAATAATAAGATATTTTAATCTAATTTTTCATAACATAAGATGATAACTGGGGGGGGGGGATTTATTTAAAATCAATTTTGAGATCCAGTTAAAATAAAAAATTAAATTCACACAATTCTAAATTATTAACAAATAAAAAACTAAAAAAAAAATAAAAAAATATCAAATTAAAACTGAGTTCTGAAATTCTCACAACCTCTGTTATTAACAAGGAAATCGATTAGTGATTGTGTGGATTTGTTTTTTGTTAATAATCTTCTTTGACAGCGATTCAACTGTATTTCCTTAGCGATGGTGTTTAAGCCACAAAGGGAACGCTGTGTTTTCCTCAATTTAGAGTCAAGTGTGAACACGCAACAAAAAATACCCGCAGATATTCGTGACTTCGTAATGGCTTTTGGTAATAAAAACACCTCTGCTTCTAGGTTCATCCAAATGCTACTGGAAATGGTTCTGTACAAACTGAAGTATGTCGTTAAATACAGTTACAAGTAATGATAAATAAATAAATAAATAAATAAATAAATAAATAAATAAATAAATAGGTTTTAATATTCACCTAAATGAAACATTTATTTTTAGTTTAATTAATAATTCTTATAAATGAAGTTTTCAAAAATCTTTTTAAATTTCTTTCTTATTTAGCAATTATACTAATTAAATTTATATATACATTCTTTATAAAATGTAATATTCTTTATTTTATTATTCTTGGAATTATTGTAATAACAATTTGTGCTAATTAAATTTAATTGTTATTACAATAATTACAAGAATAATAAAATTAAAAAATATTACGTTTTATAAATATACTTATATTTAATTATTCTTGTAATAAATCTTCTAATAAATTAATTAAAAGTCGTTGTTAAATAAGAAGAGAAAAACAGAATTATTAAAAATCTCATTTAAAATAATTATTAAAAGAACACTTAAAGTTATCTAAAAATAAACTCTTAATATTGTATTATCTTTTAAATAATCTTTAAATCAATTTGAAATGTGAATTCATTAGTTAAGTATCTAAAGTCTTAAGTTTTTAATTTATTTTATTATTATTATGAAAAGAAGAAGACTAAAATAAAGAGAAGTTTTTATTTCAAAGTCAAAATGACATTTTATATAGACTATATAAAATTTTGTATATATAATTTTTTTTTTTTTTTAATAAAACAAACAAACTAGGTTTTGATACATGCATTTAAAAAAAATATGTTAGCATGTTTAAAAATAATTACTAAAATAAAATTTAAGTTTTGTCTTTTTGCCAATACTAATATGAATGAAAGAAATTATGAAATTTACGAAATTAAAAAGTTAGAAAATATACTTAATCAAGAACATTTAGAATATTACTTGTAGTTTAATATTTGGTAAAAATCTATTCTAAATTATAGCTGTAAATATTGAAAATTAAGTGCAATAGGTTTATGTATTTTCTCCTGATTTCTTAAGTATGTACTAATATTTTCCGTAAAATTCTAAATTAAAAACAAAAAATCTCAAAAACTACTTCTACAACTAACAATTTAACAACAACTACAACAGCTACAACTAAAAATTAAATTTAATGATGTTACCACCATAATAATAAGGTAACAGCCTCCTTGAAAATTATTCCACTTGAAAATGAAGTCACAATATGTCTGTTATTTCTTTGAATTTCATAATTATTTCTTCGTTTTGGCAATTTTAACTGTGTAATCTAATGGCACGTGCTCAACAATTGTTTCATTTAATGACGTTTTTGATTCATAGAACGATGAATTATAAGACATTCAAAATGGCGTTTCTACATTAACAATCGTTGACTACATTAACAATCGTTTTATAGTCAACGATCTTTCCAAGGTTTATTTGTTGAAATAATTTTCCACCAATCGAAAATTCCAGCAATTTCAAACTCAGGGAATAAGGTTCTATATAAGGTTTATATTGCAGGACATTGACATCTGTTTTTGAAAATGCAGACTGAATAACAATTTTAATTATGATGCAATTTTGGGTTCGATACAATTATATCATCAATTATTTCAAATCAGCACTAAAATTAAACCTGACAGATATGATCGGAATAGCTGTTAAACACCCATAAGGAAGGGTCTGTCCCCAAGGGAGTTAGGTTTTTTTTTTTGTCCTAAATTTGTAACACCTTTTATGTAGATCTTAAGATGTTTTTGTTTTTCGTTTTTTTAGTGGGCGAATACTGGATTTCAAAAGACAAATTTAATTTTCTATTCGAATTTGAATTCATGCCAAAAAACAAAATAATTGTCATACCAATTTTTAATTGTCTTTAATTGTAAAAGTTAATAACAGAATAACAGGGACCTGTATCTATTCGTTTTATTATTATGACAAATAATTTTAACACCATTGGATTAAATGCTTTCTATAGAAGCCGTGGAGCCTTTAAAATTTGTGTCGTTCTTATTTTCGAAACAGTCACGTGTAATACTTAAAATATTAAAATAAATAAATATATAAATTAAAAGAAAAAGCAAATTAAAAAAAAAGAAAATGAATCACAGAAAAAGAAGAGATATACATTGGGAAGATGGGACTAAAACGGTCTTTTTCCTGAACTAACTTGATTGGAACCACCCAGCCGTAAAACTATGCTTATCATTACGAGAACTTTTTTTTTTGTTCATCGCAGTTAAAACGTTTAAATATTTGGTTCTTATTTTATTTTATTTATTTTTTTATACAATACCCACACACAAACGGAATTTATCGGGGAGTTATTCAAACCTTTTCACATTAACGTACCAGTTTGGCCACTGGTAAGCTCTTAAAAAAAACGATGCTATTAGAAGACATTAACAAAAACAAAAACAGAGCGTCACAGGATGTTTACGACGCTTCAGCTAATAAATTGCTGGCTTTTCATGTATGAATAGTTCCAATAACTTGGGTGGAGACTGTTACAGTTTACCCGTGTCAGCACAATTATAAAAAAAAAAGGTTTTGAACTTTAGTTGGATAATTATTGTCAAACGAAATATTTACGTTAAGTGCTCCAATTAAATGTTGCCTCTAAGGAAATAATAATAATAAAAAAAGGAAATAAAAATGGGTTCAGAACATTATCATTTCCATTGGAAAATAATAATAAGTCATGTTGACAAGGACTGATCTATTCTCTATTTTCCGTGAAAAATATAAGAAAACCTAGAAGTTAGTTAATGATAGCTTTTGGTTTCTAGTTCAAGTGGGGAACCAATTTATGATGTCTCTCTCTCTCTTACCAATCTTAAATTCCCTAAGTTACCAAAACAACTTTTTAGACATGTTTCGCAAGACTGTCTAATAAATCGTTTTGTTATTAGTCTGCAAGCTTTGGACAATTAGATTCTCAACGAACCTTATTTTCATGAAACGTGGTAGATAGCAAAGTGATCAGGCTTATTATCATGCCACTAAAAATTCAATTTAATCAGAGGTTTTTTTTTTTTTATCACTAGCTTCTATGCTATGATCAAATGTAAGGAAAAATTAATAGGCCTAGTGGATTTGATAATTTGACTCTATAAAAAGTTTTATTGCTTAAATAGTTAAAGTAAATAAAATATATTATTAACAATCATCATTGCACAATATAAATGTTAAAAAGATTTTAAATTATAAAACATTTAAATAACTTACAGTAGACGTTTCGAAGCTCATCATCTTAACAGAGACTTCATTTTCAATAAAACAAAGGAGCATCAGTCATTAAAACGACAAAGTAATTGGTTATCATATATTGCCTACATGTTAAGTTGTATGTCATCTATGTTTGTTGAACAATTGAAGCTTTTTTTTTTTTTTAATAAACGGCATTAAATAAACGAGCATCATTAATAATGAAATACAGTCATACGTATTAAAAAAATATCGTATTGCATTGCATTGCTGATAGAGATATCTTGATTATAACTTTTTTTTGTTTTTTATAGCTAAGGATTCATAAAATTTTCTAAGATACGCATCTTTTTGCATTCCGTACATGATTGGGTTTGTGGTATCAATGCTGTGTCCTGTCTTTATACAATGTTCTGCTGTGGCATATTGCGTATTTCCCTTTTTACAGTATATTCATGTTCCTTGAGTCGTTTTTGTAACATTCTTATCGATTCTCCTATGTACAAACATGACAATTGTTGTTTGGACATTTAATTCCATAAAAATTAATATTTAAAATCTTTTTAACATTTATATTGTGCAATGATAGTTGTTAATAATTTTTATATTTTGAGTTAAATGTTTTTGATTTTTAATATTTTTATTTTTAAATGGACGAAAGTATACAAAAAAAAATATTGACTTATGGCTAAATCATTCGTTTTAAAAACTACTTTCTTAAATATTTGTCTCTCCAACACGTATTAAGATATATGAGGACCCAAGTAGGACCACGCCTTCCTCTAAAATTTCAGCCGGTCAGGGTGATATGTAGTTTTAGAGATATCGTGATTAGAGATAACTCACAAGCAAAAGATGGACGGATATGCATATTTTAAAACCTTTTTCATTTTTTCATGTGCTTCTTTCATTACAAAATTTAAATCAAAATTATAATATCAAGCTAAAAACAAGACAGACGGAATATGTTTAAAGTTCATTCCACGAAGAAATTGCAGAAGTTTACGATTCTCTGTGCTGCCGCAAAAAAAATACTCTTAGTATAAACCTTAAAATGGAAGCGTCTATCCGTGGACTTCAAAGGAACTGAATCTGAATAAAATCGCGTTAGTATCTCAGATGTACACTAGGATAGATAGCAAGCAGTCTTTTATCGTGAGAACAGCTTTTTAATAATGAGCAAACGCCTTCTTTAAAAATCTATGAAGTAAAAGTTATTTACATCGAAATCAAAATTTACGTGAGAACCTAAATGCAATTCAAATTTTAGAATGTAAGTTTT
>JAFIDM010002131.1:90384449-90405369 GCA_023159025.1 Thereuonema tuberculata
AACACGCACAAATTAATTTGTGAATGTTTTTCGTTTATTCTCTATATGTTTAATTTCCACGTTAAAGAACGTTCAACAGCTGCTTTATTAACTTTAAATTGTCAGAAGTGCAGTAGTACTCAAATCTTTAATATGGATTTTATGTATGGTGCACTAACCTCTCGAAGTGCCTCAGCGTAGGAGCTCATGTCTGTCAGGATAACTAGCACATGTTTTTCACACTGATACGCAAGGAACTCTGCCGTGGTCAAAGCTAACCTTGGAGTAATAATACGCTCAATTCTAAAAATAAATAAAATAAATACAATTAGCATAGGTAACCATCTCATCTTGATTTCAGACCAAGATTTAAAGATAGATTAAAGATATATTTTCCAATATTCGTGTACTGTTTCTGTAGTATGAAATCATATAATCATGAAAATCCTCATGTGCACTAATTATTTTTTAATGAATTATTCATTTACAATAATTTATTTTAAGATAAGTAAATGTAATCTAATTTAAGATTACATTTACTGAAGTATCACCCAACATTAGGTTTTCCTAAAAATTAATAAATTTATATTACTTTTTAAGAAAACCTAATATTGGATGATATTAATAAAGAAATCCCTTACTGTTCTGTGAAAAAGTCATCTAATTAACACTGATTTAGTGCTTAATAAAATAAATGGACATTTGTTTTCCAAATACTTATTTTTGTTATCTTAAAAAATAGGCCAAAGCTGCAAGTAAAGCCCTCATAAATTAAAAATATAATTATAAAAAAAAGAGCATTCAAATATAGAAATAATATAAGATTTAATTAGGCATCTTACTCAGGGTTTTCATTATTTCAGTTCCCTTCAACCTTTGAGTTTGAGATTTACATTACAAAAACCTCTGTACTGTTATTTGGGCAAAGGTAACCCTCAGACATCTCCTGATGAACGCTCAAGGGTCCAAGACAAAATATCGAATTAATTTCAGTTGGAGTAAGAAAAAATCCCTCTCCAAAACTTATATTATTTCTAAATTTAATTAACATGGCTCATTTCTTTGTCAGATCGGAAGTTATAAAAACTATCATGAATTGCTCTTTATTCCTCTAATAGACTTTATATGTGGTGAATGTGGGTGACAGGGAAGCCAAGCACTGCGACTGGAGATCTATTGTACTAACCCACGGAAGTAACGACAGGTGGAGAGAAAGACTGAGAAAGAATGATGGGAGAAGTATAGGGGAAACGGGAGAACCCCGAGAAAACCTGCCCAGTGCAGATCGTCCACCATCATGAAAACCACAAGAGAACGAACCCCAATACTTAGAGACCAATGTCATAGCGACAAAGCCAACCGCACGGCCCTCTAATGGACTAACTATTACAACAGTGATTACAAGAAAGTGATGTTACTTAAAATTATTGAGGTATAACATTTTTATTTGTATTACATGTAGGGAGGCTATTCTTTTTTTTCTTATTAATTTCACATTCCACTCAAAATTCCAGTGCTATATTTTCCATTATCTTTAATAAACTCATGAGTTCCAAATTTTCCTTTTTTCTTTCTAAGAAACAATGCTATTTAAGATCTAATTTAGTTTTGTCAAATATACACTTACGTTGGATCATTGGCTAAATTCAAAAACAAGCACACATTTTCCATGGAACCATTCTCTTCAAAATCTTGTTTGAAAAATCGAGCAGTTTCCATGTTCACCTAAAGTGATAAAGTAATCAATTAGTTTCCTAATGAAATATTCAAGGACAACATTAAATACTTAAGATTTTTTTAAGATAATGTAATAAAAAAACAAAAAATCTTAATCTGAAAAAGTATAAACTTTCTTTTAAATTAGCAAAGTAAAACATTGAAATGTAATAAAAAGTAATAACATACACCCATAGCAGCGAACACTATGGCAAAATTGTCATCGTGGTCATCTAAAACGCTTTTTCCAGGAATTTTTACTAAACCACCTTGTCGACAAATCTGAGCCGCAATCTGTAAAATGAAAAATACCACACATTTCCTCAGAAAGATGAAAAGTTCCAAATATTACTTATAATACTAAAATACTTTTCAATAACATATTTTGGTCAAAGTAAAAAAAGAAAGAAATACAAGAAATCAAAACTACACGTATTTTGATTTAAGTGCAATTTCTTAAAGAAATAAGTTATAAAATATTCGGTTAAGAAGACATTTTAATTTCTTAAAAAAAAAAAAAAGCAAAATTACAATAATAATCACAATTAATGTTTAAAAAAAGAAATAAAAGAAACCCTATACGGTTTTAAATTTTATTTAAATTAAAAAAAAAATCAAAATTGTCATTTCTAAAACCTGGAAAATCTCGACAAATAAAAACAGAAATAAGTTGATGAAAATTATTATTGCTCACTTCATTATGAGGTAAACCAGCAGCTGAAAATATGGGAATTTTCTGACCCCGAGCGATGCTGTTCATGACATCAATGGCTGATATTCCTGTCTGAATCATTTCCTCAGGATAAATACGAGACCACGGATTAATGGGTTGACCTAAACAACAGAGCAATGCATTTCAATTAGATTTCCAAAGTATTTTCTAATATTCATCAATCAAAGTAAGATCTGTTATGAAGTTATGTACTAATTCAGCAATAGGCTTAATAAATCACAATTTTTTTTTTTGTTTAGTTTAAGACCTTTTCTTGTTAATAATTTGTAGCATTTGTCACAATCCCCTCCTGGATTTTATATCTTAAACTTAATAATTATTTTCTATCCTTGTAAAATAACTACTAAGGTACTTAAAAGCAAGTAATATCTTTTAAATATAATGCATAAATCTTGTCACCTTGAATGTCCAGGAAATCTTCCGCCAATACAGGAGGACCTTTATCAATTGGTTTCCCTGAACCGTTGAACACACGACCTACGTAAGTAAAAAGGATTTGAATTAATGCAAACAGATACAAAAACCTACTTTAAATAAATATCAATTTAAAAGAAAAAAAAATGTAAAAATAGCAAAAAAAAGTATATGAGAGTTTTGTAAAAACTAACATCTCAAAATTAAAATATACACATAAAAGGGGAAGCCTTAGCTGAGACCTTGGATGGCTGTTTCAAGCTTACTGGGCTCTCCATCACAAAATATTAAAATATATATTTTCCAGAGATTTCTAATTTTCAAAAGTTCGTAAATACATTAGCAGCAACAGATGAGTTTTCACATACTCTCCACTTCTTGCATTCTGTTGTATTGGAATAATGGTTAGAGGTGCAGTGCACGATAAAACTATTATAAAGTCATGTTATTCAGATGTTTCAATCACCATGAGATTGCACCTTCAAACAACTTGGTTCTTCAAAAACTTTCCGTCAGTTTACAGAAACGATAATCAGAGAAGCATAAGATATTGAAGGCTAGCTGTGGCTAGGGTCCACTTGATTTTGGGACTAGCTTAAAGACTGTATCTACTCATGGTGTCATGGTGTAAGAGAAAATTTGTGGTAAATCAAGAATTTTGATATTTCACTTTAAGTTATAATTCTATATTTCTTCCTTAAATCACTTCTTCTTGTCACATTTTAAGTATATATCTTCCTTTATTAAAAATAAAATGGCGAATTTTCGAGAAGTTCCATGCTTCTCTTTGTCAAGCCTAAAATACAATAGTATGATTTCAAACAATTAACAGATGTCATTTAGCATATTAGCAAAACATTATAGTTTCCTGAATACATTCAAAGTTGAATATTGTAGTAAACAATAACATTATATTCAACTGTGATTGCATTCAAGAAAATATAATGTTTTGTTAATATGTTAAATGACATCTGTTAACTGTTTGAAATCATACTATTTTGTAATTTAGGCTTCACAAAGAAGCATGGAACTTCTCGAAAATTTGCCATTTTTTTTTTTTTTTAATTTTTAATAAAGGAAGATATATATACTTAAAATTTCACTTTTTTTTTAAATCAAATAAATGTCATTTTCCAGATGTTTCCCCATTTACCATGTTTTCTCATAAAGTGCTTTGCTTCTGTTGGTTATCAATAGCATGTTACTATTGAATATTACTCAATACTTTGGAAAATACATGATGTAAATATAAAAGGAAAAAGTAGGCAAATCAAATTTTATAAATAAGAAAGCTGTGAAATAAAAACTAATAATTGGAATAACTTTTTGAACAGTGAAATAAATACATTAGGATTTCAGAAAATATAACAATGTAGAAATCTTTGTTTTGTACAAGTAAACTGATATTTAACTTCAGTTAATTGCATATAACTTTCTATACGAAACTTACAAAGAGAAAAAGCTGCTTTCGTTTTATTTTCTTGTAAGTAAACATTGGAAAGACTGCTCTGAAATTAAATTTTTATGAAAAAACTTTCACTAAACAAAGATTTAAAAAAAAAATAAATAAATAAACTAAGAAAAAAGATCTTACCCAACATATCTTCAGACACAGGTGTCCTTAAAATATCACCAGTAAACTCACAAATTGTGTTTTTGGCATCAATCCCTGATGTCCCTTCAAACACCTAAAATATACAAATATGCTAAATTCTGAAAATTAAATACAAGAAATAAAAAAAAAATTCAGTGAATTTTTCTACCAAGTTTTGTTCCATAAAAGGAGCTTTATCTGTTAACTGCAGCTATGTCATAAACAGAAGCAATTTACAAACAAAATCAAAGATGCAAAAAGAACACTTTGTCTAATTGTAAACTACCAAAAATTATGACAAAGACTTTTATTGTTAAAACAAAAGAATCTGAAGTTCAACCAATTGAAACAATGGCCTGACAATTGACTTCAAAAATTGATGATGACTTTATCTTTGACAGCTGACAGTAGAACAAGTTTTAATATATCTTAAAACTTGAGAAAATTTTTTAAACTATTTTGAATAATGTAGATAATTCACATTTGGTTTCTTTCTTCCTCAATTCTTCAAAGTTAAGAATTTAATCATAACAAGCACTTTGTTAACAGTGCACATTCTTACCTTAACTTCATAGATCAATCAGCTACCTTTCACTATACAAGTTGATTATCTCTTTATTATTGATATTATCATTATTTACGATATACTGAAATGCGGTTACTTAACCTGGTAAGCAGAATATTACTCTACTAATATTTCAATCAACTGGTTGGAACCAGACATAATTTCCAAAAATGCAAATATTTAATACGCTACAATCCCATTTAAAAGAAAGAGAACCATTAATTTCCCCCAAAAAAATTATTGTTCAATTTAACTTCTTTGGAAGAATGGTTATCTTTCTTAGAACAGTCAAAAAATAGAAAAAGGAAAGGAAATCAGAAGAAACATTCAATAAAAAAAAACATTCTGTAATATTTCTTTTCAACTCGGCAAATTTCTTTCAGAAATAGTTAAAGAATAATTTTCATTATGTTCCTACTGCAAATGCAACTATGCAATTTGAAAGTCGACATCTGTGTAATTGAGTAATATTTTAACTAATTTTACCTGAACAACAGCCTTGGAGCCACTGACTTCCAAAACCTGTCCACTACGAATAGTCCCATCGGCCAAACGCAGCTGCACAATTTCAGCAAACTTTGGAAACTACAGAAAAGTCAAACAGATTATTTTAAATGTAATAATTTGAATAACAATTTTATGTACAGAATACTGGATACACAACACGTTTTTAGGGAATTTCCTGACTCTTCTTCTACTAATGTTATATACAGAAAGAACAAACGTATTCAAAACTATGAAGTTCAAATTAGTTCACTTCAGATTGAATCCTGTAATTTAAAAGCACCAGTTCTTCATTTTTACTTTTGCCAGCATCCGTTTAGTTCACACAACATTTAGCATCCCATAAAATGGAATCACAAATTGCCTCCTTACAAAGTACGTTTCAAAATGAAAAAAAAAAAGTTTTAAATTTAGAAAGAAAAACTTTTTTTTGTATTAATGTGGTCATGATGCCAATGAATCTACAGGGTGTTCGACATGTCCCGCATCATAGGCGATATCATAATTTTGTTTTAATTGTTGTTAACAATCAAATGATATCTCCTATAATATGGGACTTGTCGTATACCCTGTAGATGACTAAATGGTAGCTACAGAAGGCACAAAGGAACCAAAACAGATTTCGCACCTCGACCCGTCTGTTTTCAAATCCTTCAAAGGAGCTAGACATGTAAACTGCAGACTTTCAGTTCTACTAAAGAAATGATCAACAGAGGTACCATTTTTTCGCTCTTAAAATGGCTTATTTCAAAATAAACCATTTCTGAATTCTCTCTAAAATCTTGAGTGCTTCTCTTCAAAGTGCTTAAAAAATACTTCCTCAATTAAGAAGTATTCATTATCTATAATATTAGGGAAAATAAATTTATAACATAACTTCAAAATTTTCAGCCAGTACTTGGTTTCTCCAACAAATGACATTTTATTTTCCTACGTCACCCTAAGAAATTGGTGCTCCTGCTAGGTTTCAATGAAGTTGAAGAGAAGGATGTTCAAGAATTATTCAATTCCCAAAGCTTCTGCCACTAACTAAAGAAGGGCTGGCAGAGTTAACTAAACATTGAAGAAACCAAAACCAATGAACAAATTTGTATGGAATTCACAGGGAAAAGGAATTGATGGCTTCTGTGAAGCACTGATGAAGACTCACAAAGTGGTCAAGTATCTTATTAATAATGATCCAATTTCAGAACCTGCAGAAAATTTGAGAATGGATGAAAAGACTATTATCCTGTTACAAAGCAATGTTTGATAAGAGGGAAAAAATATAGGAAACAATCAATCCTGGAATTAATTTTTTTTTTTTATGTCACAAGTAAACTTTTAAAATAAAGAATGAAAAAATATTGCCAGGCTCTTCTAAAGAAATTCAGTTGTAAATTATTAACATAAATGTAAAAAGAAAATATTACTTAAATTTATCCATTCTTTTCTTGATGGAAAATGAAATAAATAATGTTCAAGATACAAAGCTCCAAGTTCTTCTAAATATATATAAAAATTTAACATTACAAAACATTTCCATTAAGATATTAACTGTATTGTTGATGCACTTAAAAAAATTCAGCCAATTGCTTTGTTGAAAACTTGTACAGTTCTAAAACAGAGAAAACTTCATCACTGAAATAATCCCCAATTGAAGGACATTTTCCTAAGTGATCTCTGCTTTGTGGAATCGAAGAAACTTAGCCAAATTTTTAAAATTGTCCTGAAGAGCAAAAATCAAAAAATAAAATAAAATACCAAGCGATATCTGTAGACGCCGTTAGTGATCCAGCATTAAAATTCAACTTAGGAGCAAATACAGTTAAAAGCAAACTTAAAGAAAAAATAAATAAATAAAACATTACCTTGACATCATCCAAAATCACTAAAGGTCCATTGACTCCCGATACTGTTTTGTATGCTGCAATTTAAGGAGCAATAACATTTTTCAGTTTGAGTCAACACCTTACAACTATAATTTTGAAAAAGACTGCTTATTTAATTCAATCTGCTTTACTGGTTTTCTTACATCAACATTAAACATAAATTGTAATAGATAATTTACAAAAATTTCTGTCTGTGTTATAAAGAATATAAAAAGTATACATTGAAATGCGAGTTTTATTATTGTCACAAACTTATATGAAAGAAAATAAAACCAAAATATATTTTTTACTATTTAAAAAAAAAAAACTAACAACAAAAAATAATATTGGTCCTTCTTCCATCTAGTGACTCACATTTGAGGAATATACCCTCCTTTTTTATTGCTTTTTCATACATTCACTATTTTTTAAAATTAAAAAAAAAAAACTTTTTTTTTTTAAATCATAAATATAAATCTTGAGGCTTTCATAAGGCAGTCAAGAAAGTTTTGAAAAGCAACGATACACTAAAAAAGTCATTATTGAAAGGAAAGAAATATTATGTAACAACGAATTAAAACAGGGAAGCACAGATTTTATGCAAACATTTCCCTTTGATGTATAATCTTATATTTAACGTAAGTATAGGTGATCCATATAAGATTTAAAGAACTGCAGTCGAGTAGTCCCTGAAGACTGTATTTATAATATATACAATGCATATTTGGTAAAAAGAAATAAAGATATACGTATATTTCCTTGAAAGCATTTTTTCAATAAAAGTTTTTCTGTAAGATTTCAAATAACATGCAATCTTTAAATCTCGGGTCCCCACAGTGATACATATTGATCTCTTGATCAGTGGAGCATAAAAACACGATGAATAAAGATCTAGGGGCTATAAATGAGGCGTAGAAATGTACATAAGGATATTAATTACTTCATTCTTAAGATTTGTTCACATTATCCGGCTTACAAGTTAAGATTGAAATAACTACTATTATATTCTTTACTATTATAAATATCTAGGTTTATATAATTCTCTTTTCATCTAACAGGTACGGTTAAGAATTCTAATTTTCACAAACTGAAATCTAAGTATAAAAGTACCCGCAGAGGAGAGATATCTGCGATATGTGAAGATCTTCTCAATAATTTTAAGGCAACTGGGTGTATTTTAAAAAGCTTTCAATTGGACGTTTCTTTAACAAAACAAAATTGATGGATAATAGTATAATGCTGAAATGTATTCAGATTCATTTAACGTCGGTATTTTAGACGGAAATAATATCCGTTTTTCAGGATAAATAAAATGGACAGGTAGTGCAAAGGAAACGCCTCTTTTTTATGAATGACCAAAACCTTGGGCTCTTCCTAATAACAAGGATCTAGTTTATTTCTGAATCGTCTCGGGTTAGAACACAAATTAACTTACTTAATCTTGGTTGAGATATATAATCCCTGGTTACTGCTAAAGTGTGCTCTTTCCTCCCTTGGTCAAGAGAAATGCGCTGGGCTAACTTCGTCGCCATGTTGACTGCAAACATATGACCTACGATGTTATCTCCGACTCTTCATGGAGGAAAAAGATTGGATGGTGGCGCCGTCACGTGGCCATTACGAGAAGTACTTGGTAAATTTTGGATTTTTCTTATCTTTTCTTTTTTATCTCCTGCTAGAACTCACTGCAATTATCTGTTTTACTTCCATTTCCATTCTGTTTGTAATAAATAACAAGAAGTTCCAAAGAAATTAAAGCCTACTTTCCTTAAAATGTTATTTCTTAAAATGTCTTTATTTATTTATTTATTTATTTATTTATTTATTTATACTCCTCAAATATCCATACAATAAGTTTCAAAGTTTCAAGAAGAATTATCCAGAGGTTCAAAGGTTATTAGGGAAGGAGGTACACACACAATGGCTGATTTGATGAACCTCGTTTTGCAATTAGAAAAATAGCCTTAAGTTACAGAAATACAATGAAAGCTACTTTATTTTTCTTTAGTATGAAAACAAACCATGAATTTTCGATAGCATGAATTTTCATGATTTTCAATTTATAAATGAATTTATTTATTTTATAGAAATTCATTAAACAAAAAACACACACACAAAAAAAAGCATTGTTACGAATAAGATGGACAATGTAATAAAATATAATTTATTGAATCAATGGATAAAACCAAGTGTTTATTTTTAGACAAAAAGAATAATCGATAAAAAAAAAAAAAACAACACAGATTTTGGAAATAAAATATGTACTTAAAATAATACTTTTGTGGTGTGAAACATAATTATTTGTCATTATTATATTTATGTATTATTATATTTATATATTATTTTATCATCATCATCTTTTAAAAGATGATAATTCGTAATAAGTTCATAAAACTCGATAGAAAGCTCAACACACTTCGACATAGAATGGCACTGCAATGTTAATGTTACAGGTGTGGGTGTCCTACAGCAATCATCATGCTACACTAATCTATAAAAGATCTAGATGACTTGCTCCCCAGCTTACCGGCCCATTCAGAATTGTAGATTTAATTCAGAGCTGCCGCCATGTTTTAGTTAGGCAAAAGAAAGGTCAAAGAGATAGCATATACGGAAACTAGTTCAATTTGTTAAAAATTATATTGCGATATAAATTAATGAATAGAAAGAAATTATTATTAAAAAAATCACTGCTTAATATATAATAAATTATTGTATTTAAGCTATAATTTGTTGTGTAATGCAAAATTAACCCGATTTTAAGAAGACCGAACTAACAGCAGAGAAGTGAAATAAAATATTTTTAATAAAACAATTCATGATGAAGTATATTACAGATTATTTATTGTATATTATAAAATTAAAAATGATTATTAATAATATTTACTTAATCAGAGTAGAAAATCGATATGACAATAAAATACAGATAAATAATTTCTACAAATAAATGATATCTAAAAATATTTACATAGAAACTGTTACAATTTTCCCCGTCAAGAGTTTTTGTCTTCAAACAAAAAGGTATTAATAATTCCCATTAAAAAAAAAAATCACTATAATGTTGTAATAATAATAAGAAAGAAATTGAGCAAAAATGTTAAAGTTTAATATAAACACTGCAAAAGGCTAAACAGAAGCACAGAAATGTAAACACAGATATATAGAGATAAATAATTTCTACAAATAAATGATATCTAAAAATATTTACATATTAACTGTTACAATATTAGATAAATAATAAATAAGATATTGCTAAAACGATTTCACAAATAGTTTTTAAATTATGCTAAATTTTATTATTATATTAAGTAATATGTTATTATTCTAATATTCAATGAACTAAATAAAATATCTATGCAACTTAAAGATGTGTAATATTATATTAAGAATCTGTAATTTTGGTAGACTAATTCCTAAAATTCCAATGCAATTCTATAATTTTTTCATTGTAATTTCAAATTTTGTTTGAGAAAGAATTCCAAGGACGAATTTGAAATAGTCTGATTGAGTTATTTAAGGAATGAAGGGGTTTTCATTGATATAGTATTATTTTATAAGAATACTAGCTAATATACCTGTTCTTCGTACGGGTTATAATGATATGGTGAGAAAGAAATTGAAATTGTGAGATCACTTCGAAATTTTCCCAGTTAGTACAAAAATCACGTGATAGGTGCAAAGTAATGTTATAGTCGAATCTTGTAACTTGAGATTCACAGATATGAAATTAATATCGATATCGGAGAATATAAGATTTCCCACCTCTTTCTGCCCTTCTCCACACCCCTATCACTTCAATCCTTCCCCAGTTCGTAAACAATCACGTGATCATTAAAAATCCATATCTATCCCAAAAACCCCGTAGAAGTATCCTTCAACAATGTTTGCCCATTTCCTCACCCCCCTCCGTTTACTCCCGTTAGGGTTCGATATCGAATAAACATCTTTTTCAATTTTGACATAGAACACTCATGACAACTTTCGTGTTTTCACCTCAAGCGGTTTTGTAGATACGCAAACCCTTCAAGAAAGATTTCCTGTCCCCCTTTACACCTATTACGATCCGAATATCGAAAATAAGGTCTTTTACGTATCGATTTGACAAAAAACAGGAAAGAATGTAGAAGAAAATTATGCTCAAAAATATTTTAGTTCTAGTTTTTGTCCCACGTTATTATGTGGCGCTATTATGCACAACAATATTTGAGTTCCAATTGTTGCACAACAATATTTTTTTATTTCCGATTGTCGCCACCAGATGCTTATGTGGCGCTATTTCAGGGATTTCATCCCTTTTCAACATATTAGGGGTGGTTAATCGAAATCCCAACAGCTTACTTTTTCCAAGTACAATTCTGTTTTATTTAAAATATATTTAATAAATGTATCTGAAGAAAAAAAATAATGTAATTATAATTTTTTAATAAATATTTTTTTTTAAGTATTGTGGATTTCACAGGATTAATTTTTTATTTGGTTGTTTTTGTTTTCGGTGACCATTCCCGGGATTTCTTGCAATCTGAGCTTAACATTAAGGTAAATTCTGCTGATAATTCCTAATAGGAATGAAACAGCTGTTCAGGATTCCCGTTGATGTTGGCTCAGTGTGCGAAAGCATATTTTCTGTTCTTTTGTGGGTTGTTGTTGTTTTTTCCTTGATTTTTCTTGATTTTTTTAAAGTATTTTTAACCATTCTGTAATTAATAATTGTCTTCAGCTTTGGTGATCCTTAACGATATTAGGGAATTTTAATATTTACTTTTGATTTGTATAAATAAGAAAAAAAAACAAGCATTACATTGGATAATAAAACATGACTTGCTCTAAAATTTGGGAACGTTATTCCCAGAATACAATATTCCAAATTTTATCCACAGGGAATTTTAGTCATAGCCTATATCCATTATTATGTATTAAAACATATTATAAAAATTGATAATTCATCACAGCTCTCAATATTTTAAAAATTATGTGATTAAGAAAAAAAAAATCAGAAGAGAAAAATTTTCTAACTTTTTTTTAATGATAATTTTAATCGATTATACGTTAATAATTTCTTTTTTTTTGATGTGGTCTAATTAAAAAAGTAATATTTTTTAATAATAATAATAATAATAATAATAATAATTTTTGACTGTGTTTCAAAATGTGTATAATAATAATAATAATAATAATAATAATAATAACACTTTTGAAAATAACAGCATGGAATGTAATTTTAAGGAACGACAAAGAAACTCCGTTACTGAAGAAAACTGCTAGAAACTGGCTTTAATGCCTAACTATAACATGGTTGCCTCTACCAAAATTAAATCGACACTTTTTAGGCCTCTGCAGGTCATTTAGGTGCCTTAGATATCAGTGATAAGCTATTGTAAGATAGTGACATCTAGCGGTAAGATTGCTAAGCTTTTTGCAAATAGAAAATTTTTAAATTTAATATTTACATATTTAATATTTCAAATCCAAAACTTTGAAAAACATAAATTTTAAAAGAAAATTCAAAATTTATTAATGAAGCATAAATGTTGTGGTTTTAATTTTAATTCAGATTTGCGAAGTTATGAGTATGTATTTTTAATTATATTCATATGCAATTGAAGATCAGGAATTTTTTTACGGTTTAATTATAATAAAAAAAAAAAGGTGTGATTTATTAGAAATAATTAGAATTTACATTTATATATCGTAATAATCAGTATATTAAAAAAGAAGATATCGAAAAAAGCCTAAACATTTACAGTCGGACTCTAAACTATAACCTTAATCAAGTATGTTAAAACGTAATTTTCATAAGTTGCAATTTATTTTTTATTTCTTATTTATTTGCATGCAAATACAGCTCAGTAAAGTCCCATTAGGGAAACGTCCCTTTCAAACGTTCAGAAAATTAAATTTATGATTTTTTGCCTAAAATATAAAATTAAAATATAAGTAATACATATAACTTGTAAGTCTACAAGTGTGGTTACATCAAATACAAGATAACCAATTTAGTACAATAGGATGTTCTAGAATATAATTTAAATTAACCTCATTAAATAAATTTTATATCTAATATTAGAAATACTTAATATATTTTGAAAATACTTTACGAAAATAATCTCTTGTTTTCTTGTTCTTCATTTAATAATTTATATCGTTATATAATAATAACATAAATTCATTAATTTTTTTAGATATTTTAAAAAAGCCATTTTTTAAATAATTATTTTGATAGATATTTTTGATTTTCCAAAAAGATGTTAATATCAGATAATTTATAATTCTTCCTATGTTCAAATTAATATTTTTTTGTCCATAATTATTAAAAGTTGAGATTAAGATTATTTTCTTAATGTACTTTTCAATATATTAATATCAATTACCATAATATTATGTATAAAATTTATTTAATGAGATTAATTTAAATTGTTTTCTAGAACATCTTATTGTACTAAATTGGTTATCATATTTTTTATTTATTTTTATTCTATTTTTATTTTATATAACCAACTTATGTGTATTACTTAATTTTAAGTAATAAGCACTTTTTTTTATTATTTTGTATAAGATGATAATTTTGATTACATTATTTTTTATTTCCAATATTTCATAATAGTTCTGTATAATTCTTCTGTATAATATTATAAAAGGAAAACTCTAAGTTTGTTTGTCATTCAATCACGGCGCAACGGATCCGAATGAAATTTTGTATGCAAGTAGTGTATGACTTTTTTTTTAATTATATTTGATTAAAACATAATTATAAGTTTTCTCTATAGAAATAAAATGTGTATAAAATTTATCCGCAAGGTTTTTTTTTGCTTGTTAGGACTTTCCATAAGATTAGATTTTTGTTTTTAATTTCTCGTTTGTTATTACTTTGTTGTTTGGTTGATTTTGTTAATAGATGATTTATTTCATTCCAACACTGTTTTGAAATTTTTTGATCCCTAATAAATTTATAATAATATTCATTTTTTATTCTGATAATTTTTGAATTTAATTTATTTCTGAAACTTTTATAGTTTTTGTAATATGATGCCTTAGTTTTATTACTTTTATATTTTCTAAATAGCTTATCTTTTTTCTATAATATCTTTAATGAGATCCTCTGTGATCCACTGCTTGTTCATAATCTTTTATCTTTCATTTTTATAAAATTTCTTAAAATATCTAGTCTTACTTAAGGTAAATAAAGCATTTAACGTGCTGTGCAAATTGATTAAAAAAGGTGAAACAAGAACAAAACCAGCACATGAATAAATTAAAATTGTCTTCTGTTTCAATTATAGGGAGGAGTTGGGAACAGCTGTTTCGTTGGGCTGATGAGTCCGTAGCAGGACGAAACAGCTGTTCCCAACTCCTCCCTATAATTGAAACAGAAAGGCAATTTTAATTTATTCATGTGCTGATTTTGTTCTTGTTTCCCATTTTTTAATCTAGTCTTACTGTTTTATACTTTTTATATCGTTCTTTATTTTTATTTTTGATTTATTATATGTTATATATTTAGTCATAATGTATCTACGTCTATTTCCTTCTTTTCAATTTTGTCCAATAATGTCTGCAATTTTTTTTTCCAATTTATCTTTGATAACGACTTTATATTTTTATTTACTTCAAGATTTATCATTATTATTATTACTTATTTTTCTTATTTAGAGCTAAAGGACAGTTAAGTAGTGATCAGAGATTATCTCCTAAAATGTAACTTTGAAATTTTTGGTTTGGATATAATGTTTGAATTCAGCATTATTTTAATTTTAAAGTAAATATACTCTTTGCGTTTTTCTAGTTTTCTTTTGTAAGCAATTACGCAAAAAAATAAATAAATAAAAAAATAAATAAAATACTAAAGATGACCTCCAATCAATCAAGGAAAAAAAATTAATAATATATAAGATCTCCCTTTTTGTATATTGAACTTATCTAAACTGTTTATTAGTTTGAAAGTTTTGTATAAAAAATTTACCTTTCGTGATTCTTAAGGTCTGCTTTCCGGAAACAGATGTTTAAGATACTGCCAGTGGTGTAGCAACGCCTTTGGGGGCCCGGGGCGGGAGTTCCATTATTCCACAACCAAAAAAAAAACCGAATCTCCAATTCAACAACCAAAAAAAAAGACATTGTAAAGGGGCTGGTCGGGATACTTGGGTGGATGGGGCCCTTAGGCTGGCTTTTGGGGCTCTCTCAGGTGGGGGCCCTTGCTACGCCACTGGATACTGGTTTCATGTTTTGGAACATTCATTCAAAATTATAGAAAAATTTCATTTTTTCTCCTTTCCCCATTACATTAAAAACAAATGATCATAATGAAAATTACCCTTCGGCCTGAAGGCTTTTATTTTGTAAGTGCTAACGAATTTTCAACACACATCTGATTGAATCTATGAGAACGTGTGCTTTTTGCACATCTACTAATTCACAAAGAAGTCACTAGATGTCGTTACGTGCGCCGATGTTAAGAGTTTCTATAATTACGGACTGCTTTCTACTCATAACTTTAAAACAATTAAACATTAAATAAGGAAAATATTTTTTTAAAAAAAAACTTACCGGTATATAAAAATAGTCGAATTCTTGATCTTCATTTGATATTTAAAAATTCATTATGAATTAAAAGTAAAGTTTTCAAATCTCTACTTTCCCCTGAAATTCCCTCAAGACCCGCAGTTTAGGAACCACTGTTTATTGAAGCCTATTTAGTGAGTAAACAGAAGAGTAAACAAGACTTTCAAGAACTTAAAGCCTACTCTCAAAAAAATGGAATTTCTTATTTATTTATTTATTTATTTATTTATTTATTTATTTATTTATTTATTTATTTATTTATGTCACACGAAGAGCCTACATTTATTTTTAAATCCTAATAACTACTGCTTTGTGATCAAGGCGTTTCTTGTCTTTCACGAGGCAGATGTGCCTGGTTCGAATCCAGGAGTAGGCATGGATGTTTATTTCCTTTCCTGTGTTTGTCTTCATCTTTCCATTCAGGTCTGAAGTCATTCCATAGCTGCTTCCTGAGGAAGGCAAATAGGAAACCCCTCAGTATCTTCCCCAGGGTATTACAAGGATCCTTCTAGGATTCGCCATGATGAGAACCCTAGAATCCTTTAAAATTGCTGCAGGAGGCAAAACAATGAAGAAAAAGAAGAAGATCCACTGAATACAAATAGCATACATTTACCATTTTGTGGGAAAAAAAAATCAATTCTGATTGTTTTCTTAAATTATTAAAAACGGATTAAGTTTAATCATAGCAAACAGTGTTCAATAGTTAGGTAAGACTTAATTACAATATTCGTTGTTTAAGGCAATGATGAATTAACAGATACAGTATAGAAATCCATTGTTTAGATTCCAATGCTTTTTCAATTGAAAGTTTTGTCGCCTTCTCGTGCTAATTTCTTGAAAAGAGCCAATTTGGAAAATACATTATTTTAAATATAAAAATTAAATAGTCCTCGAATAGGTATACTAAGTTTCAAGTAGATTCATCCAGAAGTTCAAAAGTTCTTAGGAGGGACACATACATACAGACTAACTGATTTCATGAGCTTCCTATTGAATAGTCAGCTAAACAGATTCCTTTTTGAAGAACAAGACTTACACAAAGAATAAATACTTAAAGGTGAATGGAAATTCTTTTTCTGCTTTGTATTTGGAATCATATTTTGATATAGTAATGTATAAGTGCCATAGGGTGGATGGTACTAAGGTACCTGGGCCCGATAATCGAAGGACAGGAGTGAATTCACGTTTTTGTTTTCAATTGTAAAAGAATGGAAGATAAAAAATTCGGAATTATTACGCCCTAATCCTATGATGTGTTGTATTGTAACTATCATACTTTAATCACAATAGCAACGCCTGCTGTCCGTATAAAACATAAATACATATTTACAAAGTTCCATTACAATTCATTTCCAAGATTTAAGATGTGACAAAGCTTTTGAAACTTTCCAGAAGGGCCACTCGCCTAAATTAGTAGTATCGGTCAATCATCTAAGCTAGCTTATAGTTACTAAAGTAAACTCCCGATTATCCGCAGGCGCATTATCCGCGGACATCTCCTGTTTTCATTTTTTTTACTATACAATAAATTATGGAATTAAAAAAAGAGTCAATAAAAGAGGCTAACTTAGTAAGTGAAGACAATTATAGACAAACAATTTAAAGAACGACCTTGTGCATGGAGCTTACGTTACACTAAATTACGGGAGAATCTTCCCGTAATAATTAAATTTAAAAATAAATAAAAATAATTTAAAATAAAATAATTGTTTATGTTGTATGAACTGTATGTATTGCCATTTTAATGTAAATAAAAATGTTAAAAACATTTTTGTGTTGATTTTCGTCCTATTTCGGATTATCCGTGGTTGCCGCGCCACCCAATTCCGCGGATAATCGGGAGTTTACTGTACATCCAATGAATGTTTGCCATATAAGGAAATCACCATACTATTTAATTACGCCTGAAAGTTCATGTGACAGCTTTATTCGAAATAGGAATTAAAAAAAAAACAAAAAAAAATAATCAACTAATCAGTGAAATTAAAGCTTAAAAATATTCGAATTTACAATAATAATATGTTTTAAGCAATTACAATAATAAAAGAAAGCACTACATTATTTCCGTGTTCACTTATGAACAGTTTAAAGCAATTCAGTTTTTCAATGATAAATGTAGCTGAGATACCTGGAATGATTAATCCATTACTGATTACTATGCCCTTGTTTAGATTCCAAAGCTTTTCTGTGGGAATTTTTTTTGTCGTTTTCTCACTCTAATTTCTCGTCAAGGACCCATTGGGAAAAAATTTTGAAATATAAAAGTCAGATCATCTCTACTCCTCAAATAAGCACGCCAAGTTTCAAGAAGATCCGTCCAGTGGTTCAAAAGTTATTAGTGAGACATACAAAAAAAGGTGATTGATTGGACGAACCTAGGATTTGAGATACCTAGGAAGTAGGGAAAACTAAAAAGTACAGTATTATCTCGAAGTCGAAGAGACGCTAAAAAAATTTCGAGATAGTGAGTTTTCGAGATAACAAGGTCGTAACCAAAACATAAAAATTCACGTAAAAGCACAAGATACGGAATAATATTCTAAAAATTAGAGTCTTGATAGATGAGAATAAGTATAAATATGTAATGATAGTTGACAATAAGTCTAAATATAGCAACGATAATTTAAATTTTTAAAAGTAGTCGAAATAATTATATTAAATTGAAAAAATTAGTAATATACAATGAATTTACATTGCTAGAATTTCTTAAAAAAGTCCAGTATGGTGGTCTGGCGATATCTCTTGTGAAATTGTTCTTCAACCATTTTTTTCTATTTGAAAAATAGCGGCAAAGTCATCGAAAAATATTCGACATAACAAGGTTTTGAGTGAAAACTCTTCGACATAAGAATTAAAATTAACATTAGATGAATATGTAATATCAAGGGGAAAAATAATTTTTCAACATATCCAGATTTTCGAGATATCGAAGTTCGAAATATCGAGAGTATACTATATAATACAAAATCTTTAATTTCAGTATCATATAAATTTAAAGTTAACATTTAATTTCAGTTTTATAATTTCACTAACTCTCAAATAAAATTAAATAATATAAAAAAAAAAAAACAACATCTAATTGTTTTCACTAATTAATTAAAATTAGCACAAACAATTAATTTGTTGTTTTCCTTTCCTTTTGAAATAGAACAAGCAATTGTATTGTGGGTCGTTTGCAGAACATTATGTAATTAAATTAGATTTATGCCCTTTTTTCTTAATTTGAAACAGAAATTGTATTATTTGAGTTTATAATAAATAACACGAGATGTATTTTTATTTTATGAATTACAGGAAACATAAATATTTCAATTGTGGATTAGTTGATTGCTACTAAACAGTGAAAATAACACCAAAAGGGAAGATTAGTTAATTAGGTTAACTTTTTCAGAAATCCCCCTGTACTGGAACCTTCCAAGCCTTCCAAGATGTCATTAATTTGAACAAAACCGAGGAAATTGACGCAAAACCTTCGCCAACCATGAATAATATTACATCATTTTATTTTTAGTGTTATTGTCTTCGATATTTTTACTTTATTATTTATTTAGTTAGTTAGTTAATTAGTTATTTTCATGCATTCATCTTTTTATTTTTTAAAATTATTTATTTATTTATTTATTGTGGAATGAGAGATATCGATAATAATTCTCTGAAATCAGCAGGTAATATATGATATAAATAAGTTTTGTGTTACATTACCGCACAAATAAAGTAATAGTAAATTATTGGTTTATTATTAATTAAAAATCTATTTTTTATTTTGATTCAAATCACTTACTAAAAACGAAGTTTAATCAGTTAGTGTGTTTTGCAAGGTCTGCATACATTGACCTTACGTTTTCAAACGAATTGACTGCCACCTAGTGGGAAACTGATTTACTAGAAAAAATCGGGATCCTTTTTTCACTAATTTGGTATTCGTCCAAATCCTGGAGGATTTAAGGGTTAATATTAATGAAAATTTAATTTTAAAAATTAAAACTAGTTAGTTTTAGTCAAAAGAGGTTATTTGAAGTAAAAAAAGAAAATGACATTTACAGATGAATTACGCTAAAGAGATAAAGACCCAAGTGAAAGAAAATTACAAAAGTAAAAGAACGTAAAATCTACTTTCTTTACCATGCTGTCTTTAAATTTTGTTTTCTGTATTTTTTTTCTCGCCGTGAAACCAAAAGAAAGAAATTTCTTCACATCCGGTTTTAAATTATAAAATCTGTTGAAGACTTATATTAAAATTTTTCCATTTTCTGAAAAAAAAATTAAACTTACTTTACTCTTCAATGTTTCTGTTCTAATGCTTTCTGTGAGCGTTTTTGTCATCTTCATGTGCTGATTTCCAGACTCGCGCAGCAAAAAAAAATAAAATCCGAATTGGAAAGTTTAAATTGTCTCTTATCCAGAAATATGTATGTTAAGTTTCAAAAAGATCCACGAGAAATTTCTTAGAGTAATGTGTGAGTGATATGATGTGAATGAAAAGCAGGGCTAAAAAAGTACATTAATCCCAGTGAAGTAGGCATTGTTATTAACCTGTACGAAGAAGGTTTATAGAAAGTCATGTATTGTTAAAAGAATCTCAGTTCAAAAGAAGGTAAATGCCCCAAGATTCTCGACCACCTGAAGGAATTTAGGGTCGGGTGATCAGTTACACGCCCTCTTCTCCCAGGAAAGAAGCCCTGTCCCGATTTGACAGAAGGCTGGTTAAACTCTATCCACCTGGAGAAATAAACAAAAATAAAATAACTGCGTCATAGACAGGGTGGCGCACATAAAACCGGCCCCAATAGATTTTAAGATGTATGTTGTTTAGAGAAATAAAGTTTAACGTGCAGATGAAGATGTTAGAGAAAAGGGGATTAGCCATCATGCACATAATGAAAACAAATTCATGCTTGTCAACGAAGTGGAGTATGAGACGGCCGTTTCATCATTGTTATGAATCCTCAGACATACGAAGTGCATTCAAGTTATAACACCTCCGATTTTTTTTCTCAGCACTGGAA
>JAFIDM010002131.1:90418102-90438686 GCA_023159025.1 Thereuonema tuberculata
CAAATATTGATGGTTTTTGAGTTACAAATAGTGATTTTTCAGTATTCCACCTCAAAAAAAGAGTGCTTCTTTCTTTCTTGACTCTGTTTTCTTTATTCCAACATCTGCCGTGTACACGCTCTTATTTTTCAATATCACATAGAATTTGGTTAAGTATGAATATTTAAAATATTGCAACGTTTCGGCAATTATAGTTCTAATTGTCATTTTCGAGAAAAAAAAAGAGAAAAATTATTTCTCTTTTCTATTCTCACAGAAAATTGCGCCGGACAGACAGACAGAGAAATAAAAGATTTTAGTAATATAGATTGTCACTTTTCAGTGGCTTTTGAGTTACAAATAGTGATTTTTCAGTATTCCACCTCATAAAAATAGTTTCTTTCTTTCTTGACTGTTTTCTTTACTCCAACATCTGCCACTCGCACTTATTTTTCAATATCACATAGAATTTGGTGAAGTAAGAATATTTAAAACAAATAAACTGACAGATGGTAAATAAATAAACAATTGAATATTTACAATTTACGTGTGTTAACATTTCTTTAAATTTCAATAATAAAAACTACACACAAGTTAAAAATAAAAACATATTTACAATAAAAGAGGAGACTTTCCAATCCAACCTATTTAGGGATTCATCTTCAAGCACACAAGTTATTCTTTGGTTCCGATTTAAATACAATTACACATTACAAATTAAACCAATCCAACAAAGTATTCAAATTAGCAAAATTGTCGTTAGGAACCATCCAAACGTCAACCCCATCGAGTAAATGGAGATGCCCGCTGAAGGCGCCCTCTGTGCAGAATCTATAAGTTGTCGGTTATATCGACAACTATTCATGAAATATACAACCCCAAAATAAAAGAAGAGAAAAACGGAATAATATGGGCAACGTTTCCTTTTCACCCAGTCTTGCATAAACGTTTGAAAAAGATTTTCCAAGGCACTGACATAAGACTCGGATATAAATTATCCAATAAATTAACCTACCCAATTGAACACAATAATAAAATAGAAGATAAGATCAATAACAAAGGTTGTATTTATTTGGTACCTTGCGAAGAGGGGGAATGTTTTTACATTGGTAACAGTGGTCAGAAGCTAAAAAAACGTTTTGATCAACATAAGAGTTGCATAAACACAGGTAATTTGAATGGCTCTTATATAGCTAGACATATGTACGACTTAGGTCATATAGGTAAATTCAAGGAATATTTGGTCCTAGACGAATGTAAAAACAGACATGGAAGAGAGGCTATTGAATCTTTCTTTATAAATGTTTTAGATTCTTATAATTATTTCGTACCGAATAAAAATGTTCAGCAGTATGTATGTAATAATAGATTACAAAAATATGCAAAATGGCAAAAAAGAAAAATCAAAAAAGAAATTGAAAAGAAAAGAAATGCTAGATAAGATAATCAATATGAATAATAATTAATTATTAATTAGGAACTAAATTAAATTTAAATTATTGAAAAAATAAGGAAAGATGTTTTTTTTGTTTTTAATTTTTGTTTTTGAAGTTATAGATTCTGCACAGAGGGCGCCTTCAGCGGGCATCTCCATTTACTCGATGGGGTTGACGTTTGGATGGTTCCTAACGACAATTTTGCTAATTTGAATACTTTGTTGGATTGGTTTAATTTGTAATGTGTAATTGTATTTAAATCGAAACCAAAGAATAACTTCTGTGCTTGAAGATGAATCCCCAAATAGGTTGGATTGGAAAGTCTCCTCTTTTATTGTAAATATGTTTTTATTTTTAACTTGTGTGTAGTTTTTATTATTGAAATTTAAATAAATAAACAATTTTGAGATTCAAAGAAAAGATTGAAAACATTTCTTATTGATGGGGGAAGGGAAAGGAGAGATAAGTCAAAAAACAATATGAATAAGACGTCTGACTTTGGATCAGAAGGTTGCAGGTTCGATTCCTGTCGCGAATGTTTCATTGTAAAAATTATTTCTATTTTCCATTCTAACAGAAAATTGCATCGGACATACAGACAGACAGACAGAGAAATAAAAGATTTTAGTAATGTAAAGAAATTGTAAGAGAAAAGGAATAAATATGGGGAATTTTAAGATTGTAATCAGCTTACGAAGGAAAAAGTAGATGTTGGTGTTAAATTAATTTACTCTAGAAATAATGCTAATAACTGTGTGTTTGGAATTTTTAAAAGGGAGAAATATGAAATCTTTGTGGTGTTGTCGCAGTATTTTTGACTAAGATTTTGACCATAACAAGGGAGGGGAACTCCGTTACTGATATCTGTGTGCAATTCTAATCTACACTTCTATTCTACATTGTTGTAAAATCTTGAAAGTGAAAACTAATTTGCATATGACTCTTTCCCTTCTGAAGAAATTCCAGCCAGTTATTCAGTTGAGACTCAATTATTAGGATAATTATTACAGAATTACTAAATAATGGGCGTAATTGACCGAAACGCATTTTCCTGTAGTTCAATAAAAAAGGAATCGTTTTCATTTTTTGTATGGGTAGTTTTTTTTTTTTTTTTAATTTTTATTTCGTGAAAAATTGTAAATTTCAGTAGATTCTAAAAAAAAAATTATTTAAAAATATATATAATACAGTTTTAATTTTCTGGTTATTTAATTTCTCTTATTTAATACGAATTTTTATTTACTTTTATTTAATATTTATTTTTTAAGTTTTTATTTAACCAGCGGAAGTCTTTTAAACAATAGCTTGTGTCGAATTAAGAAGTTGAAAAGGAAACAAACAGGAATAAAAACTTTAAAACTCTTAAAAATTAAGGTTAATTAACCTTTTAACTTATAAACTTCTTTTTAAAGTCTTTCTTTTAACCTTAATTTTTAAAGTTTTAATTCATGTGTGGTTCCTTGAAGGCTTTTCAATTTTTTGGCGGAAGTTTTTATTTAACTAGTGTTGCCCAGTGCACAGGACAAAGAAATAAACATCGTTTTGCGCGTGACATATGTATAGATAGATAGGTATATTATTATTATTATTATTATTTATTTATATGTAGGTAATTGATTTACAATTATTTACACCCATGTTAATAATTAACCGACATTTATTTAAACTAAAATAATTAGCTGCCGTTCCGATACAGCGTTGTGGTCTACGCGACGACCTCCATCAGGTTGATGTGTTGGAACCTGGGTTCGAATCCCGGCACCGGAAGTGGTTTTCCTGAGTTTGTCTGCCTCCTCTTCACTTTCTCTTCTGGGTTGAAGCCATTCCGTGGTGGTTTCTTGAGGAAAGGCCTGGAAACTCCCTCAGTATCTGTTCGAAAAACCTTGCAGTAAGTATAAAATGTATCTCCCAATCCACCTGGTCAGTGTGGGAGATTAGACTAACACAACCCCCCCCGGGGGGGAAGACCTAAGCCTGAAATTACTATAAAAAGGACTGAAGAAGAATTAATTAACTAGCAGTTATTTACGTAGACTCCATGAAATTACAGAAAGGAAAAAAAATAATAATCTTTCAATAGTAAAATATTCCAAAAAATGTCGCCGAAAATAAGCAACTTCAAAAAAACCTCTGTCGTAGGCGTCCTTTGAAGCCAGAAAAAATGTTTTATTATCCCTGATCCCCTGGAGTTACTTATACCTTTAAAGAAGCACAATTTAACCCTCTACAAAATTCAGAACATAGTATAAAAGTTGATTGAATGATTCAAAAGTTTTTAGCCCTCATTTCTCTTACAATAATGTTAATTGTAAAGGGCAATAATAAAGAGATGCAGTGAAATTATGTTTCGTTTTCGATTTTCAAGCGTTTTGTGTCTAAATCGTGCAATCCCAAGAGTTTTTTGAAGTTTTTTTTTTTCTTAACTGCTTGAATACCTAAGTAGTAAAGTGATGGTTTGTGGCCATAAACTATCCCTGCTATTCTTTCTACCGAATAGTGAAACCTGCATTCAAATTGGTTTAGTAATTTTTAAGTTTTAAGAGAATAAATATTTTTGCACTTTGCTCTTTCTATACGGTACCGTATGCAAAGATTAATTTGGAAAACTTTAAATTACGTTTTCGAAAACTATCTTTCTTTGATCACGAAATTCAAAAGTCGTTTTTATTGTAGCCTTTTGCGCATGCGTCAGGTCTCCTTCGATTTCTTCAAAATAGGGGTGAGAAGAAATAAAGAGGGGATGTTTACTTTTTTATCAGTGTTAGTTTACTAGTAGCTGCGTTCTATTTGCGCTTTTCGGGAAAGAATTATGGAAAGAATAAATACACTATTGCAAAAATAACAGGTACTAAAAAAAAAAGGTCTTAGGAAACTGCCCATCTTAGCGAATCACCCCTTTGCGGGGTAGAATCGTCCGCGAGTTCTCGTTTTCGCTTTTGAAAACGAACAGTCATCTGAGCATTCGAAAGCTGAATATTGACAATCGTAATTTTCTTCTTTAATTGTGGGTTTATCGTTGCTATTATTATGTTTGTATATAACTTACGTATATGAAAAGTACGCGATCATCGCCTATTGATGACGTTTTGTCGTTCATCCGTGCGTGCACCTGAAACAAGTCGATTCTCTCTGGACGGACTTTCATGAAACTTGATTTTTTACTGATATCAACAAAATGCAACGATCCAACTCAAGTTTCTCGGAGATTGTATGAAAATGAGGAGAAGAACTTAATTTTTCCACGTCTCCATCTACTGACTGCTTTCGAAAACTTCAGCTTCTTTCGACGCTCTTAGTTTGCGACGCTGGAAAAAAAATCACCATTTTAAAACCAAGCAAAAACTACTGAAAAGGCTAACAGTTACGAAAAGCAAACTCGACTCACGAATGCTACGTTCTCGTGGTTGTTGTTTTCCTTTTAGTTTTTTGCCTAACCGTATATTTCAATTTCTATTTATTTTTATTAATTTCTAAGTAATAATGCTTTTACTTTATTAGGGATTGCGGAAAAAAACTGATTTAGGCGCGGAACTGGAAGAGCCGGGTTCAATTCCCTTTTGTGGGCTGGGATTTTTTCCACTATTTTTTCTTCTCCAGACGGATCCTAGATTTCACTCAGCCTTCTATCAAATGAATTTTTAAAGGATCGACAAATATTTGATAAAAAACAGATTACCAGCCAGAGAATCAGATAATCAGAAACCTATAATGTGAAATAAAAAATATAAAGTTAAAATTAATCTTTTTTAATTATCAAAATGCTAAATTTTATGCTTTTAATCGAAAAATTTAATCTTTATTCAGGCAAAAGAGTTGACTTACATTTTTCTTTGTAATTTCTACAAACATTTCATTAAAGTTTTATGCTAACCCTAAGAACGAAAGCAAGAATCCGAATGGCCCAGGGCTACAGGAAACATAAATCCGTCCCTCAAATAAACTGAAAGAAAAAAAAAATTAAAGATGGCGACAAGTAAATTTTCTATTAATTTAAAGTTGTTTGAGTAGAGAAAAAAAGATTGAAGGAAAACGAAATATTTTATTCTTTACATCAATATACGAAGAATATTGAAAGAAATCAAACAAAATAAAAAAATAAAAATCATCCCCAAATTAAGGAATTAAATAAAAATCAAGAAATAAAATTTAAGTTCAGAAGTAGAATTCTCTTTGTATATACACAAAGATTGTATTTACACAAGCGTAATGAGTAACTTGCTGTTAAAAATAATCATGAAAATAATTGCCGAGGTCCCAACACAAGAAGGAGACCCCACTTCAGTATGAAAATCCCAACAACGAAAACGGATTAAGAAGTTACGGATTAACAGACTTTTAACCAAACATTTTAAACAAATGATTGAGGATATATTGTTAATATTAAAAATATAGTAAGACTGAAAAGAGATTAGTAAGAGATATTATCAAGGGAAAAATCTGGAATAACAAATGAAAACAAAAACAAAACAAAAAAAATGGTTTCATACTGTATATAAAATCATAGCGGCCCTTACATGTTTCACTCTGAGGTACAGTCCGACCATGATAACTTGACGATCGGAAGGAACCCCATGTGATTATTACGTATCTATTTTTCAGTCAATCACAAACAAGCGCGCTTCAAATCACATGGCTTTAAAAATACATAATATTTAAAAGAAATACATAAAACTTAAATATAACAGTTAAATCTTATATTGAAAGGAGTCAACCAATCACTAATAGTACAGCGTTTCCTTTAAACATTAATAAAACTATTTTTTTTTTTTTTTTTTTTTTTTATAGCTGTAATGTAACATTCTTCGGAACCTCAGAGAGGCTAGTGCTGACGTTATGGGGCTCTGGAATTTTTCCAATCGTCAAGATATCGTGTTTGGACTATAAGAAAGTGACCTTAGACCGGAACTCGATTTTCCCCACCTTTATAAGTCACAAGGATTCCAATAAGATTTTGGGCCCTGACTTTGGGTTGTAGAGATCGTGACATGTTTGGTTTTCGCAACTTCCACTTCCTGTGAGACAATAAAAGACTGCAGGCTGGAACGTATATTTTTCCTTACCTTTACAAGACGTAATGGTTCTAATGAGGTAGATTTCTGTACAGGTGATGAACGGAAGGTAAAAGCTGTCCTGTTTTGCACTGTACTGAGCGATGACGTAAAAAACACTTTTGTTATTGGAACATTAATACAACTTACTCAGAAACTTAAATCTTTATAAATTTAACAATATTACAACACTACAAGAAATGGAATACATATCTTTAATACAAATATTAAACATATTTCCAAGGTCACTAATATTGAACCTTAATTAAAACTATTTTTTTATTTCAATTTACTTATATCTCATACCCGATCTTTCGTATCAAAAACACCAGCTCCTGCAGACAAGCAAGAAATTGGCTAATGAGTTCTACCTTTAAGATGTTAAGCAAGTAAATATATAAAGAATCAAAAATACTCTTTGTTTTTATCTTCTTCAGTTCTATTCATTAAGGTCCTGACTCAAGCAACTGCAACTCTATTATTTCTTTTACATATTTCTTTTTCCAATGCACCTAAAATTATGAAAATTTAAATATAAATTTGTGAAGCATCTGGGATTTCTATTTTCTTGTTTTTAATTTTCAAGATGTTCTGTCATTAAATTAAAATTCAAAAAAAGTCAATTATTGGGGTTTTTCCGAAGTATTAATCGGTATTTTTAACTCAAAATTGACAAAAACCTGAAATGGTAAAAAATTCTAATTCTGTTTTGTATTTAAAATATTTTTTTATTAGTGCAACAGTTAATTTTTAAAAAACAAATTTAATCTCACACAATTTAAAAAAAAACACAATTTTTATTTTTTTAAAAATTAACTGTTGCACTATTAATAAATATTCTAAAAAAAAACATTATTCTACGAATTGTTTATCATTTCAGATTTTGTCAAATTTTTTTGAGTTGAAAATACCGAGTAATGCCTCATAAACACCCGAAAGATTGACTGGGTGTTTGTGAATTTTAATTTAATTAATTACAGAATATTTTGAAAATTAAAAACAAGAAAATAGAAATCCCAGATGCTTCAGAAGTTTATATTTAAATTTTTAAAATTTTAGATACATTGGAAAAAGAAATATGTAAAAGAAATAAAAGGTTTGCAGTCGCCTGCATTTGCTTGAGTCAGGACCTTAATATTTAATGTTTACGAAGGTCATAGTAGGATATTAAAAATTTGCCATAAAATTAATACAGTTAGAAGAAAGCCAACAATTACTAATGAAGTGCACGCTTTTTTGAACAGGCACTGAAGGGAATGACAGAAAAAAAAAAGAAATTATCTTGTGAAATAGAAACCAAGTGAGATTACTTTGCAAGCATCAACAATATTTAGTAACCTACATCGGAACCACACACAGCGTGCTTCCTCTCAACTCCCTAACTGCATTTTCATTAACTTCAGATTATAATAAATCCTCTTTATGTAATCCCTCCATTAACCCGCTGTTTTTATTGTGATTTCAGTGTTAATCGCAATAAAATTAAATGAGACAACCTACATCTATCTTTCTTTTCCAAATCCCTGCTCTTTCGCTGTGAGAGGTTTAACGAAACGCTAGCTTTTGTGATAGGCTTTTAATTGTGTTTAGGTGAGACCTCTGCAACGACTAAAATAGTCGTTTGTTGTTATCCCTAATTATTCCCCACATCCTAATATAGCGGTGAGTCAGTGTAAGTTCCGCACGACACGCTCTGCTGCCTCTGCACACTTTGTAGTGGGTTGGCCAAAAAGTTGGTTCGGTTTTTATGTAAACATAAAACACAAATTTTTCATTTTCACCAATAATTTTATTGAACAACATCTTCAATGGTTTGTTCCACTACCTTCTGCCATCTTTCAGGCAACTTCGTAATTCATATTCCCACAACTATTTAACTTTTTGAGCAAGAACGTTCCAGATGCATTTGGTGTCTTCCAGGGAATTGAATTTTTTCCATTAAGATAATTTTGTAAAGAACGAAATCAATGAAAATCTGAAGGTGAAATGTCGGTGAATACAACGGATGAATCCGAACTTCCCAGACAAGTTGTAACATCAGTTTTTGCCTAGTCGTAAAAGAAAAATGCGTTCTTGCGTGCTTATTATCTTCCGGCTTCAATATTAGATTGGTGATACACATTTTGATCAGTTTTTTTGTTTGTTTTTGTTTAAATGCACGCTGATATGACAGCTGTCACAATACAATCTAATAAAATTGTGTCCAATGACATTAAAGACACCCAAGAGCTACTAGAGTGGGCCCGGTGGCCAAGTGGGTACGGGCGCTTGGCTGCGGGTTGGAGGTGACGGGTTCGATTCCAGGCCTCGGCAGAGGGCGGGAATTTTTCCACGCTCCATTCTCCTCCAAACGGGTTCTAGGGCCTACCCAGCCCTCTATAGAAAGGGTACCGGGTTTCTTTCCTGGGATAGGGCTGATCTCCCGACCTCAATCTAGTCCCGTTGGTTCAGAAAGAGCCTTACTTCCAGTGCGCCCAAGGGCCTGCACGGCCTGTAGTGGGGAAAGCTTTAGCTTTAAGAGCTATTAGAGCCAACATGCGTAAAAAAAAAAAGAACGAACTTTTTGGCCATTTTGTTTACTAAGTTTTGTTAGAATGTAGGTTTTTTTTTTTTATTATTATTATTTTCTATTGTAATAAAAAAATCTCGCCTTAAAGAAAGCTCTATTTCTAAAATAGAGCTGGAAAAAAAATAGATGTTGGTGTTAAATTAATTTACTCCAAAATAATTCTAATAACTGTGTGTGGCCTGTTTGAAAGGGAGAAATATGATATCGTGTTGTGTTTCCTCGATATTTTGGGCTAAAAATCTATGATTTTGACAATAATGTGAGAGGGGACCCTGTTACTATGCATTTGGTACCTTGGCCCTGAATTTGATAGGGGTCTATTTGCACTTGCGACAGCAGCCGTGTCACAACTTCATTGTCTTTATTTCCTCGCTGATCCAGCTTGAATATCTTGTAGTTTTTGTCTTTTATTTTCCATCATTAGTTTTTTGTTTATTTTCTTTTGCTGTCAACTATATTATACAACACTAAATGTTAACTATCATTTAATTATTATTTTTTTTAAATTAATCATGCAAGGAACTGAATTATTATAAGATTTAGAGAATAAATTGCAGCTTAGAGGGGAGGGCGGTCAGACAAGCTGTCTATTCTCTTTATTTATTGGTTTATTTACATATGTATTAATTTGTTTTTAACATCTTTTTAATTTTTGATCGTTGTAATTATTGCGATGGCTATAACTTTCAATCGCAAGCGTGGATTGAGATATACAGAATGTGAGACAAGAAAATTTACTTTTTTTTTGTTTTTGTCATATTTTATTCAAGGACTTTGTTCAGGTTTGCTGAGGATCACGCTTTTACAGCGTTCTTCTTGAAACTAATGCCAACCACTTTAATAATTTAACGAGGGTTTCTCCAAGCAGTATTAGTATGAGCTCATGTCGCAACTCTTATTGATTTCAATTCGACTTATCCAGGATTAGCTTAAGACTATTGGAGAAACCGGCTATTAATGTTTTCATTAAGAGTATCTTTGTAATAAACATTTTTAATATTTGTCGTAGGCCGAGAAAGTCATTTTTTACATCGTGGTGGAAGTTGTAAAATTCTTTAAGGTTATAAAAGTCACAATATTAAAGTCTTTAACACAAGAAATAAAGAAATTCATTTATGTGGGCCAAATAAAAACCTGACTTTTTAGAACAATGTATGTGTTATTTGATAAATATTTCTGAATTATTATTTTTTTAATCAAAGAGCTCTTATTTATATGTAAGTATATAATAGTGCTTGAGAAGAGTTTCAGAGAAAAATATTATATTTTCTACATGTAGTTTACGTTGGAATCACTGATGTATACCTCAAAAAATCAGCACACGGTCACGTGGTCATTTTTGCTCCACGCGTATTTTATTTCCTTGTGTAAACTTCTTCACCCGCACAGAAAAAAAAAAAGTTAAATAAATGAACATTGCGAGTTTGAAAATAACGTACATTAAATGCAATGAAATTAAAAAGAAATCATTGAAATAAATAAATTAAATAAAATTTGAATTATTATAATTTGTCCTTGAATTGGGAAAAAAACAGTTTTCTTTTTCATATTAAGCCATTTTATTATCATAACCTAGAAAAATTATTTCAATCATAGGAGTTATTCTGTAATTACTGAAAAAGACTAAATAATTAAATAACAACCTTCAATTAATTATAAGTTTACTCAAGAACGCGCAATGTGAAATCTATGTGCAAAAAAATGGAATGACATAGAAACTGATTCTGCTGAGAGGAATCGAATTCGAATAAACGAGTTTTCGTCTAGTTTTATTTTCTGTAAATAACTGTAATAAAAAAAAAATAATCATAAAGAGGATATACAAATCGAAAAATTATTATTATTATTATTATTAATTTATAAGAACGTAAATTTCAAAATTAAGAAAGAAAAGAAGGTTATTTTTGTGTGTTTTAAAATTGTATTATAATCTAATACAAGTATTAAGATGTTTTAATAATGTTCAATTCAATTTTTTCCTAGAATCACTTATTATATTAATTAGTAACCATTTATTTGTACATTTAAATTATCTATACTCAATTATTTCTTTTCTTTTTTTTTCTTTTTTATACAATCTTGTAAAGTCGTCGCGGCGAATGTTGAAACCGGAAACACATTATCATTGACTAATTTCTCCAGTATCAATGCCATAAGCTCCGCAGGAAAGAACAATCTCAATTATCAAAAATAGGAAATATCAAAAATCTCACATACATCTTCTTGAAATCGACGAGCAACGTTAAGAATAATTTCCCTACTTGACTTTTGAGAACTTTTCCTCGTCGAAATGTTGAATGTGAAGCAGTGGTGTCGCAGCCTATTTGTTAAATTTAGAAACTTAAATTTAATTAAATTCGTTATAGTGCACCTAAAACATATTATCGTTTTTCTCCTCTTCTTTCACAGAAAAAAATGTATTTCATAGAAGACGTCAGTAACGCTTTAGGTATTTAAGGGGATGTCCATTAATTACGTGAGGTCAAAAGGGGGAGGGGGGGGTCCGGCAAAATCTCATCAAATCTCACCAAGGGGGAGGGGGGGTCAACGAAAATCTCAAGTAAACTTTTTCATTCAGAGAAAATATATATTGTAGCAAAATTTCCGTTTTTTTTTTTTGGTTGTTAAAATTTTTTAAATCTCCCCAAGGGGTAGGGGGGGTCCAAATTTTTTAAAAAACATCTCACATAATTAATGGACGTCCCCTAATGGTAATAACAATACAAGATCTTAACATAAAGATAATCAAAGAAAAAAAATATGATAAAAAAAAAAGGACTACTATTAGAGAAAAGAAATACGAGAAAATAATACTTATTACAAAAATAAAATCCTTTCCACGGATTTGAATCGGGATTTCGAAGGTAAGTGATAAGCTGTCAATACTTTGCACCTCTCATTTTTAAGCTATTAAAGAAATAAAAAATAATACCAAAACAAATAACGAGAAGATTTTTTAATAATGGACCCAATGCACAAAATATTTTATTGAAGTAAACCATCAGTATTTTAATACAATAAAAATGCATTAAATTTCACATGCACTCTGATTTTTTTTTTACGATCCTACTAATAAATGAAATTTATTTATCGATAATTTGTCTTTATATTATACTAGCAGCAAAGCCTGTCGGACGACAGGCAAAAAAAAAAATCTGAAAAATCATTTTATTATCAACTATCAAATATAAAGTAAATGTAATCTAAATACTGTGCTAACTTGTGAACGAAGTTTCTACGGCAAAAATGGTTTTGAGTTTCGAAATCAGCATAAACAATTTTGCATACAATCAGCATACTAAGTATGCCAAATTTCATTAAAATGGATGCAGTGGTAA
Organism: Thereuonema tuberculata; assembly: GCA_023159025.1. Lineage (NCBI taxonomy): Eukaryota > Metazoa > Arthropoda > Chilopoda > Scutigeromorpha > Scutigeridae > Thereuonema > Thereuonema tuberculata. Next base: position 90,430,473 of record JAFIDM010002131.1, read on the forward strand.
CAAAATTATTTGGTTTTGAACGTATGTTTTGTTAGAATTTCAGTTGTCGAGGTCAGTTCCCAAAAATAAAATTTCATGGAAACAACATGGAATGACACAATGAACTAATATTTTCATCCAATTTGAGATAAATTTCAATGGTACCATTGAGAATCGTTCGATCTATCTTAATAGCTTAATTATATCGAGTTACAGACAGACAGACAGACGAACTTAGCCAAATTATATATATATTTAATTCGATTGATGATTTGATTTGAATTTTTTTTTTTTTTTCAATGTTTATCAGACCTATTTACGTGTACTTCTTACCTGTACACCTGTAATATAGGTTCTGAGAGTTTAATCTAAAGGATCATTTTCCACCCAAAAAGAAAAACGAAATACCAACCATATTTAAAGTTTAATTTATCTAAAGAATAATTATTATTTTTGACTCATAACACCGAAAGGCATTTAAAACTCATCTTTGTATAGACTAATCTAAATATTGCGCTAACTTGTAAACGAAGCTTCTAAGGCAAAAATAGTTTTGAGTTTCAAAATCAGCGTAAAAAACTGAGTAAGTATGCCAAATTTCATTAAAATCGGTGCAGTGGTAACAAAATTATTTGATTTTGAAATTTCATGGAACCAACAAGGAATGACAAAAGGAACTAATATTTCAATCAATTTGAGTACCCTTGATTCAATGGTACCATTGAGAACCTTGGATCTATCTTATTAGCTTAATTATTCGAGTTACGGACAGACAGACAGACAGACAGACGAAATTAGCAAATTATATAAGTTGATATAAAATGTAGAACTCATGTAGAAGATTTCCCTTATATCTGCTTCTATTCCAATTTAGTTTAAGAATCTTTCCGAATTTGGAAACCTTAACATTTTACCAATGATCTTCGATGAGTAGGGTTACATCAGAACTCACCAGATGGCGTTACTTTACTTTTCTAAAGCAAAAGGCCAGGCAAGTCATACGTCTCTATGTTAATTGCAAATCATTACCGCCATCTGATGTTTGACGGTAAAACGACCGATTTTTGGAACGAATTTTAGCCCACTTCCGATTGAATTCCGCACCTAAGATTCATGTCATTTAATAAACACAATCTAATGATTCATTCAAATCTGAATTTTTAAGATTCGAGAGGTTTCCTTGTAAGCCCTAACGTTGGATAACGTGTGGTGAATGCTTGGTGTAGTGGCTGTCTGTATCATGTGAGATGAGTCCCTAACTGTGTAACGGTGTAGAAGGCGCATGAAGGCCCAAACGCATTGACAACGTATTCCGTATCCGTATCCGGTAGTCTGTATCGACAGCGAAATGTCACCGCTTACCGTTTTTAAAGCGCATTGTGTTCCCCGTCTTCCCTCTGTTAAACCGGAACAGGAAATGAACATTTCCCATAACTCAACTGTTTTCATTTTGTAATTTTTGGAACCAACAGCATAAAGCTCTGGATAGTTTTGAACTAACGAAATAAGCGCCTCCTTGAAATTGGAAGTCATACTGGAATGAAGACACAATGAGAATTTTCCTCCAAAGCGGGCAGCTACGTCAAGCTTGTTCAAGATTCCTGTATAGTGACGGAATACGTTCGTTGGACGTCACAAATCGACGGACAAGAATCCCGTATCATACGGAATGACATCATTTCACCGATTTACGGATATGTTTTTCCCAATGCGCGTTCGGCTTAAGATCCAGGTTCATCTGCGATGACCATCGGATACCACCTGCAGGAGACTGTAGTATATTTTTCGAACGGAGGTCTCTGCCTAATCCCCGAACACAGGTGACTCTATCCTGCGCTACACCCGATGCAGCATGATCTATATTAGAACGAGTTCTCATCATACCCTTTAGCCTACCTTAAAGCTAATGCAGTTCCCGCCCCCATCGCGAGGAGGTATGGTCCATGGGGGATTATTATTATTATTATTATTATTATTATTATTATTATTATTATTATTTAAACAAGTAAACTGAAGATAATAATCCGAAAATTTATAAATCTCTTGTAGGAATTCAGTAAATAAAAAAAAAAACGACAAATTTTATTTTTATTTTTAATAAAATACAGTTAAAGAACGGATGATAGTTTCCTATTCCAATCCTTCCTTTCTATTTAGTTAAAGGAAGAACCCAATCATTTGATTCTACAGATCTGCTAATCGAACATTAGGTGAGTGTTTTTCTTAAGAACTACTCATAAGTTGGCATACCAATTATAACTTCTTTGCTCCAACATAAAAATTCTATCTGAATTAGAAGAAATTCTATAAATCCTCTTTATCGTTCGATTAATTTCCCAAATTTAAATTTGGCAACGCAAGGTTATTAGAACATTTATCAACAGTTGGATGATGTTTGTAATTCCTTTAAAATTTAATTCAATTCAGAACAAACTCATTTCGTATGAATTAGTATTTAATTACGTTTTGTAATTAAAAAAAAGTCGTTTCAATTTAAAATTGTCTCAAGTAGACTTATCCTTAATTAGGATAATTTTAATTTTAACATAATCTTTTGATTATTCTCTGAATTACATCTTTTTTTCAAGAGCTTTTATATCAGAGATTAAAACCATTAACCGAAAACAATTTAAGAAAAAAAAAATCAGAAGTTTAAACAGTCCAACTTTGATTGGAGAAAAAAAATAATGACCTAATCATTAAAAAATTTTTTATTTCAAATAGACTATAGGTATGTTTGATAGATATATTAAACTTTTATTTGATAATTAATAAATGGTAACTTATTTTCTTTTATACACAAGGTATTCATAATTAAAGTTAACATTTTGAAAGGTTGTAACAGTGGCATAACGTGGTTTCAGCCGCCCGAAGCGTAGGCCAAATTCGCAGCCACCTTATTTAGATATTTAAATTTGGCCGCCCCCGAAAAGTGCCGCCTGCAAAGAAAATTATGAATTGTAGCAGGTTAATTGAGTCAATGTGAACAATCCGAGCACAAAATAAAGCACGGGGAATTACCGTTAGGCAACTGGTTACTACAGACGGTGTTGCCAGTCGCTAGAGACTACAATCACTAAAAATAAAGGGGATTCCCAGTTCCCAGATTAAATAATAAAAAGTTCCGTATTCATTTTAATCGGTCCGAATTGTAGGTGTGACAAAAATATGAAAAGAAATGGTTCAAATTTTTAGTTCAGAATACAAGATATTATTATTATTATTTATTGGGAAATTTGGCCACCCTCAAAAAGTGCCGCCCGGGGCGGGCCGCCCCCGCTACGCTACGCCACTGCTGGAGGATCAATCAGCGGAACGACTTCATATTTCACACGAGGACGTCCGTGGCGATGGATTTTGTTTCCCGCCAAAAAAAAATACTTCCGAAGGTGGCCGCTAGGGCGATATATGGCGCTGCAATACTCTAGTGGATACACATGATTCGTTCTGTTTTACATAAGGATATGTTCGATATGGTTTCCCCCGATATCTGCAAAGTACTGAAATCGCAACATCGCATGCTCAACAGTGTCACTCGTAATATTATGAATATGACGTGTAATGCTGGTCTTCAGGTCCTTTAAGTTGGCTAGGTGTTCATGGTAGACAATGTCTTTAAGATGACATCGAACAGTCGCAAGAATTGGGATCCGGCGAACGTGCTGGCCAAGTTACTCAAAAATGGCGGCTGATGATTCTGGCGTCAGTAAAAGTAGTCCGAAGCAATCGCTTGGCAGTGGTGGCGATGTGAGGTGGGGCATCATCCTGCATGTGGGAATCATCTGGAAGAAGTGTGGGAATCATCTGGTTGGCTAACAGAAATGCATAACGCTGGTCAGTAACTATGCAGATGACGGGACTCTCTGGACCGAGTTCTTCGAAAAAGAAACGTCCGACGATGAAGGTGGATGTGAAACCAAACCAAACGGTAACCTTTGGTGAATGAGGTGGCAACTGTCGCAAGACATGTGGGTCAGCAGGTGCCCAAATTCTCAATTGTACGTATTCACGTTACCTTGCAGATGAAAGTGAGCTTGTCAGTGCAGAAATAGTTCTATGGCTTCCAGTTCAGTTCGAGCAAGAAATGGTAGGGCATTTTCAATATGAGATCTTGTGAAATGTGCCGTAGAACTTTGTGAACAGTGCTAATGGCTCTGAACACGCCGTCCACTGCTGCTTCCCACGACATTTGCCTACACCGATAAGGCTTCATCCTCCACTGTCTGCTGGTTACCGGTTTCCGTCCTCTGCTAGGCTTCACCAGTAAGAAACCTATCTATTCAAATTTCTGAATCATTTTTCGAACACCATTTGCGGTCACAGGGACAGCTTTTAGTACTTTTACTCTCCTAAACTTTCGCAATATTGTTAAGGCACAGCTGTTATTTTGATAAAAAGCTTCACAAGAAGTGCGCGATCTTTTGGTAACATTGTCATTATGCAATGAAGTGACGCATTCCTGACCAATTAAAGCTATTACCCATCAGGGCGAGATTAAGCAAAACGTTAAAACAACTAGCGGCCACAGCCGGGACCCACCTGGTCAGTCACTGCGACAGCAGGGGAAAACATGGGAAGCAAGACCGATTTTAATAATTTATGATGTCATGTGCATTTGATTTGCTTTTTCCACTACAGTATTGCAGCGCCATTTATCAAACTAGCGGCCACTTTTTTTCTTTTTTTTTTTTTTTTTTTGCGCCAAACAAAATTTCATTGTTACGGATGTCCTCATGTGAAACATGAAGTCGTTCCGCTGATTGGTTCTCCAGTTATAGCCTTTCGAAAATTGAACTTTAATTACGAACACCTTGTATACAAAAGATAAGCGCAATCATCTAACTGGCAATGTCAGTTTGTCAGGTTCAACTGATTAATCTCCAGCGTACTAGATTGCGTTATTAAATTATTTAATATAGAAATAAACATGAATACGAATTGATAACTATCAATTTTATCTTTCTTTCAACTTCATTTTTGAACGCAGATGTGTCTTCAAATCACAGTCAAGCTGTTGGGTTTTCATTAGCTTTTAATTTAATCTAAATTGTAATTTAAAGGATTCAATTAAAAAAAAAAGAAACAATTATATGTATACAGGGTGATTCAAAATTCCCTGCACAACTTTAAAGATAGGTCAGGAATACAAAGCTAAACCGAACGTTCCACTATGAATTCGGTTTATTATACGTTCATAGTGGCTTCCGCAAACGCCATCCGAATCTGCTAGAGGGCGCTATTTGGCAGCACATTAGTTGGGCAGTGCGCGCCATCCGTATGTCATTTGAGACGTTAACTTAAAAGTAGGATATATCGCTTCCGGACGATGTATCGTTAACGGAAACGGACGAGCCTATCTGAAGATTGTATCGTGAACGGTTCCCCAACAGATGTTTGCGCGTTTGCACCAGAGATTGTGTGAAACTGGATCATTCTACGGAAACCCCTGACGCTAACCTCATCGCAAGAGTTTCTGTGGCAGCTGGATGTGTCCGCGAAAGGCCTGTATTTTTGCACATATTCGCAATCTATGCATTGACATTGTGAGGCGTATATTACTGTTGGAGGAAGAAACTTTGAGCATCTACTGTGAACCTGTAAGTGTACACACGTTACTGTCATATTGTAAACATAATGCTAAAGAAACATGTTGTCTACCTTACTTGTCTGTTATTTCTGAACCTTAGTGTACCTTCTAGCACATTCGGGTGACATTTATCGACATTGTGAATATCTTCCTTTAAAGTTTGTACAGGGAATTTTGAATCACCCCGTGTAGTTTTACTGAGAGCTGGACTTTTTATGGCTTGGAAGGTTCGAGTAAATCCAGACTTTCTATTCAGGCAACTTCTGTTTTGGGTGACCATTGACTGTGACAGGAAAAATAGTGGTAATTGACAAAATGGGTCTAGACAGACTAAATGAACTCAATGCTTGAAATGGGCTTCACTTCAACAAATGAGTTTTACGCGGCAGTCAGTGGTAGCGTCACTTTTAACAATGCAAGCATTCGATAAATTGGTAATTGTATGTCATCGCTTGCTTTCTGCACAACTTTTGACTTGTTTGAAATGTACAGCGGAACAATAAAAATAGTCAAATTTGTGAGAAATTTATTTTTCCTTTGTGGTGAAATTAAATTAAAATTATCTTTTAGGCTTTGAAATATTTTTTTATTTGAAACTGAAAGTTAAAACATGCTCATTGTTGTGTGACGTCGAGAGCTGAAACAATGGAAGACGTGGATACGGTACTAATGCATGTATTCGGTTGTTAAAAAGAGAATTGCTAAAGAAATGGCGTTACGAAAACAAGCGGATATTAGCGCTGATGCTAATTTACGTAATGGATAATCGGATGAGTCCAAATCCGATATTACAATAGATTAAGCTTGTGTTAATAGATTATCTCATATTCGATTAAGAGGCTGACAGCCTTTAGAATTAAAAACAGTTAGAATTATTTAATGGTTTAAAGATAATTCTCTGTATTAGTAACTGGCTAAACCTAACGGATGGAATCCCTGAAAGAGGATTTAACTTGGAGAGCGACCACAGTAACCGATGACCTAACGATTGAAGGGAAATTCAGTAAGGTAGTATCGTCGCAGTTAACGTTAGCTGATGAATAAACTAACGTATCAACGCTCACAGTTAATGTAAGTAACTTTTCATTTTATCGTACCATCCCGGAATTTGGAAGGCAGCCAACTCGCAGGAGATGAAGAATTTTATGAACAAGCTCAAATGAATGTTAAAGAACTTTAGTATTAAACACAAAACACAAATGGAAATATTGTTCGCACATTGCAGAACTGACAAAGTTATTCATTACACGTAAAACAAGTGAAGCTAGGATTTATTGAACTCGAAGGGTATTTGATTAGTGAAAGACAATTTCAATGAAAGTAAAGAACTATTAAGTTAAAGTGCTTACGTTTTCATTATACAAGACTATTTAAGATGACTAGTAAAGGATTTTACTATTAAAGTGTTGAGTTAACATGAAACAGAAGAAGTTAATTTAATTTAGTGATTTATTACAACATGAACCAGTAAACACATACATGATGAATAAAGTATATATAATTACTTCCATACAAGTGTAAGGACAAATTGAACATTAGGGAGTTTAGTGCATTGGTCATTAATGCAGTATGTTGAGTTTCAGTACGATTCACATTTGGTGAGAAACCATTTATTCGAACACTTATGATTTTAAACTTTATAGATTAGGAAACATCGAATGAACTTCTAAGTATTGAAAATGAACTTTAAGCTAATGGGAAATCCATTTGAATGAACTTTGAATTATTTGACACAACTGAATCAAGTATTGTAGTTATTGAATTTTATAAACATGTTAATTCTATTCCAGTTTACCGCCTCTTTATTTCTTACCTCATGTTGCCTAACCTCGCTCTGCTAAACCCAGTACATGCAAATAATTTTATTAAACGCTACATTAGATATTTTGTGAGGATCTAAGATAACTATTATTATTATTAATCCCACAAAATTTCCAAAATTATACGTATTAGAAATGCTTGAAATATGAGAAATGTGATACAACTGACGTGTTGCTGTAGTATATGAAGCAACAGTTTAGTAATGTTACTGAACAAGGAGGAAATGAATATATTTACGCGTTCGTGATAACATTTTAAAAAGTCCCAACAAAACTTAGCATTTTTTCTGAGTTTGTTTGTTGTTTTTTTCATTGAGAGCCTTCAATTTTCCTATTACATTTTATTTGGTTAATTGATCAACCTATTAGTACCACGTAGAATGAATGTAGCTTCATAGAGCAGTTAATGAACCTCAACAGTTGACCTTAATGTACTAACAAGACTCTTCCTATAAAATCAGCTTAGGAAATAAACATTCGAAAGTATTTAAAATGTATACCTTCATTTGTAATCTAAGAATATGTTTATAAACGCTCGGGAATCGTCACAATTAAACTTCGTTCTTAATAGAGCTTAGATATCAATGAAAGACTATACGAAAAGTATGTTACATTTGGTTTATACATTAATACACTATAAAGCTTTTTTATTTTTTGATGATCTCCTCAAAATTCTTTATAATTAGGGTAAACAAAAAAATCCAGAACTCTTCCAAACTATCCCTTTTTACAAAATTTTAGAAACAAAGCAATTTTAGTTTCTTTATCAAGTTTTTCGAAATTATAACACAAAATTAAGCAATATTTATCATCGAGTTAAACGCCCTA
>JAFIDM010002131.1:90438786-90504491 GCA_023159025.1 Thereuonema tuberculata
TCAAGCAACTGCAGGCGACTGCAAACCTTTTATTTCTTTTATATATTTCTTTTTCCAATGCACCTAAAATTCTGAAAATTTAAATATAAACTTGTGAAGCTTGTGGTATTTATATTTTCTTGTTTTTAATTTTCAAAATATTTTATAATTAATTATTTTTTAAATTAAAATTAATAGAATTAACAAACATCTATTGCTTTAAAAAAATGCTTCAAAACAAATTTATGTTTGGAAACGAACAGCATCAAATGAATTTGCACGATATTTAGGAAGCCTTTAAGAAAAACGTTTTTTAATTATGGTTCTTTGATAGCATATAAAAAGATATAGTTTAATCTCAAACAATTTTAAAAAACAGTTTTTATTTTTAAAAAATTAACTATTGCACTAATAATAAATATTTTCAATACAAAACATTATTTTACGAATTGTTTATCATCTAGGTTTTCGTCGTTTTTTTTAAGTTGAAAATACCAAGTAATACCTCGTAAGCGCCCACAAAAATTATTGTTTTGGAATTTTAATTTAATTAATTATAGAATATTTTGAAAATTAAAAACAAGAAAATATAAATTCCAGATGCTTTACAAGTTCATATTTTAAATTTTCAGAATTTTAGATTCATTGGAAAAAGAAATATATAAAAGAAACAAGGTAATTAATGCTTTTAGGCAGTGTCAGAAGCAAAGCGGCCCCCATAATATGCACAATTGTATAAACAAAATAATTAAAAGCATATAAAAAATGCAAGACCGTTCCTTTATGTTTTACAGGCAAGCTGTAACCTAGGGGCCGCTAATGCTTAGTGCATCATTTGGATACGTTAAAGAATTTATGAAACAATACGTTTGTAAATATTAACAATGACATCCTGTTGGCAGTTGTTAGTATTGTTATGTATAAAGCATCAGTGTTAATGTTATCATTATTACTATTATTATTACGTTTTAATTGCTATCATTATTACTAACACTGCTATGGAAAACGTTAATTTGGGGGGGGGGGTCAGGGAGGGGTCCTACAGGTCTGATTTTTTTTTCGTGATCAGCTATTTTTGATGCTGAACACAATGGTGAAGGTTTCATTCTAATATCTCTAATCGTTTGCCCGCTATAGAGTGTGACAGACAGACAACACAAAAGCAAGAGCGGTTCCCTATGTTAACTGTAACATGTGGCCGCTAATAAAAGTTTTGTAGTCGCATGTATTTGCCTGAGTCAGATAGATAATTAATGTTATTATCAACAGCTCGTATAATATTTATACTTCGATGATAACTATTGTTGAATTTCTAATTATGTAATTTCAAAATGCTTGAAAAAAAAAAAAAAAGAAACAAGGATCTTGTTTGAAAATTTGCATAAAATCAATATTTTGGAAGGGTTGTGGACTTGTATTTTATTTAATTTCACATTTAGATTAAGTTTCGTGTGATTCATGGTTTGTAACATCCATTATATCGTCGTTGCCGGTGACAAACCTCCTATGTATTGCGTTGGCCGAATGAGGTTTTGTTCTGCTGGAAAGATCAGATCGCATTCCATGTTGTGACAAAAGCTGTTATGTGTATCTCTACTATAAATTAGTGATTTCCAACCTCCTATATGTCAGTGCATTTCTGCTGCCGTGAAAAATATCCTATGTGCTCCACTATACACATAGGAGGTTTTTCACCGGCACGACATATGCAAAAGTGCGATTACTAAATCCTCAGAAATCAGTGACCAACTTATCTCAGCGATGCTTTGTTTTTGAAAGCTCCCCTTTTACAAATGAATGTTTTCCTGCAATGCTTCGTCTTTCAAAAGACGATGCTTTGCAGGGAAAAAATTCATTTTAAAAAGGGGGCTTTTAAAAAAAAAATATCGCTGAGATAAGTTGGTCACTGAAATCTGAGGATTTAGTAACCGCCTTTTGAAAGACGCCAGTGGATCATTCACGTGATCTAAAGTCTCAGTATTGTATAATACAATTTTTGATAACTATGTAGGGTACTTGAATCACTGAAATTAAGACAATATTCGTTGTTTTCCAACGAAGCGATTTGGAAGCACATATATAATATTGTGTCCATGAAAAACCGTGAGGTTTTTTATCTAATTTTTGAATAAATTTACAAATTTAGGTGGCACTCTTTCTCAGAACTATAAGAAAGTTTCTTCATAAGATGGCAGAAAACGACTGCTGAACTTCATGAGTCAGGATTCTGAACCATTTCGTCTTGGAATACCAAAAATCGGTGAAACTGGAGATTACGGCACCAGGCTGTTTTGGACTACGGTCGAGTTTTACCAAGATGGCCGCTTTGGTACTACTTTTAAGATATGAATTTTAGTTTTTCAATTAACTAGCGAAAAGTAGAATGAGATTTCCAGATAAGCTTATTTAAAATGGTTTTGCACGATCTTTTACTAGAAAACTAACCTTCATCTGGCTAACTGCGATCTTGAGATAACAGTATGCACCATCATGTATCCCTGCGAGGATGTATTCTTACGAAGACTGTGATTGGCAAAACCGTATTCTCCTGTTTAGCTCAAAAATCGACGATATTTATTCAGTAATTCACACTGTCAATTATATACAGGCCCTATTGTTTTCGGTTTGTTATCCCACTGATGTCACATAATGCTTACATGTCATTACCTGACGTCGGTAGAGGCGGGAAATTCAAATGGTCTGTCTAGAACTATCTTTGAATTGAGGTCATTGCTGAATTTCAAATTGTGGACGGGGGAGGGGATGTTTATTCCCCTCTCATTTACATACACAACGTAAGAACCAACAGAAACTTATCCTCTCGGTTTTAACAGTTAATTCCCTTTACAACAGCTGACAACCTAAAAGAAAAAATTGAAATTACGGTAGAGCGCAGTAGATTCATACTTTGCCTCCGCTTTATTGTTCATCCATTGTCTGGAAAAAATAGTGCTATCTAAATCTCGAAGTCCTTGTTTTCCATGGCTAGGTAAGTGTTTTCGAATCGTCTGGTTCGAAAATAACGAATTTCCAATGATTCCGTTTTCTGCATAATTACCCATTGTTCCGTAGCGCAATTTTTTGTTTGTTGGTTTGTTTGTTTCATTTTATTTATTACTCTGCCGTTTCATTTAAATAGTGAGAACACAAACTTTCTCAATGTTCTATTACTTGTTTTGTAATCAAGTGCCTGTGAAGAACAGCAGTGGAATCTGGAACCAAAACAGTGAAAGAACAGATTTTTATTTTTCATCAGATTATAATAGCTATTAATAAAAAATATTAAATTTTAATACAAAACATTCCAATCTGTTTTATTACGATATTACAATATGGCTTTTAGGCCTTGTTGTCATTGAAATATCAATTGCTGTGTGAGGATAGATTGCCAATGAATAAAAAGCTTTAAAACTCGATCTTCCACAGCGACTTCCATCAGCCCGCAATATTTCTCGTTAAATCTCGACTAACAACGATATATTTTCAAGATTTCAAACGCTCGCCGCTCCGTTTTTCAGGCCCGAATTCTGTTATGATTTTGGTTAATAGTGTAGTTTTTTTTCTGGAAGCATCCACGAAACACAGGGAACAGATGACCCTGTTCTTGAAAATCAATTTTTTAGTTGTTAACTTCGATTAAATCAACACAAATGCAATTGGACAATTCGACACCAGGTGCTTTGAATCAGCTTTCCAGGACACATTTACGACAATCATGGAAACATTTAGAGCCGGTGCTAATTTACAGCAAAAGCAGTTTTCTTGCCATCTGCCGATTGATACCCAATGGCGTGGAGATTGCCTATTTAAATGGCAAATCTAAAACAGTCCCTGTTTTAAAAACTCTAAAAATTACGACCTATCGAGTTTATTTTATTTTTAGTTTTTTTATTACTAATAAGTGGTGAACTGCAGCGAATGTTTTAAAATAAGGGAAAACATGAAGAATAATCATTGAAAAGCCCTGAAGGTCTGCTTAATAACAAAATAGCTTCTCCATTTCAATTTGCCAGCAAATTTGACGACTCCCTTTAAATTTGCAATTTTCCAAACGCCAATAATTTTTATTTACCGGTATCTTTGATTTGGTAATTTCTATCTAACAGAAATGGAAGGTGAAATTAACAGTCGCAACAAATTTTCTTTTGATTAAGACATCAGGTAAATGCATTTTTACTTATTTTTAAGCGAATGTGTTGTAAACTTTATTTCAGAGAAATGAAAATTTATTCTTGTTTATCTGATCGGTTATTTACGTTAGAACACAGAACCACTGGAATTAAGACGAATGTTCATTATTTTGAAACCAAACGATTCCGAAATACATAATTAATATCGTACCGATAGAGATTTATGGGTTTATTTGTTCTGTTGTTGTTGTTTTTTTAATTTTTTTTTTTATGATAAATCTAGAGAGAAACTCTTTGGCAGGATAAACAGAAGATGGCGGAAAATGAATGGTTAAATCTAGGATCAGTGAGAATCCCTCCTCCACATCCACACACCTAAGAAACCAATAGACGGCCGTAATAACTAATTCCCTCTTACAACAGTAAAAGATGACAAGTGACACAATGAAATTTTCGTAGAGTCCCTTAAGTTAGAGTGCCAATTGATGCGTCAAGGACGCAATGCCCCAGGACACGCAACAAAGCAGTACGTCCCTGGATCTATCCAAGTGTATCAGATGTATCAGATGTATCAGATGTATCCTTCCTCGCACAACTCCACACGCTTTGTCAATGGCTTCCTTTTCTGTATAGCTCTTGTACGAGAGCAATCAGAAAGAGAAACCTTAACTGGCCTGTAATGTTTTAACACCAATGGCTGTAATCTGTAATCCGTTGCCGGGCAAGGAAAGAGAAACAGATTTTCTTGAAAATTCAAACGTAGCGTGATATCTGGAAAATTCCAATATTAGGATACACCTCGAAAAGAATTTATGACCATTATGAATATATAGCTTTTATTCATTAAAACGTTCAAAATATCCATTTTTGAGTCAAACTCACATTTTGGCCTCCGCCATGTTTTACAGGGAAGCAAAGAACTCCGCAGTGGTTGGCGAAAGAGTCCTGCCCTAAAACAAACTACAGTATTAAAAATAGCAACGCTTTTCATCGGAGCACATGGTTTCGAATAGCTTCGTTGGGAAATAACGAAACTTCGACTTAATTTCAGTGGTTGGTACGTAACTTGTTGTTGAATGGGCCTAGTGGTCCAGTGGGTAAAACACTGGGCTGCGGGCGGATGGCGGGGATTTCTAATTACGATATTTCTTCTCCAGATGGGTTTTAGGGAACCGCGTTGATCGTAGAAAGCCGGGAGTCTCATCTTTCGCTCCCCAAATGGGCATTTTTGCCTTTAGTTGGATTCTTTCACTTCTAGCTTCTTCTTTTTTTCATATCCTGTTGTTGAAAACATATACTTAGTTTCATCTTTTCTAATCAATCGAATTACTTAAGTAGCACAATGTATCCTTCCGCCTTCTAATATTTGATTGTTTCTTGAGTTTGATCAAAAAAGTAGGTAAGAAATTTCATGAAGTAATTAAAAGAAATAAGAAAATGTGATCCTAATTAAAGCACTCCCACTCCTAGGCAATAAGAACCAAATGTGCCTATATCAGTAGCAATATTTCCTGAACACAGTGAAGAGGTAAAGAAATTCGTTTCAACTAATCATCATCAGGTGAAAATATGGCGCTGACACAGAATCATGACTGTGTGGATTTGTGCGATTGCAAAAGGATGTCAGTTATCGACGAGGTTTTAATCAAAGAGTTTTATCTTAATATTAAACGTTATTTTCCGTATTTTCCTATGTTATTGATTTCTGAAGTGAATTTACTTCCCTCAATCTTTTCCCTATTATTCCGCAAAGTTTTGAGCAAGGTAGTTTTTCATCTATTGATTCCCTCTACACAATATGGCTTTGAATAGGAATTCTGCAATTAGAATCACCATGTTTTGATAAAGAAGTCATTACACAGTTTTGTAATAAGCACAAAATCCAAGCGACCCCAAACAATTTTCAATCTATCAAAAGCTAACGTTTTTAAACGTAAAACTGCTATTAATTGGCATGCAAAACTCATTTATTCAAGCCCTTCTAAGGGTCCAACACAATTTCAAGCAATGCTATATTGAGTTCATTTAGTATGTCTACCCCTTCATTCATTCGTTCTCAGCGTTGTACTGACCCAGTCAGGAGCCATCTAGAATCGTAAGTTACCTGGACCGCAAGTCAGGTTTTCCCTAACCCTCCAGATCAGGGATAATTCATGGGACTTCGACTCTCGGTTTGGGCTGTGGAGAGCACTGCACACACACACACACAGACACACACACACAGGGATATCCTAATAGCACTCTTTTCGTACTCCTTACGAGGATTCTAAAAATGAAGTTATAGATTGTAGTTTTATATTTTTGGCGACCAAGATCGATAGCTATTGCGTTTGTCCTGTCCGTCCGTCCGGATCTCTTCACCCCTAAGAACTTCCGAACGGAAGGTCGAATCGACAAACGGATTTCACCATCGTGGGGTTTAGAGGCCGAAAAACTGCAGGGGTGGGGTATTTTCAGGGGCCAATTGTTTCCCCGCCCCCCATGTTTGAGATATTTGATATTGTTATCATTGTGCCCCCTTTAAAAACTCCCGAACGAAAGGTCGGACGGACAATGGACTTCAACATCGTGCTCAGAGGCCCAAACAACCTAGGATTAGGGTAATTTCAAGGGTCAACGCCCCCTCATATTCGTGATATTTGGCATTGTTTTCTTGGATTTCCGCTATTAGCTTAAATATTAGAAATTCAACCATCTCATTTCAATTGTTAGCTGTAGCTTGATGGTTTCGGACTCATTTATTGAAGAGTGTCGGTTCGAATCCGTATATTTACTTTCTTTTTTCTCTTAATCTTTTTTTCTCAATGTCCGAGTGGATTTTTTGTTTTCTTATTTAACTAACATGTTTTTTTATTTTTCCTTACATTATTGTACTTTCTTTTTTTTACTATTACTTTTAATTTTTTTTTATTATTATTATGGGTCAGCTTTAAATTTACGCTTTATCACAAAATTATATTCTCTTTTTTGTTTTGTTGGGTTTTTTTTTTGGCACAAGAAGCGATTTCCTGCAAGTTAAATAAGAAGCTAAGATTATATAATAACAGAGAGAAAATAAATACATTTATGGTTTGATTTTTCCTTACACTTCTCTCTTAAAAATTTTTAAGGTAATGGTATTACAGTTTGTTTTTATAAGAGTAAGCCTGTTTTCGTAGGGATTTTGTTACGAGTAACAATTCAGCAGTAATAATTATCCATAGACAATCACCTGATTCAATGTTTCATTGAACACAAGGACCTTTATCTATCTGTTGACAGTGAACTTGTGAGAACGTAGCATTGAAAAATTAGCACAAAAACCCTTTACTTTTGATGTTAAATTGCTTGAGACGTATCTGGGAATTAAATTTAAAAAAAAATCTCCTTTGCTCAATGTATCTAATCTTTTTAATATCTTTTTTTTCCGCCCAATCAATTCTGAAGCAGTTCTTCCACATTCAAAATGGGTTTGACCTCCAATAAACTCTTTCGAAGATTACGACTCTTTTTTTTTCTGTTAATCTGTTTCTTGATCGAGGACTTTCTTTTCTTTTCTATCACTTATCTAAATACAAGTAGATATTGCGGTTTGTACGAAAAGTATTGTTCCTAATTGTTTCCTGGTAGCCCATGAAAATTGACCCACTGGCACCTAGGGAGCAGCGATGATACGACACCCTTATAACAAAATACGACTAATAACAGTGTGCTGATAACATTTCAACTGCACTAATTCTAAAACGTTTACCATTATTAGTTAACGTTTCGTTAACTTGACAGAAAATATTTACCAAATTTTTTTTTTACCAAACTTTAATAATCGAAAGTATTTATTACATTACAGTAACATTTGATGATAACATTAAATATTAATATTTAATAATAAATACTTTTTTTTAACAAAGAAAAATAAATAATAAAGAGTAAAAAAAAAATAGCCTGTGACATAATATTTATAAAATAATTAAAAAGCTGCGAAAACAAAACTAAAAGAATAAATGATGAAAAAATACAATTTATAAACTAATTCATTTTTTTTTCTAATTTAGAATACTGTGTGATGTTAATAATTGGTTGAAAAAAGTTTATCAAGATAAAAACATTGAGGATAAAAAAAATAGGTTTTCATAACAAAATGGATAATACTAATTTGTAAGCTTTAAGCAATAACCTGATCAATAATTTAACTTTTTAATTTATTATTTTGTTATTATCATCTATGCCATCATTAGAAAGCTTTAATTTCTAATTTTAAAAATACTCAAATTAAAAACAAAACTGATAATTTTGCATGACCCTATAAAATAAATAATTGTTATTATTTTTAATTAAATTTTAAATTCTTTAAATTATTTCCTCCCCTAAAATAGCGCTAATTTTATTTCTAAGTGAATCGTATTTAAGTTTATTTATTTTTCTTAAATTATAAATTGATACATGTGATCATTTTTTTTTTTATTTATTTATTTTTTTTTGAAATTCGTGGACTGTTGTGTTTTCTATTGTATTGTTTTTACGAATTTTCTATATTTGCAAATCACAATATTACTCAAATACAATCCACCAGTACTAAATATACATTAATCCCTAAATACTTTCATTAAGTCCCTTAGAAACAGTGAAGTAATCTAACCAAAGCACGTACAACAAAATGGAGTGCGATGCATTAGTTGGATGTCAACGGAAATTTATTGTCCATCATTTATAAGTTTTGTTGTTTTTTTGCTTTTCTATGAGAATATTTTTTGCATAGTTTTTGTCTTTTTTTTTTGGTCCATAAATGCACATGCTTACTTTCAAGAAGACTCATGAGTATCATAAAGTTTTTACTTTTAAATGTAATGTTCAGGAATCTCGTTTTTGTGTTTTTTTTGTCTTTTAATTTCCCAAGATGGTTTGTGAGGTAAAAATCAAGTACTAATTCATAAAATAGATTTTAAATTAAGTGTCTGATACAAAAAGAAGAAAATCCCGTAAAATACCCTATTGAAGACTGTTTGAGTTTAGTTTTTAGTTTAAGCACTTTCCTATTTCAATTTCTTTGTTTTTGTTTATTTCTTGGTTTTTCCCTTTTCAAGTCTTCTGTTCCATTTTGTCCATTAAAAACACTACTCATGAAATTGTGTAATTGGTTGGCAATCGGGTCACATGACAAGGACTTCCCTATAAAAGCAGCGGAACGCAAGAAGCGTGGCGGCCACAGTAAGGCACCATGACTTGGAAGGTAGTGTTGCTGCTCGCAGTGTTTGTAGGAATAGTGCAATGGGCTCAGGCCAGAGAATGGGTTTATTACATAGCCGCTTTGGATGTAGAGTGGGATTATGCGCCCGGAGGAAACCTCATCAACGAGGATACTCAGTGAGTACAAACGCATTATTTTAAAAATTAGTATAATTATTTATTTGTTTTTGATAATTATCCGCAAAAAAAGAAATCCGTCAGTTTAACTTTTTTTTTTGGTAAAAAAGAGATATTCTTCCTACATGTCGGGAGTTCAGTTGAATATTTCCTGGATGAACTTCTTGAAATTATCTAAAAAAATTATTATTATTATTATTATCTTATTATAAGAATTATATTATTCTTATTATTTATAAGAAATAAAAATTTCTTATTATTTATCTTAAAAAAATTTCTTATTATCACGATGTAACCAAAAAAAAAATTTTTTAATTTCGTTTAAATTTTTTTTAAGAATTTTGGTTCCCTTAGAAGTTAGATGTTATATACAACAATTATACAAAAAACTAACCAGCTACAAAAAAAAAAAAACCCAGCAAAAACCAGATATACGAAATAAAATATTATTACTGACTATATTAAAAAAAAAATAATTAAACTATCAAGTAAATAAATAAATAAATAAATAATAAATATATTAATAGTTAAATAAATTATATTAATGCGCTAATATTAATAATACACCATTATAATAATAATTATTGTTTCTAATTATGTATAAGAAATAATCATTTTTATTTTTAATAAATAGTAATCAGTGATTTACTATTACTTTCATATTTGCATGTTTATTTATTTATTTATTTATTTATTTATTTATTTATTTATTTAATTTTATTGCTGAGATATTAGAAATGACTTATTAGAAGAAACGCATAAAAACAATTAAGATATTATTTTAAAGTAATTATTGCGAATAAGTTTTTCTCCACTGAAAAGTTTTTAAAATCGGCCACTTTTCTCTGGTACCATAAGCGATGTAACCATTCCTGCTGTTACGTTCGATAACTAATTAGCATCACGAAATCTAATAGTAAAGAAAGCTGTAAAAGAAATTAGGCCAATGAAGTAAAAAGAAAAGGAAGAAAATAGAAAAGTAATAAGAAAAGGTTGCTATGGAAACGTTATCTTATTATTTCAATCAATTTTCACTTTTATTCCTGAAATTGAAATTTTTATTCTAATAAACTTCCGAAGGGAAAAAAAAAACATTAATATAATATCGGCTTTATATATAAATCTGATGCTGTGTAGGTTTATATAAAATACTATAAAGTACTTTAAAGTGAGTTAAGTAACATATAATAATGTAACAAAAAGTCTAAACGAAGTTTTTATAATATAAAAATATAAAATCACAAGGAGTTTATTAAAAGCAGAACATTTTGTTTTTATTCTAATATTATTGTTTTAAACTTAACTGAATTGTTGTAATTTAGGAAATTGTCGTTAATACTGTATAATTTCCTTTTTTTGAAAAATACAGCGGAAATACAATAAAACAGGAATTCTCTGATATCTGATGAGAAGAAATATACATCTCTTTCTCTACCTCAATTAACTTACAAGTTTCTTCTTTCTCAAAAGAACTATGTTTTCTTTATTTTCATTTCAGTTGCGTTTAAATTTCAAATTAAAACTGTTTCGATAACTCTCACGTGCGTGCATTTGATGAGATTTCTTTATTTTTTTCCCCCACTGATTTTTAAGTATGTAATTCTTATCAAAGGTAATATTGAACTTCTAAAAAAGTGGTTCGGGTGTGGGCAATGAAGCAATTAGAGCAGCGTGTCTTACAGCGAAGACAACTTCCACTGACACGCGAATGGACAAGTGATCATCGAAAGGTTTTTCATTAGAGTTATTCACTAATCATTGTCAGTTATCGTTTTAGTATTTATTGGCTAATTATACTATATAAACTCATAGAATTTAAATGATAAGATTTAAAATCTTATTTGATTCGTTAAATAAACTCAGTCTTATTTAAACTGTTATTTAAAAAATATTATTTAAAATCTTTAATCTTATTTGAATCTTTAAATAAACTCAATCTTATTTAAACTGTTTTTTAAAAAAATATTATTTAATCTTATCATAGAAAAATCTTAAATTTAATAAATCTTATTTAAAAAAAATCTTTTTTTTTTTAATATTAAATCGTATTTTTAAAAAAGAAACAACAATAAACTGTTATTTAAATTAAAAATATTTGACGATGAGGTAAAGATCAAATATTTATAGACATTTTTTTAAATGGGTCATTGATGTAATTGTATTCAAATTAAAAAAAATTGGGATAACAATATACAACACAGAGCTTTTACAAATCCATTTTTTGTTGATAAGTATTTCAAATGATTATCTCTTAGTTACTTTACCAACCGTTAATTCGGAAAAACTTAAATTGACTTATAATTTAGTTGATAAATGTGATTTTGAAATCAATAGAGAAAGAGAATATAAACTAAATAAAAAAAAAAATAAGAATTTTCGTATTTTCATTCTCTAGAACTGTATAAAAGTGATGCTAAAAATTATAATAATACCTAAACTTAAAATTATATGGAATCAAATATAAACAGAACTGGTATATATTCTACGTATTTAGGTGATGTAAAATTTTAAACATTTAATCAAAGTTTTTAATCAGTTGTTGAATAAAAATTATAAAATGTTGTAAATTGCTAAACCTGACTAACAATTGAGTATGGAGCGACATTAAGAACCTTATTATCAGTGAGAGATTGTCACCTTATTATCAGTGAGAGAAATTTATGGCTTCAAATTAACAAAAGATCTTTAGTTTAAAAAATTATATCTTTAATTATGAATCGGTTTGAGATATAACAATTCAGCAAACGGAAAAATAAATAGAATAATTTGTTTAAAAAGAAATTAGAAAACACGGTTATTTTATTTATTTTTATTTACTTTTTTTTATTTTATTTTTAAACCGCTTTGTTCAGTAACTAGGAATTTCATTAAATCCAAAAATGTACATTCTTGGAAATAAAGGACATGTAAATGTAACTTTATTTTGGAGTCAGACAGTTTAGCTTTTGAGACATCTTTAGACAATTCGGAGCTTTGTAAAATATCCTAAATCCTGATCGTTGATAAATAACGATAAATTCTGAAGAAATGTCGTCCAATGCCAAAGGAATGAGATAACGTAATTTCCCAATTCTACTATATTTCTATCTAATATATCTTATACTATGAATCTTATATAATCCGGTATTGATCGGGCGAAAACTTATCAAATAAACCTTTAATAAAGTTTCAAATTTGGTTTGTTTATTCACGTTGACATCATTTCTATTTAAAGGGAAGCATCATCTTGGTTAATATCCATGAAAGTGTTATGAAGAAAAATCAAAAATTTGTCTTTTATTATATCAAACCGTAAATCATGTTTATAGCAAGATTTTGGAGAACACCGCATGTTCTAAAAATTTCGTATTTCGTAGGTGGGTTTTTTTTTTTTTTTTTTAATTTGTATTATGTGTTATTATTAAAATTTTATAAATTGTAACATGAAACTCGAAGGTAAGGCTACGATTTTGATTATACACCCACATTCCACAATTCTTTCCTTGCTACGATGTATCCTTTTGGAAGAAACAGGGTGAGACAAACTACATTTGGCTTTGTATATTACAGATATGCTTTGATGAAACCGAGGCTGAGAGCATGAGAATACATGTCAATCGAAGAGTTCGCCTTCTGGCTGCTTTCAATAACTACACTGCATTTTTCGATGAGAAATTCACTGGCGCAGTGATTTCGTTAAAAACTACTTATCTCCCATAGTCGAAAAAAATAAAATAATCGTAATGTTACGAAGTCAATGACAAGATAAAGATTACACTCCAAAATTCAGTGGGTTTTTTTTTTTCCTTTGCTTCAATTCTTTGCACGCTTAGAATTGAAGACAAGAAAATAATTACAATAATTGAAGATTAAATAATAATAAAAAATTTATTTAGCTCTCAGATGGAAATGAATTTTATTATTATTTTATAATGCATTCAGTGATTTTAAAATTTTTTATAATTATAAATAATTATAATTATAAGTTTATATCTGATCAGTTTTTTATTTGTAACTTAGGGGAAAAAAAGTTGAAAATACGTAAAATTAAAGTCAGTCAATAATTAATAAAATAAATAACATATTTACACGATATTTCCAACATCACAAATTTAAATGTAAAAAAAAAACTACATTTAATACTAAAGCAAATTTTCAAAAAGATTACGTCTTTTCTTTTTCAAGCCTAAAAGCCTTTTAGGCTTGAAAAAGAAAAGACGTAATCTTTTTGAAAATTTGCTTTAGTATTAAATGTAGTTTTTTTACATTTAAATTTGTGATGTTGGAAATATTTAATGGTAGAGGCTGTAGAAGGAGGGATCTACAAAAGAAATATGGGAACTTTACATATTTACACGAGTCAGATTTACACCATTCAGGAGATTAATATAAAGAACGATATAATAATGTGAATATTGTATATTGCAAAATTAAACAGTATTGAAAGGCTAGAAATACTGGAAAAAAAACCAATGCCTTACCTGGTGTTCGAACCCACGATTGCGAAAGCTTGGAAATAAATACATCTCTTTAATATTTTCTTTGGAATTCATTGGCTTTTAAGTAAATATGTTAAAAAAAATAGGAAATGAATTAAAACTTGACAGTTGAGAGGCGTTGGCAACAGAATAGAGTATTCAGCCGTGGCTTCATGTAAATTAACTTCAAATGATGTAAACTACGTTGAAATGTGTCTAGAATTTTCGGGAAAAAAAAACCTTCCTTAAAATCGTTTTTATATTAAGGTTTTATGTTACATAGAATGTTATGAATTTTTCCAATTTTTATAAAAAATATTAATAAATAAACTAATAAAGTGCGATCATCCTACGATTCGCATTTATCTAAATAATAGACCCATTTTACTAAAGCTTTGATTGTCGATAAATAGTTTTCGTAGCTTATACGAAATTTCATCAAAATTTAAGCAGTAAGAATGGCTTATTTCTTACAGATAGTCACGGCTAAGCTAATGTGGGTATTTTCGCAAGAAATTGTAAATTGTGAAATAAAATAATGTCCTAGATACGAAAGCAAATAAATAAATAAATAAAAAAAGTCAGTTTTTTTTTTTTCCGCTTGTTTTTTTTTTATTATTATTATTATTTTTCAATTTCTCAATTAAACGTAGTAAAACACATTAAGTTGGAGGATGTCGTAGTAAAATCAGAAAGATTCCTCGACGAAGCTGCAAAAAAAATGGGAGGACTCCTAGAAAATCTGTATCGAGCGCGGCTTGTCACAATAATTATTTTTTAAAATAGCTTAGAGTAGAAATAAGGAAAATGGGTATTTCAAAAAAAATTAATCGCTTAAATCGCAATATATTTCAATTATCTTATTTTTTTTCTTCATAGGTATTTTAATAATAATGAGAAAAAGGCCGGAGAAAGTAACTTCCGCCGAATTATTGCTTAAATACGTCACTTTTTTTTATCAAAAAGATTGGATATTTTTTGAGAGTTTTCATCTAAATATAATAAGATTCTTTCTTTTTTTTATATAAATTCCATTGATTAAAAATTTAAGTTTTGAATATTAATATCTAATTTAAGATTTATTTCGGTTATAATTGGATAATTTATGAAGTTTAATTAATTCTTTTGTAAATAATAACTAATTAATATTTTAAGTAATTAAAATTGTTCATGTAATATTCATTCTGTTTAAAAAACTATTACGAAAATTTGTAGCCTATGGAATAATAGTTTTGGTTTCCTTTCACTTTCCGCAGGGCCTACAGAATGAATAAAAGAAAAATGTTCGTGATTGACTCAGATTTAATGTTATTTTATTTTAATTATAATTTAGAAATTTCATAGATACTTCATCTTAAAATACTCACCTATGTTGTTAAGAAATTTAGCTACAAAATTTAGTCAGTCTTTTCAATAAAAATTGGCTACGTATATGTCATTTTGTATATTCTTACGAATCACTCCACCTTGCGGGAAGAAAGCAAACTACGAGATGAAAAATGTTACTTATATGCAATAACTAAATTTCTTTATAATAAAGTACATGTCGCCACAAGATATGTTCGAAGAAGGAAGTAGTAATTGAATTAAATAATAGTAATAAAAAATAATTAACAAAAAATTGTAACTAAGAAAAAAATTAGTATCTTTAAAAATAAAAGGGAGTAAACAAAGAAAAGGGAGTACAGCATTATTACTAATATTTAATAAAGTTGAGTAGCAGTTAAGTTTTTAATATCTTGTAATCCAAGTTAAAGTACATTAATTCTTTTTTTATTGCGCTAAGTTTCTTGGGAATTAATTAACGCTTTTTATCGGTTTCCATCCGTCAAGGATTTAACGTTTAATGAAATGGGAATGGGCTGTTCATTTTACTTTTCGAATTTCGCTGGAACGGGATGACACGGGAGCTGAACCCGATTCCAAAGGACAATATCCGGTTCTTAACCTGGAATCCGTTGCGATCAAGAACAAGGCTCTCGTTAGGGCAACAAAGAAATCATTCTTACGTCACTTCCGGCGATCGTATGCAAAGCGAATAAGATCAATACAAGATTATTCTACATTAAATCTGTTAAAGAAATTAATGAAATTCGTAAGCAATGATTTTGTAAAAGTAGGAAATCCACAAAAATAGGAAACTAGTGTCGTGCTGTATTTGACCCAATTTCCTCCCTAGCTCTGAATTTGAAGCGTTAAATTGGCCATAAAAAAAAAAAAGAGGAAAGCTAATTTCACTTTTTTAAACCACTTTTTATTGTTCTAAAAACGATCATTTAAGGAAACTGTTGCAGTGGTTAAGTTAACTTCTTCCTATCAATCGACCAGTCTCTGCCTGTTTAGCAGTTGTATGGTAGACTAAAACAAACAAATTCAAAGTAAATAAGAAAAAACAAAATAGCATCGGTTCCCATTGTGAAAATGGTTTTCTTTTGTATCTTTATTGGAAATCGGAAAGGACATTTTTCGGCATTTAGGAATGGTTAATAAACAAAAGAAAAGTCTTTGAGGTTTTCTTTCTTTTTTTTTTTTTTTTTTTTCTTTGTTTTTTGATTTCTAGTCGTTACGCCATTGTTTTACTTTAACTCTAGTTAGATTCAAGTAATTCAGAATGTTTTGAAAATTATATTCATTCAATTTAGTTTTTAATAAAAAAATCATTTATTCAAAAAAAATCTCTAATTTCTGTTACTTGACAAAATCATCGTCTGTAACATTCGTAATGTTTCAAGTAAAGAGATTCATTAAAACGTATATGTACATTGCAACAGCCTGGGGGAAGGGGGGAATAAATATTCACCCTTTAACGGAACTACGGGCCTGGTTTATCCGAATAATATTACTACAGTTACTCCTCACTTTACGACCTGTCTGCTTAACGACCACTCGCACTTACGACCTCCGCCCTTGAAGGTACAACTTCTATTTCATCGTCGTCATCTCCCTTATCTGGACCCTCTATAGCTCCGGATAACCAAATAAATAAATGCATGTCTTTTATGAATAAATTTGAAGTTAATATAAATAAAAAGCTTAATTTGCACCAAAAGTTTTAAGAAAAAGAAAATTTGAAGTTTGTTGCATAACTTCTATAATTTTATAATTTTAAACGATCCTGTATTCCCGGCGCAAGCTCCTCGCTTATCGACGAATTTGCTTAACGACGCGACGTAATCGTCGGAACGGAACTAGGTCGTAACGTGAGGAGTACCTGTACTTACAAATCGCTAGATTGGTCGCTCTCAATCTTGCTATGTAAGCTAGGCTATCCATATTGTTTGAATTAAAAAAATTGCGAATCTCCTGAAAGTATTCAGGTATTCAGTTTAGCAACTGAAGGTATTCCATACTATAGTCACTTAATTCCATTCCAACTCCGAGCAACTGAACATGTTCCATTGCAACTTAATTTCTTAATTGTTTATTAAATTTTTAAACGAATGTTTTATTTAAGCCTAACCTAATGTTAACATTAACCTAATCTAACCTAAAAACTTCACATTATTCTACGACTTCAGATTATCTTAACTCATCCCAATTTATAACATCTGAAGCTGCTCCATCCAAGAACCCTTTGTGGGCGGAGCATATGGGGCGATCCAAAATTGCAAACTGACGAAATTAGTTCGGTTTGAAACGTAATATCATTTCACGTCTCCTTCATTCTTTAAAGCGAACCATGCACTTCTTGTCTAACCCTCCCAATAAGCGAAAATTTTGGTGAAATATTAGAGCTCTGATTTAATAACTCCAGCAATTTTGATAAAACTTTGCTTCAGTCCAGAGACACTTAACGAGATCAATGGACTTGGAAGGATAGCGGTTCAGGATAAGAATCGAATGAAGGTCGATGAGAAAATTGAATAATGCTTACGACTTTTTATTTTTAATTCAAATTTTAATGATATTAGAGCCCAATAAAGCCTGGACTGATGTTATTTGGTATAAAAGGTGGATGAGGATAATTGCACTTCAGAAAGAAAGAGGGAATAGATGAAAAAGGCTAATATCCTCGTGAGGTTTTGAAAAGAATAATGAAATCATTTTTTCAATTAGTCAAATAATGCGTTGCTATTTTTATATAAAAACAAGTCAAAATTTCCTTATTTTAAATTATCTTCTTTGTAAATATATAACATGAAAATTATAGTTGGGTTCCAACTTTCCCGTGGGACGCTTGTATGTATGTATGTATGTAATGAAGGTGGGTGGCAGAAGCCAAGCACTGCGACCAGAGGTCTATTGTACTATCCCACGGAAATATGGAACAGATGGAGAGAAAGACTGAGAAAGTATGGTGGGAGAAGTGCAGGGGAAACGAGAGAAACCCGAGAAAACCTGCCCAGCGCGGATCGTCCACCATCACGAAACCCACATGAGAACCGAACTCGGGACTCAGAGGTGAGAGGCCGATGTCTTAGCGACAATGCCAACCGCGCGGCCTCCGTGGGACGCTTACTTACACATATTTTTACTTGCTGGTTCATGATATAACCAAAAGGAAAATTTTGATGATAGTTTTAGAAGGATATCGTAAATACATCATTAAAATTTTAGTATAAAAAGGTACACAGTTTTTAAGTTTTGTGCTTATCTTTTTGCTACAACACGAAGTTGGAAAGCTGACAAAGTTGAAAACGTTTCCTAAAACATTTTGTTTGTATCTTTTTTTTTTGTCCACATTCTAAATTAAGAAGTGTTAAAAACTTAAAATTTGCTCAAATCTATTATATCCAAACTTACACATAATCAAATCGCAATAAATTTAAATCCTATCTACGTAAAACTACTATATAAGTGTAATATATTGAAATAATAAGAAATGCAAATAAATGAATTGAAGAAATTTTAGATTTTACTAAAAAAAAGACGATAAAATATTGGCCTATACAACTGAATCCTATATAACTGAAATAAATGAACATACAGTATTTAAAAAAAAAAAAGTTATAGATATACCTAAAAGTATGATTTTAAATATAAATTTGAGAAATTATAATGATTATATAAAATGTTTTCATAGTTAGATTAAGTTTAAAAAAAAGATGGAAGATACGAATAAAAATGTTGGAAGGGTATTTTACAATTTTTTCATATTATAAATATAAAGTAAAGCTTATATTATGGAGAAATATAAATGTTATTTTAAAGTAATAAAGTTTTAATTGTTATCCGTATATACATGTAGCAATTAAAAGGAAAGGGGTAAACTTCAATTGTTTATATTCTCTCATTTTCTATTGGAATTTAGTTCTGACGAAGGAAACTGAATGGCTCCGAAACACTACTTTATTATTATTATTTTTGTTTTTGTCTCTTAAAGATATATATTTGTGTTAAATCCGTTAAATGACATGTATTGCGATATAAAACCATCTATTGCTTTGGCTTCCTGTTTTTTTACTTTGATTACCTAATGGTTAGGGTATTTAGTGATTCGTGTAAGCAATAAGTAAAGCCTTTTTTTTTTTTTTTTTTTTTCCAATCGGGTTATTTCCTTACTAATGACAACGCATTGAATTATGGGATTCGATAAGCGATCAATGAAAAGGTAATTAAACGTCTACGGAAAAGCTGTGAGAGTCCACAAACTCATTTGTGGTGAATTTACGAGAAATCACGAAGGGATTACGATTGGAAAGTATGTGAAATAAATTGCACATATGACTACCAATGTGGAAAGCTTCCTGGTGGGATTTAGGAATCACGTTGGACCTAGGGGGACAATATATCAACGTGTTATTCACGCCTGTCTTAAGATCTGTCATTTCTGAACGATTACGTAAAAATAAATCCAGTTCTTGAATAGCTCGCTTTGTTTGCTGTGTTTTGCCACAACTGTAACTTATAACCTATTCTTACAATAAGAAGGGTGAGGTTCATCAAATCGGTTTCTGTGTGTTTCTGTCTTAATAACTGTTGAACCTCTCAGTGGATCGTCTTGGAACTTGGTATGCACATTCAAGGACAAGATACGATTTTAATTTTATATCTGAAATCTTTTCGAAATGGTTTCGTGTTTGAAAATTAGCGCAAGAAGAGCGACCAAAATTCCCATAGGCATTGGAATCTAAATAGTGGGTTTCTATCCTATTTCTATTAATACTTCATTGTCTCTTAAACAATGAATATTAAACCCTTATTCCATTGCTCTTTGTTTCATACCATTAATATTAATCCGATTTAGATAATTTAAGTAAATAATGCGGATGTAATTCGTTTATTTTATTTTTTTCAGGAAAAAGAACATTGGTACTGTTTATGTTGAGTAAATGTAATTGGAACAGACATTTAGGCTTTTCGTTTTTGTGACTTTTTTTAAAAAAAAAACGAAAGAAATTTCATGAAATAACATTTTGAAGAAAGTAAGTTTTCTTTACAACTTCTTATTTAATCGAAAAGTATTGATTTCAAACAGACATCTCCTTTTCTCTCTTCGCCAACCCTTCGGAATCTCCAACCAAAAAAAAAAGCAGCGTTTTTTTTTTTAAGTAATTTCAGGGAAGTACAAATTAGTTAATAATAATAACAGGATATTATTATTATTATTATTATTAATAGAACAGATATTGTAATCGAATATAAATGCTTGACTTTTGTTTATTTTATCATTTTTCGCAACTTAGGAAAAAGAAAAACCCGAAAAAATTTTAAGAAATAACATTTGAGGGAAAATAGATTTTAAGTTCTTTATGACGAATCCTTGTTATATTTCTAATAAACATCTCTCAAAAGTCGTAAAACGCTTCTTCTGTAGCCAAATAAAGCTCTTACAGATGTTGTCCTGCTGGTAAATCAAGACCGCGTGACAGGAAAATGAAATATCAAATTGATTTATTGTTTTGCCACTCGCGCACTGCTTCATTAACGAAGTTTAATTTTATAGGCAATTTCTTTTTTTTTTTTGGTGAATTAAATTGCAATTAAGATGTTAATGATTAATCCTGATTAAAAAAAAAAAGCTTACGGATAAATAAGCATATTAGAATTGAATGACTTTTCAGGTCAGAGACCAACGAAAGGGGGTGAGGGGTTTTATTTGGGATCGCCCAATTGTTTTTCATTGAATTCTGAAACACAGGAACAACACAAAATCGGTTTTGCCTAACTCTTTTAATTAGTGATTGTTAATTTTCATTAAATTAAATAGTTATTAGTTTAAATTTATTTACTTATTTATTTATTTGTTTTAATTTCAAAATGTAAATGAGTCTCTCTCTCTTTTCATGCAAATACGTGTTACTAAATGCAAATAATGAAATATACCGTTATATACAGTCATACTCGAGTTACGTCGCTTCAATTGACACCATGCTTCGGACTTATGTTCTATTAACGTTAACAGGTTCATTAACGTCTTTATTCCCATATGCGATGCATGTATTTTTATCTCTTGTTTATTTTAGTTACAAATGCGTTACTTACGTTAATTATGCAAGGAACATGATTCTCGCTGTGCACTACATTAATAGATAAATGAACAAATGCTTCAACTTACGTCATCCGTCGGGAACCAAAGGTGACGTAGATGCGGGGTAGGCCTGTAATTACGTATAAATATCATCATATTTAAACAATGGATAGAGCAATTATCAAAAAATAGCAACTTATTTTTGTTTTACATTTACAAAATTTCTGTCTCAAATTAAAAAAAAAAAAAGAATTTTTAATTTTAATTGCTTTTAATTAATGAATACTAAATTGTTAAGCTTCTACTTACTAAAAATATAATGCTGAGAGGGTTGTCGAGCGAAGCAAGCTAGCGATTTATCTTAATTTTTTTTGCTGCTGATCTGCTTAATTGATTCGATTCTTATCGATTTTTTTGTTTACAGTTCATCTCAGGTTTCTTTAACCATTGTTAAATAGCTAACAATGACATTGGCATATGCTATTAGGTTACCGGTACAGCAACAATGACTGCTAATTAAAATTCATTGTTATAGTGATGTAATAGAAAGAAAGCACGCATCAGTGACATTGTTAGCCATCTAATTAGTAATCAGAAGCATACTATAATTATATGTATTATGTATTGTTTTACTGTAATCGATTTTGTCTGCTTTGTTATCGTCTTTGTTTCTGGATTTTTTTTTTAGATTATTTTTCACTCACAATAATCGATTTTATTATTCTGTCATCTGCTGCACTGAACTACTGAAATGCAAATCTCTAACAATTAAAAAAAAATAATTATTTAAACAAAATCAAGAATTAAAAAAAATAAAAAGAAATATGCATTTTTATTA
This sequence comes from Thereuonema tuberculata, assembly GCA_023159025.1. Classification (NCBI taxonomy): domain Eukaryota; kingdom Metazoa; phylum Arthropoda; class Chilopoda; order Scutigeromorpha; family Scutigeridae; genus Thereuonema; species Thereuonema tuberculata. The sequence goes on from JAFIDM010002131.1 coordinate 90,460,942, forward strand.
GCTATATTCATTACTCTTTTTATTTGACGTGTTACATGACGTAATAATTAAACAAAACAATCCTAGTTTACGTCAACTCTAGATATTACGTGTGTAACGAGTCAAAGCTACAACTGATGTTCATTTTTTTTTTATTTACGTAAGAAATTCAATGACCTGTAATGACTCAATACTAACAAAAGCCACTAACGGCAATTTATGATACAGATCTAAATGTTAGGTTTCATAATAAAACGAAGGTGGTCTCAAACGTAGAATTAGATATCAAAAAAGTTAATTATACATTGGTTTTTAGAAACATATCTCGCTAATGTTTAATGCGATCTTTACGTAATGTCGACATCAGTAATTCTATTTCACTAATCGTTAGTCTGCTCTGATAATCGTCCGATTAGTAACCGAAAGTATCGACCGGATATCGCAGCAATTTGACCAGTTCCGATTAATTCGGTGATTGGCCTAAAGAACAAAAAGTGAAGAAATAGGATATATTCGTAATCTATGCGAGTTTGTTGACTGTTTGGTTTATCTTTTCATTATTATAAATGGAAATTAATTGCATTTTTTTCAATTGTAATAATTAAAAGTTCTTAAATTTCGGACAGTAATCACAACAATGCACAGAATCGATTGTTGGCTGCGAATAAAACAATCGATTATTTTTGTAATATAGATGACAATAATTCACAAATCGATTATTGTTAAACTAAAACTTCCATGGATATAAATATATTCAATATATATTTCATAAATTATCAATAGATTGTTATATTCAAAAGGTCAGCCTTAATTTTTTTGTTATTATTGATGATTTTTTTTCTTCTTACATTGTTGATAACAGTCCTTCCAATCAAAAAAAAATATTGAGATAAACCCAGATTAAGAACTCTGCAAATATATGCGATTTAAATTATATTGCGGCATTTACTTCCCTCTACTAATCAATCCGATATTCGGATAAAAAACTAAATTTGCTCCTGAGAATAAATTTTCGTTTATTTTAATAACCAAAAGTAAAAACCTTTTATTTAATTTTCTTAAAACAAATACAGATGAATGTACCGTGAATATCTAATATGCAAAAAAAACCAAAAAAAAACACACGTTATTATTCTTTTCCGTACATCATACTTGCTTTTGTTTATTCATACACAATAATCAATTTTGTTGAGTGGTTTGTATAGGCCTAAATATATAATATAAACATTTTATTCATATAAAAAATTATTAAAAATGTAGTACAAAAAAAGAATAACTCATGAAATCGTAATGAGATCATTTATCTTTTATTAAGAAAATTAAATAGAAAAATAACCTCTCTTATTTACATTACTAAAATAATATAAAATAATTATTAAAAATCCTATTAAAATCAAAATTATTTTAATAAGAAAACTTTTTAAAATTAAGTTTCTTAAAATTGTTCTTATTAAAATTAAATAAAATTATTCTTATTAAATAAAGTTATTTTCAAGGTATTTATTACTATAAAATAAGTAATAATTATAAAATTCTTCATGAAATTTTAAATGAGATTATTATCGTTAATTATTTACGGAGCTTTAGGCTTTTGTTTAATATAAACATACATCTACAACTTTAATTAATAGCGGATGTTTCGGTTTACAACGAAAGAAAGGAAATCCGATTGATCCGTTATGGGAAAGGCAATGATAAAAGGGAGTAATGTAAAGCCTGTTGTTTGTGGCGAATAGTGGTTGTGGCCAACAAAGCAAACTTCACCTGCAAGTCAAATATTTTGTAATCCACTGAAGTGGTTCTGTTTCCTGACGCATACTCAGAACAGGCGTGGTTCAATTAATATAATTAGTCTATTCTTTTCACCCGATGCTCTTTTTTTTCTAAACAAATGACAATCAGGAAATGTAAACACTACGATAGAGCCAATTGATAGCATTTGTAAAACAAAACCTTTTATTATTGGAAGGGAAAAAAAAATGACGTTAATTATAAAATTATGAATAAGTAACAGAATTTTAACTAGGTTAACGATAATAAGGCGATACTTGACTAGTGAAGGGTTCAGTTCTCAGAAGACAGGTTGCATAATGCGAATGAAATAACCGTTTTCACTGAAAACCAGTTTCTGTACATTTGAATGACATTGACGTTAATAAGGTGTAATTGGCGTGCCAGCTTTCGAATACCTACTCCGGTAGCTGTAAACTAGTCGTTCTGAAAGATGGCGATAGCCTTAGCTTTACGTAAGCTTTCAGCATTTGTAAACAAATCGTGATTATGTGTAGTGATAGCCTAAGTGAAATACGTATTTCGTTTGCTGTGTAACCATTATTATTCAAAAACTTCTCACCTAAGAAATTTGGAATTATATTAGCTGCAAGATAACCTTTGTAGAGATCTTTATTGATGTTTGTCCAAAAAACGCCTAAATATATTGCCGTAATCACATTAACTCAAAATTGTTTTTTAAAAAAATAATAGAGACACGTGAAGCTTAAGAAGTATATATATATATAAGTATATATATAATAGATGAATCCTATGGATTTTGATAGGCCGGCGTACCCCAGTATTACGACACGTTAAGTTTCAGACCGTTGTCGTAAAGCCAAAATCACCGGATTACTGAAAGCACTGCTTTCTCTGTTTATTTACCGATGCATAACTGACGTAAACAAAGCACTTCTAAATAAAATAACCCTTGTATGCATGTAGACTTTCGACATACTCTTGTCTTAAAATTCTCTGGCTGATGAGAGCCTAATAAGCACGAAACAGCTGTCCCAGGGTCTCAACTTGACTCAAAAGACTTTCCATTTATCATCTTCAACTTATTTTAGGAAAAAAATTATCACAAAAAAAAAAAAATAAACAATTTAATATTCACTCTAATAATCACAGCAAACCACAAAGTGTTGCAGCAGAAGAAATCATTTTTCAATATTTAACATCTCTTTCTATTGTATATTTGCATTTAAAGATAAGAATGTTTCACTGGTCTATGATTTGAAGCCAAGCGGGGTCCGTGAGATCGTCGACGTATTGTACAGAAAATATAACAACAAAATCTTGACTTTTTTCTAAGCAACAATTACATTACAAGTCAAGTCTGAAACAACGGATCGAGCTAAAATTTGCTTTCATTCTAAGTTGTTGTCGACAGCTGTCCCTGTTTTGAAGTTTAATTAAATTAATCGGTTTGGAAAATATCTAGAATGAAAATATCAAGAATAACAAGCTTTCCAAATATATATGATAGCATACAACATTATTTTAATGTATTGAAACAAGATTTAACGTGGCAGTCAATTAATATAAAAGAATAAAAAACGACACAAATTAAAAATATCTGAACCTTCATGGGTAAGAGTCTGAGACGGCCCTTTCATCCTTCTTTAATGTCCTTTGGCAACTGATGGACTCGCAGGCCTTGAATTGAAGCTTTGTTTTTTGTTCTGATTTTTTTGATTATGTTTTCTTTTGAAACGAGGCCCCTTATTCTTGAGAGAGAGTGGTTTTTCTCATCACTTTTGCACTATCTGAGCTTTTTGTCAGGGAGTTGGTCTGGCTGAAGAGCCCACAACAAGGATGAAACGGCAGTCCTAGACTCCCACCAATGAAAGCTCAGATGTTTTTAATTTGTGGTTCATTTTTATTCTTTTATATTATTTTTATTTATTTATTTATTTATTTATTTATTTATTTATTTATTTATTTAACTATACTTACAATTGCACAGGTTTATTTTCAAAAAGAAAAAAAAATCAAAGCTATTCTCCATTTGACATAAACTGAAATATATTCTTATAGACGATAAAAAAAAAAAAAAAAAAAATCAGTTCCATAGTCTACTTTACTGACCTCTGCTATTATTTGATCATTTGCCGCCATTGTTCGCTAACTAGGATTCACATAAACCTTGATATTATAAATCTCTTTCTTCTTATTCAATTTCCCTCAGTTTCCCGCTTGGTTTTTTTCAGCTCATTGTCGGTTTGAAAGGAATGTATGGAAATCAGTTGGTTAATCGCAGCCACTTGTTGTATCCTGAAGCAGTACCCTGAGAAATATTAACTTGTTACCCTTTTTAATTGCCCACGTTTGATGTGATCCAGTTCTACGTTTATTGTTTTCCTAGTTAAATTGACAGAATTCCATATGCGCGGGAATCATTACCAGTATCGAAAATAATATCGGCAGTAATTACGACGTATCCCAGCTGGTTGTGTCTTATTAGCCCTTCCCATATATGGTTCCCAATTGGAGCACTGTTGTGTTTCCTCGTGTGATTTATTTAGTAGGACAATATTAGCCTTTGCTGTCAAGCGACAATTGCAACATACCACAGAAAAACTGTTACTGGAAACAGATCAATAGCCTACGTGGGTTTCCTTACATAGCAATGAATTTAAGGGGAAAAAAAACAAACCCACATTGAAATTCATGTCGATAGAATTAAACTGGAAGGTAGTTATTCTTGATTCGAATTCAACTCCTTGCAAACATGTTTAGAGTAAAATCACATATTGATTTAGTTATTTAATTAATAATTAAAATATGATTATTAATAGAAAAAAATGTGGAATAAAATAGGTAAATTAAAAAGTTTTCTAAAAAAACATATAATCTTAAAAAAAAAGGTTAATTAGTTTAATTCACTTTCAAATAATTTCAATGAATGTTACAGGGTTTGCTGAAATGTATAAATTAGACTGTTAAAATCATTTCGAAATCGCAGTGATTTTTTTCACAGGATTTCATTCTCTGCAATAAAAGCAAAGACGCGCCCTGAGATTTTACGAACAAAGTTTTTTATGTTCCGCGGGATATCTGCAAATGCAAAAGTGCGCGTGAAGCGAAAGAAAGTTTGAGAGGCACTGCTGTAGAGTTAGGATATGAGATCTCAGAAAAAAGATTTTCCCAAACAATGCTTGGATAAAATGCGATTTAATTACGATATTTTAGGCTTACAATAATTAGTAAACAATGCTTCTGTTACGTTTGTGCAGTAATCATAGAGAATATAAAGACAAGAAGAAAAGAGTGGGACAGAATTCGAAAATATCGATGGCTTATATTGTAATGGTGTTTGTCTTTGGGATCTAAAGACAACGAGTCAAGTTCTGGAACTGAACTGAATTAATTTATTAAACGAAAATCATTGGTTTTATAGTATTTACACAGTGTGATTTGATTGGAAGATTAATTAAAAATATACATAATGATTGGATAAAAACGTAACGAATTTAAATTAATAAACTGATTCAACGGCTGCAACGGAAATGAATTTAAAAATAAACAGAAAATCAATAATTAGGAAATGCAAAGAAATAAATAACGGTTAAGGATAAAAATGAATACAGATAAACACAAATAACTAATTTCTACAAAAACACAGATAAATAAATGATTTCTAAAAAATATTTTTATTAGTAAATTGTCTTCATTGCAAACTCCGACGTTCTGAAAAATATCCAATATAGATTTACGACCGAATACACAATAAATGAGTCACTTATGAAAACATCTCTTTCTTTCAGTATTTCGAAAGTGAACATGAGAAAATATTGTGGGGTCTGGTGATTTGTCTTCTTTTTTTTTTCGTCTGCTTTTCCAGACAGGGATCAAATCAATCAGTTTACGCGTGTGGTGGCGCTCCTTCATAAGTCTGAACCACTGGATGAATCTTCCTGAAACTTGTTATGCACATTTAAGGACTACAGGCGATTTAACATACATGGTTGAAAACATTTCCAAGCGGGTTATTGTCGCGAAATTAGGACGAGAAGGCGACAAAAACTCCCAATAAATTAATTACGCCTTAAGCATTGGATTTCTGTCACTGTATTAAATTATTGATTTTAGCTAATCCGTTAATTTGCGCGCGGGTTTGACGTGAATAAAATTAATCGCCTTTAGCTAATTTAACGCGGATTTTACTTTTTTTTTTTTTTTTCAGAAAATGGGAAAATTTTTGATTTTTTTTTTTTACATTCAGCAGATTTGAAGTTAAAAACGTACGCTTTTCGTTTGTATATTTATCATGGGAAAAATAATAATAATAATAATAAAAAATTAAGGAATAGCCTTTTAAAGAAAGTAGGGTTTAAGTTCTGTCAGGAACGATTTGTAATTTTTTTTTTTCCCAAATAATATTCTCCTTAAGGTTTCTGAGTCCTCCTACACAAAATTTCGGAGAGAGTCAGCACAGTTTAATTTCTCTGAGCTCTCTCTCACTCTAGGAAATGTACTTTCGAACACCCGGTCAAGATACACTAGCGATATCTCCCTGAATATGTAGAATTATAGAAGCACTTGGGAGCAGTTGAAAGGTTATTAGATCGAAATGGTAGCTGAGATCTACTCCATGAAGAACAATGCATTGGCCGGTGGGAATTACGCCTTTCCAGTCTCTCTAGTGGCAATTTTCGTAAATGCTGTAACCTTAAGAGACAGGAGCCACCATTCACTGATGCTGAGGAAAAAATCTAGAAAAATCATTCACGAAATTACAGTCAGAACAATTGGAATGCAAATGTAGTCTACCCTTATGCACAACTTCGTTCGTTTTTTGTTTTTGTGTTCAACTCAGTTCACCGTGAAGTTGAAATCAAAGACTTTACGAGGTCAAGCTGCGATGGAATGGTTTGTAGTCTATCAAAAATTTGTAGTCTTACCAGAAAGCCAGGCTTACCAGATCACTCGGTGTGTGTATAGGTCCTAATCCCCTTAATAACTTTTAAACCTCTTGATGGATCTTCTTGAAATTTGGTCTGCATATTTAAGAACTACAAGCTTTAGATTGAAGTCGTTTCGAAGTAGGCCCTTTGTCGAGAAATTAGCGAGAGAAAGCGACTTAAATACCCATTAAAAAATAGTGAATCTCAATAATAGATTTCAGTCTTTCTCTATTAATACTTATTATTTTAAACAATGAATCTTAATCTCTTTTATCTAATTATTAATTAGCGCGCGGTTTCATTTCATTAAAGTTAACAAAAAAATATATTCGTAATCCTTTCATTATTATCTTTCAAATGTTAAGAGGTTTTGAGAAAACTTAACAAGAACTTAAAAACTTACTTTCATTAGGCTTCTGAGGGAAATAAGCAGGGGAAACAAAAAAAAGAAAAATCGCAATTTCCACCGAACCCGACACTTTCAGCCTACAGACCAGCGTTTGTACCACTAACTAAACTTAAGATAGAAACTGAAATTGGGTTTATCTTTAGAACCATTAATGGAATACACAATTAAACGAAAAATTAAGTAATTTTGGAATCATTAGGCTTTTAGAATATTTTTTGAAGAAATAATTTTCTTCAAAAAATGGTGGCGAATGAACAAGATTCCTGTATTCTGAATAACTGTAATAACGAGATGATTTTACAGAAAATATAACTGAAGTCGTTTCAGGAAGTTCTTTTTTTACTTAATTATGGATTTAAGGACACAATTTTATGGACGAATGCCATGAAAAGAGGGGACGAATTCGTCTCGCATTACTAGAATAACAGAGAAATTTGTAATTATTGAGAGATTGTTGTATATTTTGTTTCTTATCTATTGAATCAGGGAATGCTTAACTTTGTTGGATTTTTTGCTGAATCATTGAGGCAGGGAGGTGTCGTAAGAAAATGTTTCATTCACGAAAATTTGTAATTACCGTGAAATTGGACTTTTAACAAAGCTCTAATGGAAAAAAAAAATGAAATAAATGGAAGTTACAAGAGATATCGTAATTGAATTAGGAGAAAGGGAATTAAATTGGAATGTGGGTGGCATTGGCCGGGATAGTTTTTTTATGATTTGTAATAAAACTAGCCTATTGTCCGTCCGAAAGTGAAAGTATTTTATACATCAAATCTGTAGCTGAAACGAAAGCAGGAAACATTGTTTCTCTGTAGGCAGACGATTGTTGATGAGTTTAACGTGTTTCTTGTTTTAATATTCTTCAATGAGTTATTAGCAGTTCTTAGAAACTTAAAAATTCATTTCATAAGAATTGATATTTCGTTTTTATCTTTACTTATGGTATTTACGGAAAAGTAAACTTTTCTTCTCAAAATCGCATAAATCTTACAGTAAGTTCCATTATCTCTTGTTCGGAATATACAGGGTGGCCGGGAAGTTCCCGGATGTTATTATTATTATATATGTGTTATTATTATACGTAGTTAGATTATGATGCTTCTCTTTATATAGTAAATGACCTGTATAATCACTTGAATATATCTGAATGGGTAAGTTTGACTCTTGGTAGGGTGCATCAAATACACACATAAACCACTTATTCTTCCAAAGAAATCGCTTTCCGTAGTTTCTTTTCTTCCAATCTTAAAAGTTTTTAATTCCTTAAAGGGGTTTGTCTTTAAAGATCAAAAGCTAACAGAAAACAAGTTATCATCGTCGCATTCTTAAAGCATTTGTAACAAAAGCTATCATCATCAGAAAGAGACTCAACAAGAGATAAATTCATCTGGATTCTGTTTTAGTCTCAATATAAATGTCGTTCGTGATAAGAGTTTTAAGAGATTCACTATTAACAGTTACTTACTGATAGTATTTGTAAAAATACAGCAGGGAAGTTCCCGTATCCCCTTAGTATAATAATAACATAATAGGGGGTACGGGGACTTCCTGGCCATCCTGTACATGTACAGTTTCAAGAAGACCCGTGATTCCAAACTTATCAGGCGCAAAAACCACACACAGACAGACAGATTGGTTTTTATGAGCCTTTAAAACTGAAAAAACAAAAAGAGAGTGATTTATTTTTCTTTTTTAAAATTAAAAGACAAGTTTAAAAGTGGTAAAAATCAATCTTTTCTTTGTCTTTTTACAGATTCCCGAGAGAAACACGATTTTTTTTTTGTCTTTTTTTTTACACTTGCTAGAAACAAATCCACGACAGAACAAGGACTGGGAAAGGCCTATATTTCTCTGTTTCTTTCTATAGTTCTAATTCTTTCTTCGAAGTCCTTCGTCGTAGTCTGGAGACAGGACTCTTAGTCATCGTCTCAACACTTCCTAATACAAATGTAGAATAGAAAAAAAAACGTCTTTTTTGTTTTTCTTTTTATTCATTCCATTCTGTATTGGATCTTTCAAGGAGCTAGTTTTACTGACATATTTTCAGTAAAACATTGTCCAAAAATTGCCTTGGGCCTCTCACAAGGACGAAACCCAAATGTTCTCAGCTCCATTTGTACGACAAAAACTATTGATGAAGACATTTCGATTTCTGTTCCAAAAACCTTCCATTAATTCATGTGAACATGTTCATTGTTCACCGAAAACAAGACTTGAAGTTTGTTTGTTTCTTTTTGCTTTTTTTGTTTTTTCCAACTACAATTTCTTTCTTGTATTTCTTTGATATCCTTTCTGTCAACAGAATATATTAAAGAAAATGCTAAATTATTGAAATGCCCACTGCACACATACTTTCTAAATCGCGATAAATGATTAATGCTTAATCAATTATTAAAACAATAATGGCAACTTCTTATTATTAACTACACTCTCATAAAGAATTGTTAGATATTACTCGTCATCATTGGACATCTAAACTTTTTCCCATTCAAACTCATTCATAGCAGTTCAACTATACTTCATTCCAGGTTAAAGCAAAACAAGGTAGGGATAGCGATTAGCAAACCAATCACAATGCTTCCCAGCGGCTTCTGATACGTGTAAGACAATATAATTGATAATGCTTTAATTTCCTTATTATAAATGTGATTGTTGGGAATGCAAAAGGCGCGATTGTTGCGTTTATTGCGATTGTTGTGCTTAATGATAACTTAATGAGATTTTAATGATACTTGTCCACAGGACAGAATATCAGTCTGCTGATCAAAGATGCAGAATGTACATCCTCTCTTAAATAGAAATAAATCCCTATCAAAAATCTATTACTTCGGGATCATCAATCTTCACGTTTCATGCATTTTTATCATTAATTTTAATTAAATATGCTGTTGCTAATATAAATTAAGCATTTGAATTTTTCCTTCCTACCGTAAAATACAAGAATATTGTTGAATACAACATTTGAAGGAAAGTATATATAAATAAATGAATAACAACATGGCAGAACATATTAGCAAATAGTAAAACACATAGAGCTTATTCAAACTGCCGTAAAGAGTATCTTACAAACTAATTTTTTTATAGGTGCAGAAGACTAATTTCAAATTTCTATATATGTAGACTATTTATGATATTAGGCCTTTTTTTTTTAGTCATTGGAAAAAAAATGCAATTTAAAATTTCACTTAAATTCCAATTTTATATAATAAGAATTGTATACCTTACGTGACAGGTATTGCATACAAGTAGACCCCAAGTTACGAACGTGTTCCGTTTCGACATCTTGGTCGTAAGTAAAATTAAGCAAAAAAAAAAAAAAACCTCTCTCTCTGTACATATAGATATGTACAGGGTGATGCACATAAAACCGGCCCCAAAAGGTTTCCACTATATTTTGGTTCTGAAAATGGACACTATTTAACGATGTCGCTCCTGTAAAACTGCTATTTGTAAACTGTTATTATTTGTACATTTTGCTGGTGTATTTTTGTTGTCATGTTCTCAGTGGACGTTGGAAGTGGCCGCCGTCAGCCTAGATGTATTTCTCCGTCCACCGCAGCATGTTCATTTAGACACTCCTCAATTCTGTGACCGCAATGCAGGCGATCTCTTGTCGTAGGTTTGTTTTCAACTGATTCAAGTTGCGAGTGTTGTTGCGGTATACTTTCCATTTCAGCGACCCTAGAGATAAAAGTCATATCATCATATGCGCACATCATTAGCGTTGAAGAAAATGTCTATAGCGTACATTACATACAACATGTACCTTTAAACCTGTTGGGGCCGGTTTTAAGTGGGCCACCCTGTATACGTAAATTATGTATAATACCGTATATAAAAAGCTCACGTAACTTACGAAACGAATAAGTAAATATAAATTTACTTTAAAGTTATTTTGAATAAGTAGGTATAATAAATATTATATGTTTATCAAGAAAAATAAATTGAGTAAGTATTTTCAAACGATTACACTCGCTATGGCAGTTTTGTGTTAACGCCAGTTATGACTGATGCCAAGAGAACAGAATTGGTCTCCAACAGCGCCATGTACTTCTTGTTCTAGTAGACATTGCCTAACCAGTCCTAAGCAAAGAAATGCGCATATTTCTTTGGTTCTAAGAAAGTGCAGAGGAAACGACATCAGTCTACAAATACATGTGTACATATAACATATGGTTTATTCTTTTTCTAGAATCATCCAATTTTTTTTTCTTTACAAAAATCTTCGAAGAAATTTGAAAATTTAAGATGTTTTTGATATTTTGAAACATTTGGTCGTAATTTCGAATGTTGTTGTAAGTCGGTTGGTCGAAAATAATACATTTAAATATTGTGAAATCATAAAATAAGCGGAATTAAAACAGCAATAAAAAGAAATCGACGCTATTCCACAACACAGGTTTCCAAGTGGATGAAATCAGTGAAGAAATGAGATTGTTTGAGCAGTCAACGGTTCCGTGGTTGCGAGTGGCTGCTTCAAACGAACTGATTTCTTCAGTGATTTCAAAATGAGTAAGACTCAGTGATTAACTATTACAGTTTAAGAATATTAACAGCGTTTCTCCTATAAATATTCCTTTACAAAAATCTATACATCAACAATTTTACGATTCATTACCTGCTTTAGATTTTGTTGAATATGGGAAATCTACTGCCCTTTCTGGATCATTTTACGGATTTTTTCTTTACTTTCAGTATCCTGTTCCCGAATACATTCCTGAATTCTTCAAATTCTAATAGGTCGTTTGAAAGTTGAGCCTAGTCATACTTTTCTATTCCTGTAATATTGAATGCTTTGAAAATGGACTCGCCCATCATGTTGCTTTAAGATATTCTTCTAAAATGCCTCTAAAGATTCTGTTGTGATAATATAATCTCCACACCTTCTTCCTTTGAAAGTTACAATGTAATTACAATGCAATAAAAAGTTAGGAAATAACCGTAACTTTTCCCTAACAATTGAGAAGCTTTCTGAACAGAGCTTCGTATTCAGGAAAGAAGGTCGTATTGTAACTTGCAAATAAACAATCTTGCGACATTACCCAAAATAAACCACGTAGAACAACTAAAGCAAAAGCAATTGAATCATTTTAAAACAATTAATTGAAAAAAATTAATGCAACTTTTTATTTCAAAACACTAGTTTTCATTTTAAATTACAAATTACAACTCATTTTAAATTAGTCAAAAATTCAATTTTCATTTTCATTACACATTATGATTTGTTCATGTATTTAAATTAATTTAAATCACATTAATTGCGCCACAATTGAAATATTAAAAGTAATTGAAAAATTGCACAACAGAACGTTTTATTTCAAATTATATTAATCAAATATATAACTGATAATAAATTTAATTTTAATTAATTTTCCTATTTTTTTTCGATAAGCTTTAAAAAAGAATAAAAAAATTGGATGTTTTGAAATACTTTAAATAAAAAAATATGTAATACTTTTTTATTTAAAATATTGGCTATAAAAAAAATATAACACAAAAATTACAATATAATTTAGTTTTTACTGAATAAATAAAATTAAACCAATAGATATGAAACAATTATCTCTCACTGTTGCTTAACTTTTTATTGATTTTTAACAATATATGTAATCTAATGTTATTTGCGCGTATTTTATTTCATTAAAATTAATAGGATTTAGGCTACTGATCGTAGAATTTGTGGATTTAATCAATTTTCATTAAATGGAACATTTGAAAGTAGATATTCTGCGGATATTAAAGTTTAAAAGCACAGAGACCTTTATTTTTTTTTTTTTTTTTCTTTTACGTTTTTATTTCTTAAAAAAATAAAAAAATAAATAAATAAGGAACCCACATTTCTAGGAAAGTAGTTTTTACGCTCTTTTTTAATTCAATCTTCGTGGTTGTAAAGAGTTCTTTCTTATTCAGCTTTCTGTAAGTTGATCGTCTGGTTATACAGAGGTGTTATAAGGATTTCAGTTGTGGTCATCTGGGGTGATGTGGGAATCCTCCCATGTGGGTATTAATGTACCCAAGGAAAGGGAACTGGACCATCATTTTCCCTGGGTTCCTTCAATCGAGAACGAATAAATAGTAGGTCAATCTGAGTAATTAGTGAAGATTGGAAGGATGGATTATAAAGATATTTCAGACTGAAGAACAGAATTGAAAGGAATTCGAACACGAAACCGGAAATCAGATACAATCAAATGTCTTCATTGAATTCTAGACCTGATTTTCTCAATTCGAATCATCAAAAATAAATAAATAAATAAATAAATAAATAAGTCGAATTGAAGAAACAGACGATTATTTTCAATAGTAAGCAAATGTGTCAAATTTTCGCTTTTTTTTTTTTAATTATTTACATTTATTTCGAAAAAGATATGAACTGAACTTCAAAATTCCCAAAATATGTTACTTTTACATTGTCTCTTGCATCTGTATAATTAAATAATCTATAAAGAATGCACTAGAACAGTGTTTCCCAACCGGTGGGTCGCGACTTGATCCTAAAACTACCAGAAACCATCGAATAAACCATCAGAAAAGATCAGAAAAATCGAAAATCGATCAATTTAAGGAAGGGATACGATACAAATATGCTTTTATTCTATATTCTTCTATTCCTATATATGTGGAGGTATTCCGATAAGGAAAGGTGGGTCGCCAGCTGAAAAAGGTTGGGAACCACTGCACTAGAGCAATGATACTCAACTTGGAGTACGTGTATCTGTAGGGATATAAGGTTTTTGATTGTTTACTCTGAAAACATCTTAATCCTGTCTTCTGTAATTATGCAACTTATTTTAGGAGTTTATCTACATACAGATAAATGGAATACTGTAATTATGCACCAATAATCTTTAGAGTGCAAAATTAATACCACTGCACTAGAGTATGGATTTATTTTTTACTGTTGCTTCCTCATGCAAATACTGTTCGTTTTCGTTTACGAGAGCCTTCAACGCTTTTGCGCATGCGTCAGATCTCCTTGGATTTCATGAAAACAGGGATGAGGAGAAATAAAGAGAGGCTATTTACTTTTTATCAATGTTAGTTTACTAGTAGCTGCGTTCTATTTGCGCTTTTCGGGAAAGAATTATGGAAAGAATAAATACTATTGCAAAAATAACAGGTACTAAAAGAAAAACAGGTCTTAGGAAAGTGCCCATCTCAGCGTATCACCCTTTTGCGGAGTAGAATCGTCTGTATTGTTGTGGTTCTCCCTTTTCGAAACGGACAGTACAAAACTCTTGTTAAAGTCAAACGTAAATAAATAAAACAAAAAACAAGATGGCGCATACTGGGAAAAAAACAGAAAATGCCCTTCTTCGATATATTATTGACGTTGTCCCATAATCACGATGTTCTTGAAATACGTACAGCTACAATTGAGACCAATCGAATAAGCTTTAACTAAAGACTAAACATTGAAAGTGTAGATATTATTACAACACTTGTGATTTAACAAATAAATGAATAAAAAACAAATAACGATTGACCACAGGGCACAATAATTTAAAATGATAAATTAAAAAAAAGTCGTTTTCATAAAATAAGAAACCGCTAATAAGGGCTTCACGGAGTAAAGCTGCCTGTGGCCAACACAAGGTCTGGCCGTGCCCCTCGATACGCCAAGCCTCTGAAGTGTTATTGAGGAGGGCGTGATCTACATTCAACGACTTTATCCTAATTTATCCTAATTCCAAATGGATTAAGCTTTATTTTCTTTGTTTTGCTGCACCTTCTTTGTCTTTTCAGTTGTTCACAAGACTGGATTATCTCTGATGAAGTGAATCTCAAGAAATTAGGACAAAACATTAAAAAGTAATTAAAAAGACTCACACATTCGATTCGAGTTTCTTTTTTCGCTTTATTTTGTTTAGCTTTTTCTTTCTGCGGAATCTGAAAAAAGATAAGTCATCCATTATTCTTTGTTTCTTTTTATTTTCCCTCCAAAAAAGGTTCAAAGCTGTGCCGAGCGCACACTGGTTCCTCCAAGATAACAAATTAGCGGAGGTGAACTTTATGTATTCAGCAAATACGTATCGTTTCGTACTCGTGTCAAAACAAAGGATTGTTCTATCAATAGTAATTACTAGGCATAGAACGAATATAAAGTTAGAACAAGAAAGATTTGGAATGCAATTTTTAATTGAAATAGATATAGCCATCTTTAAGATTACAACGAAGATAACTAAAAAATGTAGTTATTCAAAAGCTAGAATTAAGGTAGGGCTTCGCTTTTCGGCGCTTCGCTCATACGGCGCTTTTCAATTACGTTCAAGGATGTACGTTACGGCACTTCCTTCGTTCATTCGGCGCTTTCCGATAAGACCTAGCCGAGCGTTCACCGTCAATTCTTTTTTCCTTTCGATTCATATAAACAATCTTGCATCTCTTCGTATTGTGGCTTTTTTCCAAGTTTTCGAATATTAATTCACTTTTATTTCTATTCTATTTTTATATCTACTTTTTTTTTAGCGTTTTTATAGATTATTGCGCAGTTAATAAATGATAATGCAAACAAAAGTACCGTATTCTTCTATCAATTCCTTCCTTTTCATATTACTACTTTAAACTAAAACTCCACACACTCCATCTCTTAGTATTTAAAATTGTTTTATTCAAATACTACGCGAATTTTCGGGACGAAATTGTATCGTCATCCCTTTTTCAAGAGAAAAATTAAAATATTCTTTGGAATAAATACAACAAAATAGATTGAACATGAAACCAATTAAAAACACGTTGAAGCAATAAATACAATTGATGTTATAATGAAAGATCATATTGAAGAGTTTAATTATTGAAGTGTTTAATTATTGGTGATATTGTAATAGTCTAAGTAATGTCCAGATTTTCTTTAAAGTAATGGATTAAAATGATGTGGATATATTATTGTGAAAACAATTGAATTTGTTGATTTAAAGTGCTAATATTTTGTTTTTATTGGAATTTTTATTTAGTTGTTAAATATTTATTTTTCAAATTGTTTTAAGTAATGAATGCGAAATTGTATGATCTTTCATTATAACAACAATTGTATTTATTGCTTCAACGTGTTTTTAATTCGTTTCATGTTCTATTTTGTTGTATTTATTCCAAAGAAAATTTTAATTTTTCGCTTGAAGAAGGGATGACGATACAATTTCGTCCCGAAAATTCGCATAGTATTTGAATTAAACAATTTTAAATACGAAGAGATGGAGTGTATGGAGTTTTAGTTTAAAGATAATGCAAACAAATTTCTCGCCTTTTACATGAACAGGTAAGAGGAAGAAAAAGTGTGTGCTTCGCTTTTCGGCCGTGGTCTAGTCCCTATCCCTCCGTAAGAGTGGGACCGTATTACAATTAAGGTGACTCAAACAAATGCAGGCGACTGCAAACCTTTTATTTCTTTTCTATATTTCTTTTTTCCAATGCACCTAAAATTCTGAAAATTTAAATATGAACTTGTGAAGCCTTTTGGATTTCTATTTTCTTGTTTTTAATTTTCAAAACAATTAATTAAACAAAATTCAAAAACAGTCAATTTTTAGGTTTTTTTTCGAGGTATTACTCGGTATTTTAAACTAAAAAGAAAATTGGAAAAAACCTGAAATGATAAAAAAAAATGTGAAATAATGTTTTGTATTTAAAATATTTGTTTTTAGTGCAATTTAAAAAAAAAAAGTAATTTAAGCTCTCACAATTTAAAAAAAAAACAACCACACAATTAACACCAAAAACTTAACTGTTGCACCAATAATAAATATAAGTATTATAAATACAAATAATCATTTTACATTTTTTTTTTTTTTATTCAGGTTTTTGTTAAGATTTTTTAAGTTGAAATACCAAGTACTACCTCGAAAGCCCAACCCACCAAAAAAAAAAAAAATGACTGTTTTTGAATTTAAATTTAATTAATTGAAGAATATTTTGAAAATTAAAAACAAAAAAATAGAAATCCCAGATGCTTCGCAAATTCATATTTAAATTTTCAGAATTATAGGTGCATTGGAAAAAGAAATATTTAAAAGAAATAAAAGGTTTGCAGTCACCTGCAGTTGCTTGAGTCAGAACTTTAAAAGAAGTCCCTACTGATGTTAGTATAAATTATGTAGGACCGAAAACAACCAAATTCCCATTAAAGCGCAGGAATTACAACAACTCAAAAAGGCTACTTAAAAGCATTTAATGGAAGTTAAATAATTTATTACCGAATATGAGCGTTTCTGAAATTTGATGTAAGTGGGACCTAAAGTAAGGACCTAAGTAAGTTCACGAGCAAAATTAAAAAATACGAAATGTAAAAAATACTCATAGACTTTAGGTCTCCCTAAACAGATTTTTAATGATAAATAACTACTAATTGTAGAGAAAAGCGGAAACACGATCTTTATTCTGTTATTTTTTTTTAAATCAATAATAGTTTTTACCCCAACTATCCCTTTCGTAATTCGAATGCATCTCAAAGACTTTTAATTAATATAAGCCATGTTTTAATTGAAGGGTCCTTAAATCTCGACCTTAGTAAACCAAATTTCATGAAAAGTCGAATTCTATCGTGCTTTCAGCTGACAGATTACAAAGTGTTTAATAAGAGCGTTACGCTTATTCGACGTGAATGTTACAAAAATGTAGATCTGAACATCGTAAATCCAAGTTGGAGATTTAGCTATTGAGTAGGCAGCAGAACCATACTAATCCACTTGAATATTTTTGTCCTGTGTTTTGTCTCTTTGTAAGCGAATCACGTTAAAACGGTTGGACAGATTTCCATCATATTTAGCACGTCACTTATTTAGTATCCACTTAAAACCTAATAGATACATTTATTTGTGTCTCATCCCCAAATGACATCTGGGCGACGAATCTTCTCAATCCCTACAAGGACAACTGAGCGTGATAAATAAACACGGAGAGGTCTTTGTGATCCAATTATCACGTGCGGAAATTATCACGAGCTAAGAAACAAAATACAAACACAATCTCCTTTGAATGTCGTCGTTGACAAAGGTTTTTACTATTATCAGTCGCCATAACCAGACAATGTTAGGATTAAATCTCTTTGTTTACGAAGGGACAGTGTTATTAGAGCAAACAGAATGAAAACGTTAATCAATTATTTAACACGCGACGGAGAAATTTATATATTATCATTTTATTACTTTTGAAGTGTCAGCTTCACTTTATACTATTTTTTTTTTCTTAGACGTTGATATTAAATCTCTAAATGAATGGGATTTGGTTGAAGAACGAATTAAATTGAAATTATTTCCGAGATTACGAAATAGTTAAGGTGTAGTCGGATTAAAAATGAAAAATATATGTATATATATATATTTTTCCGTCTTTTTTTTTTTTTTTTTTTTACATATCCACGTTTCTACGTGTTTTGGATTAAAGATGCTTTAGATCTATTGCAGTGATTCCCAAACTGAGAGGCTGTATTTTTTTTTTTTTTGCATATACATAGGCCTACTTAGATGTCTTTTATTTTTTAGGTAAATTTTCTAATGTAATTTTCTTGAGTTTATTTCAGTACAAATCTCTTTTCTGCCTATGGGTAAGATAACTCAAAATTAATTATCCTAGGCTTCTGAAAGTTTTGAGCACCTGTAGGATCCAATGCGAACTAGAAAGTACTCCTATATCCCAGTCCTTGTAAGAATCAGAGATTTTGATGTGAATTTGGATCAAAAGAACGGAGTGGGTTAAAATATCATCAAAATATAAAACTTCTTAATTATAAACTGTTTTAAATCCATTAATTATCTCTTATTTAACAACGATTAAATAAGAAACGAGATTAACGATTTTCTTGTTCGTTGTATTTTTATCGTAGCTAATTCTCTTCAGTTTTTTGATAATCTCCAAATTAAACAAAGATTTCAAAGAATTTGAAGCCTACTTTTCTTAAAATGTAATTTCTTAATTTCTTTATTTTTGTCTTTTTATTTTAAATTGTGAAAAAGCCTTCGTTTATTTTCAAGTCCTAATAACTACTAAATACAAATAGTTGCAAATTTTTCATTTTCTGCAAATAATAATAATTAAATCCTCATTATTTTCTTAAGTTTTTGAAATTCGGATTAATTTTAATCACTTCAAATCGAGTGCTTATTAATGGATCAACTAAAAGTGATTCAAGTTCAAGAATCAACGAAGTAATAATGGAAATAGGATAAAAATCCTTTGTTTGGATATCAATGCTTTTTTACGGAATTTTTCCTATCTTCTCGTGCTAATTACTCGACAAGGACCTATTTGGGAAAGATTTCAAATATGAAAGTTAGATCGTCTCTAATCCTTAAATATGCATACTAAATTACAAGAAGATCCATCCATTCAAAAGTTCTTAGGAGGGGACACACCACAACTGAGTGATGTAACATGCCTCAAAAAAACTTTAATAAATATTATCAAGTAATAAAACAAATAGGTGATTCTTTCAAAAAACTATATTAAAAAATTATATTTATGTAAATATATTTTTAATACAATTTTTTAAAGAACGCTGTTTTTCTTATTTGATAATATCTACTATATACACGTAAAAATACTGTTATTTATCTAATAACCAATAAACAATGAGTTTTAATTTTACAAATACTTATTATTTATTTCCAATTGTATAAAAATTATCAAATGAA
The DNA here is from genome assembly GCA_023159025.1 of Thereuonema tuberculata. NCBI lineage: Eukaryota > Metazoa > Arthropoda > Chilopoda > Scutigeromorpha > Scutigeridae > Thereuonema > Thereuonema tuberculata. The sequence goes on from JAFIDM010002131.1 coordinate 90,480,642, forward strand.
CACAGAGACACCTGAATCAAAGCGCCTCAATAAGTAAATTGGCTTAATTATTTTTAGCCAATCAAACATTAAGCTATGAAATATTTATCAGGTTGTCTTTTCAAAAACAAAAAGTTTTCAATACTCAAAGTAATTAAAAATCATGAAAATTTGGAAAACCATCCGACAGTGCATTGATAGAAGGTTTTTTTGTATTTTTCAAGTACGTACGCGTACTTCGGTTTGAATACCACTGTAATAGAATTCTGAAACTCTGGTATTTACCGTAGTTCCATTTTGTAGATAAAATAAATAGTACAAACGTATAAAGAAATTGAGAGACGTAATAAAAAGATCTATTAAGAGGAGGTAAAAAATAACCATAAACTATAATGACATCGTTTTTTTTTATTATTAACTTAAGTTACCTACAATCGTATTTATGGTGTATTACTGTAATTTTAGGCCTGTCTCAGGAAGCGAGTTAAATTCAAAATGAGAAGGTATTCAAAGTGGGAGCTGTGCCTTTTTTCTATTTGTGTGAAGCTATTGAACGACGAACTTCTTGTCCTCAAAATTACATAGGCCTAACTAGTTTTTTTGTTGTGGTGGTCTGTAATAGAACTGTTTGTATTTTTATTCGATGCACGCATTTCCTCAATAAAGGTAGTGGTGGACAAAGCGGAAATTCCGCGGAATAAAAGGAACTGGGTTTAAGAGTAGTAAGCTGCTAGTTTTGGTAAACTTAACAACGCTTTTTATTTCGGACATCAGAACGACCTGACCTTTTTTTATATATACATATAAAATTCAATGACAACTGAATAAGAAAATGGAAATAAAATTGAAGCTGAAAACTGAAAAAAATAGTAGATTTGAATAAAATGATCAGAATACATAAAAAAAAAAAATGGATGATTTGTTTTTTTTTAGCATATTGTATGAAGAGAAGATACAATATATCTTATATGCTGTAAGATCAGTATATTTGAGTCCACATCTGTCAGCTTTTGAAACTTGTATATAGGCGTACACCGGCGGAAAGGCAGGAGAGTTGTGCCCCCCCCCCCCCTCCCCTCCGAAATCTCGAAATATCTAGAATAGGCCTTTTTTCTTGAATCACAAAACCGGTCTTCTTTAAACTAGCATGCATCTTTTTTTGTATTTAAAAGTTTCTCCTTGTGGACAAAATACATACACGCCTCACCTAGGCACAGACTTACTGACTTACAGACATAGGGAAAAAAGCTAAAAGGAAGGAATGTTTTATTAGTATATATAAAATTCAATTGAATAATTATATTTATAATTATAAATATAAAATTACAAATAATGAAAGTATTACAATTTACTTATTTATTAAAGTATATTTTAAGTAATGTGTAATAATAACAAAAGAAAAAAGATCAGAGCTTGGGACAGTTTTCTCCTAAAACAAAAACAAAATGTAATTGATTCCGTAATTATCTCTTTTTAATCGATTAGTTTGGATTAATTTGATTTTTTTTATCTCCCGATTTATATTTGTAATTACGATTAATTTAAGCCTAACACTTCCTCATTTCCACAAATTGATATTTTAATTCTTCAAACTATCTGACCACAATAACGTTAGACAGACGAAAAGCATGTTCTTTTGTTATTCCTCAAAGGTTTTGTTGCGTTTGGTGAATTATTTATAAAACCCATTTCTTTTACTTGTTCTTTGTTGCTGTTTCGTTACCATCCATTCAGTTGTCACTCACTTCGATCTCAAAAGTGGTCTTCCTGAGCTCCTTTTTCCACTTCACAACCACAGCTTTCACCCAATCTACTTCTTTCCATTCTTTTAATACCCTCATTCCATTTACTTGTCTAATTTTTAATCCACATACGAATAGATTTCATTTTCCATTCTATTCTAATGACGACCTCCTCATTTTATCTCTGAACATTTCGTATTTCAGTTTCCTTAATGATTTCATTTCTGTTTCTTATATTTATTTTATTTGTTCTTAGTTGTTTCTACTCTCTTTTCGCAGCCATTGCTTTTGGAACTATTACAGATTTGTATTTTTTATTCCTGTCTTAAATTCTTCGTATTCCAAATTACATCGAAGACGGGGCTAAACCATCTCTTGTGCTTTCTAGCGAGCCCTTTGGAAGGCCTATCGGTGTGTGGCAATGCCTCCACAATCCGAACCGGGAGTCTGAGCCCAATGAGTTTGAGTAAAATTCTTCTTCCTGTCCAGGCCATTTTTTGGCTTTAGGTGGCCATTGACCTGGCCAGGAAAATAGTGCTAATTGGACAAAATTTAGGTCTATATTGAATCACCGTTGGTGAGAACGAATGTGATACTCTTGACCTATTGTGGTCGTTTCCGGTTCAAGTGGTCAGTGACCATTTACTCAGAGTCCCGGAATGGAGGAGGATCTGGTCATTCTAAATATCGGGGCATCACTTCAAATTGAAGTTGACGAATAAATGAGTTTTGCGTGCCAATTGAGGCGATTTAAATACTATTATTTATTCCTGAATTTTTTTTCCACAATTTTCATTATTGTTAAAGAAGAGAGATTAAAAAAAAAATATCAAAATTGAAATCGTAATCTTTGGTATCAATTTTATTTAAAAAAAAAAATAATTATTGAGAAAATAAATAAAACTTCTTATTTAGACAGTTTTTAATTAATTTTTTTTATATTTTAATTATTAATAAAAAAAATTTCTCAATAGTTTGTTCTAGAAAATCTAATAACAATGTTTTTCTTAACACAAATTTGGAATTATTATTAAGAAAACTATAAAATAAAATGAAATATACGTAATGCTTTGACATTTATTTTTACATTTTTTCAATAGAATTCAAGATGTAATCAATTATAGACGAACTCGAGTAACAGGAGGGGAAAAAAAAAAAACACTGGAAATTTTAGTGTCACCTTAAAAGATTCATTTATTTTATTTTATTTTATTTATTTTAACTATTTGAATAACTTCCTCAATAAAACTTTTTTACTTATTTTTAATTTCCATTCGATATTTTTTACTTTCGTAACTTTTTTAATGAATTTCCATGAATTTCGTATCTGCATCTCATGGATTTTTTTTTTTTTATTTTGATATTTAAAAATTATAGATTTTAATGCTATCTATTTACTGTATAAACTGATAGACAACACTTCGACATTATGTTATTTAATGCCTGCAGAAAAACTTGGTTTTTTAAAAAAAATATTTTGATGTTGCACAGGAATTGTCCGCTTTCGAAGAATTGGAGGCAACATCAAATTCTGGAAATTCTCGAAACTGATTGAACATAAGATCAGTCGTAAATCTCTTCCAATTTCCTTCAGAGCAGAGGATTAATTTCACAAAATCGAGATAACTGCATTTCCGGAAAATCCGCCATCTAGATCAAGTCTATTCTTTCGGATTGAAAACCTGAGGAAATTCTATTTGCAGGACTTTTACTGTATTTTTATGTAAACAAAGTGTCTTTCAGAAAACATAAAATTGAATTTTCATGTTCCACATTTGTTTTTCTTTTGCTTTTAATATCGATGTAATCACTGAAATTACGCAGTTGGTTCTGGTGAGGATAACTATAAAGTTTTTATGATGTGAACCAAAGAAAATTCGAATTCAGGATGTAAAGAGTAACGAAGCTTTTGGAAGAAAAAAACCCATTTCAAATTAAAGTATATTTAGGAAAAATTAGTAGTTTTATATAAATTTGGTTTTTAATCCTAATCTTTATACTTAAATTTAAAATAGAAATGGGTGATTTTTGACTGAAATCTCACTATTGCACTTGAAGTATTTTATTTCTATGTTTGTTTGTATGCGCTTCACACTAAAACGACTGGATGGATTTTTTTTTTTTTAATTTCGTAGGTTGCTTATTTAGGATCCCAATTAAAACATAGAAACAATAATTTTGGAAACACCCCTCTCTGAAAATCAAAAATGTCCTCGCTTACATGGCTGGTTCTTTTGAAATTCTGTACGATGCTTATTTATGCTCAAACTTTACCTATGATTATGTTAGTCCGTCTGAAATTTGACCCACCTTTCCCAGCTCTTCATGCTCAGATTTCACTGCGTGTTGGACAGCTGAGGTTACACGTATAGTATTTTGCAAAAAAGAAGGGTTTGCCATATATGGTCATTACGTAGCGATCGATTTTGTCTGGAACAAACGGCACCCGTCATGACGTCATCAACTTGAACTCCGAGCAGTCAGTCCAAGATGGCGTCGTTTTGTGATCGCATAAAAAAATTTTAAAAATGACAATTAATAAAAACATTTTTAATAAAATAATTTTAAAAAATATAAAATTATTAAAATAACAATAACAAGAATCTAAAAATATATTCTTAAGTGTAAAAAATACTGAAACCAGAATATTTTCGTAATGTTTATAAGATTCAGTTACGAATTTTGGCAATATATGGCGCTATTATGTCCTGGAAACATCAATCCATAAGCAAATTACGTCATCAAAAGCTCTTCTTTCATGAACTGAACTATAGTATTATATTACGTAGTACTTTACTCATAGAGTTGTCATTGTTATAACTAGGATCTGAATTTCTGTTGTCTGTAAATATTAGATACGTGCGTGGATTTATGATGTTTTGAAAAATTTGACTTAAAAACATGTAAAGTTTCAAGAAACAAAATATCACCTAAAAACTTGCCTAAACAAAACCAAGCGACCGCCTTTACATCACACATACACACAAACAAACAAAACCTTTGAAATTCCAGACAAGATCATCAAAAAGATCGAAATATGTATTTACAAGCAAAATAAATAAATTCAACCTTATTATTTGTTTCAGAAGTATTTGTATCAAAACAAATACGGACCTGAATCTCGGAAAAAAAAATAAAAAAAGGACAAATCATGTAAATCAGTTCCTATTTATAAACCCGTAGACGCGGTTTTTTTTTTGATTTGTCATACCCCTTTTAACCTTTATTACAGAGACGATAACTGGAAGATTGATAGTGTATTTGGTAAATAATAATGATTGACAACTGCTGCATTATACATGGACAGAGGGATGTGTGTTTCAGAGCTTTCCATTTCTTCTTCTTCAAGGTCATCTCCTTGACACGGCTTCCTCATTGCGGCTGCTGTATGTTGTTGACCCAATGCCTCTGATCTGTAGGTCATTCAACCATCTCGTCTGCGCCAACAATCCAGACGTTATTATGTCACACGTTTTTTGTTGTACAGATGTTGCTGACGTCATACACTAAATTGCTCTTAATGCTAAATTGTTCTGTCTGCATTTTACGAAATTTAGTGTCAAAGAACTGCACTATTTGCATTTGAAATGGAAGAATTTTAACAATGTCAGTTATCTCTAAGGAATATCAAAGAAACAGTTTTTAGCCTATATTCCAATAGGAAATCGAGTCTCATCAGATCAGACAGTCTGTCCGTGCGTGCTTGTGTGTCCATATATATATACTTTCCCTCCTTTTGAACTGCTAGATAGATCTTCTTGAAACATGATATGCATATTCAAGGACTAGGGACAAACTAACTTTTAAATGTCAATTTTTTTTTCCAAATATGCCCAAGAAGACAATAAAAATTCTCATTTAAAGGCATTGGAATCTAAACAATTCTATCCTATTTCTGTTAATATGTAATTGTCTCAACCATTTCATGAATATTAAATCTTCGTATCTAATCCATATCGCGTGACTAAAAGGATCCGATTTACTTAATTTGAGTAAATAATGCGGATTTGATTTATTTTTAAAAAGTTTATCAATAAAAGTTTATTCAAAACAATTTATATGTATATACAGTTGAATTTCGATAATCCGACATTTGACAGTCCGACATGCTTTGGCATCGGATGAAGTCACTGCGCTTGCTGCAGACATATCCCGTCTGCCCCATGACTCAGAACAGTTTCAGTTTAATTGTTCAGTTTTAATTAAATATGTATTGTAACAATGTACGTACTGTAGTATGTACATAGTACTGTACGTACATAATATACAGTACTGTGTATACATAACTTACATTTCTTGCCTTAGAAGTCAAAATTCAGTTTTAATAAATCAACCTTTGGTAATCCGACATTTTTGATAATCCGACACTCCCTCGGACCCGTAATGTCGGACTATCGCGATTCAACTGTACATATAAAAAGTAATTATTAAGCGTTTTCAGAGAAAGACAAAAGACAAACTGCAGTCCATGTTCGTCCATGTTTTAAACCCATGTTCGTGCACCACCATTAAGAACTGCTGATTTAAAAGATAAAATAGTAGAATTCATTTGTCAAAAATAACTCTGAATTTTGCAAAAAAAAATCCATTATTTAATAAAAATATGTGTATTGCGCAAAAACCGAATGACTAATGATGCGTTACTTGTACAAGGCAAGAAACCTCATTAACATTCATTAAGAATACGTTATCTTTCGCAAAAAACAAGAAATTAAAAAAAAAAAATAAAAAATTTTGCAGTGATTACTTTTTTTAATGATTCTTGTTGATTAACATTTTATTACCTTCCAAAAGTATTTACATTTTGAAAACCAATTCATTGCACCAGTGGTTCGCAAACTAAGAAGCGCGACTGCAAAGGAGTCTCGAACGATCTATTCAATACCAATGTAACCAGTTAAGTTTTTCTTTTGTAAATAAATTTTATATCGTGAATTAATTGTTGTTTTCTTAAAAAATAAGAATAAAAAAAAAGGGTCACCTCAATTAGTCAGTATTTATTTGTTGTTTATATCCACCCCCATCCAACAACTTGGGTTTAATGATGGATCTTCTTGAAACATGATATGCTTACTCTAGGTCTAGGAACGATATAACGTTTATATTTGAAATCTTCTCCAAGGATGGGTTCTTGCCGAGACATTAGCACGAGAAGACGATAAAAATTCCCATAAAGAAGCATTGGAATCTAAACAATGGATTTCTCTCCTATTTCTGTTAATATTTCATTGTCTTTAACAATGAAATTTAAATCCTTAATCCATTGTATGTGATTTGCTTTGATGAAAATTAATCCGATTTAGGCAATTTAAGCTAATAATGAGGATCTATTTAAGAAAATCGAAAAAAATTTATAGCTACTCTTCATATTCCTTAGAGATTTCAAATAGAATTTAAATATAGGATTTCTATTTTTGTAATTTTTACTGCTTATAAAAAAAGGAAAACCTAAGAAATAATATTGTAAGGAAAAATAGGATTTAAGTTACATTAATCCAGAGATTATTAATTAATAAAACACTTACATACATAATAACACACCATCTCTCACTTGAGCATTATTTCGCAGACGTTTATTAGATCATTCTGCTTTTTCAGGCCATATTCTACAACTTCATAAAGTGAACATGTTTAAATAAACAATTAAGTAAATAATTCTTTTAAAAAAAAAATACTTATTCTACATACAATGTACTGAACATGAGGTAGAGGTTTTGTTCAATCTCCTAATAAAAGTAATAGTTATATACAGGGTGATTCTAAATTCCCTGTACAAACTTTAAAGGTAGGTTTTACTCAGTAAGACAAATAAAATGTTCAAATAAACATGGATCTGGAAATGAATAGTTTTCGCGAGAAACGTAGTTTTCATTATTCAATGTATGGTTGTTTGTTGGCATAGTATGATGCGATAAAATGTATTTCAAAATATTCATAAATTAAAACAAAGATATACGAAATAGGGAAAGATAAGCGGTGTTTTGAAAAACAATTAATTGGGTCCGAAACTGATCAACCACACATTGAATAATGAAAACTATGTTTTTCGCGAAAATTATTCATTTCGGGACCCACGTTTATTTGAAGTTTTTTATTTGTTTTACTGAATAGAACTACCTTTAAAGTTCGTACAGAGAAATTTGAATCACGCTTAGTTGAAGTTTGTGTTATTCAAAGTTTTCCATGTCTGAATAAATATAAAGGGCTTCTCTCCTGATGAAGCCATGTCCCCCTAGTGGCGAAAGCTAGAGACTTGTGTTTTTAACTTTTTTAAATTTTAATGTTTTAATTTTTAATCATTGTGTGCGGGCTGGACCTTCAACAATAAATATAAAGGGTTGTTTATTAATGATAATTAACTTTGTCTATTTTTTTTATCAGAAAATTATGAGAGAAAAAGAAAGAAAATTTAAATAATAAAAACAACGACAGTATTAATGTTGATAATAGATCTTATTTAAAATAGTGTGTATATTGTTTATGATAATGGTAGAATGATTGATGGCATGTAAAATATCTGTTTTGTTCAAATCATTGTTTACTTAATTGTTTATTTAAACATCTTTAGTTAATGAAGTTGTAGAACAGGGTCTGAGGAAGCAGAATGATCTAATAAATGTCTACTAAATATTGCTTAAGTTAAAGATGGTTATGTTAAGTTAAAGATGTACGTGAGTGTTAGCATTGAAGTTCTTCCGATCTTGTTGTTCTCAATACAGTGTCGATGACTGTTTAACAAGTAAATTTTTACGGTAAATTTACTTCATTTGACAATTGCTAATTCTTAGAAAAGAAAAATATCTTAAAAATTACCAAAAGTAGACTAATTATGGAATTGTAAGGGCCAAACATATAGATTTCCTTTAAACAAATTTTATGCAAAATTTCAAGATTACATCGTTTCATTAATGTGTTCAACTTCAATGTGTTTACTTTTCTCAATGTGGAGATACAGAACAAAAGACATCAATTATAAAATCATAGAAATAGATGAAATAGATGAATTTCTGTATCTTTTATGATTGTTCTCTCTCTCCACATTGAGGAAGTTAAACACATTGAAGTTTAACGAAGTCTGTTGTAATCTTGAAATTTTGCATAAAATTTGTTTAAAGGAAATCTGTGAGTTCGGCCCTTACTTTTCCAAAAATCCTTGGCGCAGATAAAATCCCGGATAGACTAATTCTGAGATAAGCATTAATTTGGTTTTTCATTTATGAATAATTTATGAATAAGTTCTGTTTAATATATAAACATCATCTTCATTTTTCAGGCGTTTTCATTTCACTATTTTCTTTTCAGTCGAAAGCTTTCCTTTTCGCATCTAACAAACTTTTAATTTCGTTCACTCCATCTCACGTGTCGATATTTTTTTGGTCTCTTCAGAATCCAATGTAAGTTTTTCATTTTCCGTCTCTGCTCAATTTGCTCTGCTACATGTCCCGTCCAATTCCATTTCAGAGGGAATTCAATGTCATTCATTTTTCTCATGCAAACAATCGCGCAATGTAGAATATATATAATATTTGTTTCTTTAGCATTCCACTACAGGAACCACCAAGAAATAAACCCGGCAACCATTCTACAAAGGGTTGCTTAGACTCTAATACTTGTCTGTAGAAGAATTCAATATGGGAAAATCTTCGCAGGGGATCAAAACTACAGTAAAGTGCCTTACTACATGGCTTCCAACTATTGTAATAGTAAAGTATAAATACAACTGGGTAATATAAATACAACTGGGAAATATATAACTTTTTCAATGAAAAAAAATTATTTATCCCATTTCTGTCATTCTAAATAAATATATACATACATAAAATTACAGAATAATTTTCGCATTACAATGGCTTTAGATTGCTGTTTAGTTAACACAATAGTTTAAACAAACTATAATAAAAAATTAACTTATATATATACAATTATACTTAGATAAAAATTCCCAGATACAATCTTACATAAAGACTTGTGGAAAAAGTTTATATATATATATAAACAGAGGGCACAGTATATATTTCTGTTATACTAATATAAACAACTTAGCACTCATCCTTTCTATGTATGTATTTATATAAATTACTTATTTTTAGAATTAATATATTTTTAGAATTATATTGTATATATATGTAGACATATCATTTTTTTTAGTTTTTTTTTCCTTTTTACAACTTTTGCGTAAATACATTTTACTCAAGATAAATATTGGATTTACATTTGCTTCGACGTAATCACATTCTCCGAATAGTATCTGGGTAGCCTCTGAGGACTCACCCCCACACTCTTTTTTTTTTTTTTTTTTAATTTTTCTTTATTTATTTCTCATTTAGTAGCAACAGTAGTTAATGAACCTCCTTTCCACGCTTTAACGTATCCGCCACCAGAGGAGATTTCCATTCTCTCGTACTGAATAGCCTTTGGTTACAAAAAATGTGCTCTGTAAATGGTCATTTATCTGATTCAAATCACCAGTAAAGTGTGTAATGAGGTCTGAAATCCAAGTGAGATCACGACTCAGCCTAACACCAGCACATTCTCTAAACACCCACTAATGTGAAGCAATGATAAGTGTTATGCAAATGTCCCGCACACCAACTGTTAACAGGCAACTTCCCTTAGAACAAGCGCCGCCAATTCTTATAGTGTCACATGACTTCGTTATCAGACAACTTACCTTGATAGTTCAGTAAGCCTTGGCGAATAGTACTACCTCAATAAAAATGATTAAATACAAAAAAAAAAAGCTTAATGGACATAAAGTCCTTTGACATATGAAATCACACAGTCTTCAAACGGATAATTACGGGTTGTCTTGTAGTTATTATAAAGTTAAATTGCACAGTAACCATTTCGTAATAATTAAGAAATTTTTTATTGTGGAAACTCTTACACGCCAAGGCAAAACTTAAAAAAATATATAAATTATGTAGAAAGTCCGAATAACCTTCTTTAATTGAAAAAAATAAATATATTAAAAAAAAAAAAAAAAATAGACTCAAATTACGAAAACAGCGAAATAATAATGGCTACCGCTTAGTTCATCAGCGCCATATATTATTGCAAATTCCATTCCAATTCGTTTCAATCTTAACTAACATAATTATCTGCCCACGATGCTCTCAAGCGAATGTAGTAATGTTGAAGTGCATTAGAACTAAAGACAGATGAACATATTCTAGGGACTTCAGATTTAATTTTAAATTTAATATCGTAGTTAAGATGTGGGAGATTTCTTTTTCTTCTGATTTTTTTTTAGTAATACTAATTTTGTTTATTACAATTAAGTTTTGCTAAACTTTTAAAGTTAGAAAAGCGAGTAAATTATTGTCGAATTAATTTATTTCTTAATTTGTTTAACATTTTACTGTAAGCCAGCTCCGTAAGCCATATCATTTTAATTTATGTAAAGTGTATTGCTATGGCGCTTTATTAAATAAGCTTTCTTTGTTTTGTTTTGTTTTTGTACATCTATTAATACTGCTTAACAATAAAAATTGTAAATGCATTTAAAGTAAGTAATAAAACAGTTATCTTATGTAAGGTTGTGGGCCCCGCTCATTATCTTCGGGACTTCATCCGTCCTTGACAAACTGTCAAGTTGAAAAAAAAAAAAATTTTTTTAATACTTTTTCAGTTCTTTCAAACTCCTCGTATTTGAATTTTATTTGTAATCTAATAAGTAATGATGAATTGTAAATACCAATAATATATTTGTACATTTACTCTCTCAAGGAATCCTGTTACTCTAACATCATTAACGTAGAAATATAGTATTAAAATATTAGTATATTTTTTCTTAGATTGTAAGTTCAGCAACAATGCATGTTATTATCGAATTATTGATTCAAGAGCAAGTCTATGCACAGCCAAGACTACCTTTCTCTAATAAGTGGGTTGATTTATGTAATCACCTTTTCAGTCCGTACCACCGTTTCACAACTTGTCTCGTCTTCTTCAATAAGGAAACACCTGGTGATTCATTTCTTTGAAGGATGTTGTCTTCATTAACGGCACTCAACTTTTTTTAATTTTTTTAGAACTCAACTAACTGGTGTGTGATCTAGTTTAGATTGAGTTTGTGTAACTTACATGCACAGTAGTTAGATCACAACAACTTTAACGATATTAATAAAGATATTAATAATAAATAATAAAAATAAAAAAATCTGATTAATTTGCAACTATTTCGAAATTACTATGGCAACGGATAGAGTCTTTACTACAGGCATCACAGATAATTAACAACAATTCGTAATAGCTCGACAAGTGAATTTTTGATGATGATCATTTCGAAACGAGATCCACGAGACTTATGACTTTGTATTTATTTTTTTTCATCTAACTAAAAAAAATAAAAAGTACTCGGAGTACCATTTAAGTCATTTTAGAATAATATTCGCGTTAGAAAAAAATACTGACATCAATTGACTTTTTTAATTTTACTGTGTAACACATTAATACCGTTAATTAAGTATTTACGTTGAACTGTCGATGAACGAATAATAATCAGATTCTAAGCCTGATTAGGACAGAGCATACATTCACAAACGAATATCTGAACATTTTTTAAGAAATGATAAAATGTTTGATTACGTCAAGTTATGAAAAAAAAAAAGTGAAAAAACTTACAATTATGCCAAAGCAAATAAAATAATTTCAAATATTCAAGGTATTACAGTATTTTACTTACGCCGGTTCAACCTATACTTTTTACTTTGTAATTAATAAATAATAACTCCAAAATAATAATTCCAAATGCTGGATAAAAACAAATAAATAATAAAAAAAAAGAATGGGATAAAAATGAGAAACGAGGAGTCAATGGAGAGAAAAACAAAACGGTGTATTAATAAATTGAGAAATTTTTTTAGTCTGCTTTTAAAATTCAAATGTGTGGCTCATCAAATAAGTCAGTCTGCATGTGCGTGCGTCCCACTCTAATAACTTTTGAACTGATGGATTGATCTTCTTGAAACATGGTATGCAGATTCAAGGAATTTTAGGGACGATATAACTTTTATATTTGAAATCGTTTCCCAAGTGGGTCATCGTCGAGAAATCATAAACAAAAGAGGACAAAATTTCTCATAGAAAAGCATTGGACTTTTTTTTTTTTTTTTTTTTATAGAAAACTGAAATCCTGTACCGTTTATATTCAGTGGTATTATAAGCTGATTATAAATGTAGCTTTATTATTTTTGTCGTTTTCATATTTTATATTTATTATTGAAAATACAGTCGGACCTCTATTTAACAAACCTCTATTTTGCGAACTTTTCTTTGGAACCAAGAACATTTCGCTAATTTCTTCGTAAAATAACCTCCAAATAGCGAAGTGCATTTTCTATTTAACGAACTTTTTCGTGTAATCTATTTTTTTTTTCTCCTTGAAATGTTTTTATTATCAATATTCTTAGAAGAAATGAAAGAAATGTGGATACAACTGAGGGAAAAAGAAGAAATTAACGATGATGTGCTGATTGATGATTATCTTTCACTTGATTTTGAAGTTGAGACCTCGGAGACACTAACTGAATCGGATATTTTGGACAGTGTGAAAAATAAAAACAATACATCAATGAATTGCAATGATGATGAAGATGATGAAAATGGAAATGATCATGATGCAGAAATCAAAAACCTTTTTATGATGAAATGCAAAAATCATTTGAAACAATCCGACGCTGATTACAATTTGAAGAAAATACTGAAGGGGTTTTTGGTGCATTGCAAAGATGCGAGACGTACTATGAGACAACAAACTAGTATGGATGGAAGCATTACGCCTGAAATTAATCGTAGAATCAAAGTCACATCTAATGCCTTTGGCAGAAATACTAGAAAGGAGCAATGTCAGTAGGTTTAAAGAAAAAAGTTTTTAACCAATGTATATTAGCAGTCAGTGGCGAACCCAGGATTATGGTTTAAGGAGGAGGGGTTTGAACTTGAAGGAGGAGTTGCACAGAAAAAGTGGCATAGGGCAGCGTTTCAAGCTGTACCATCACGCGCATCTTTTTTTTTTTTCTTGTCGTTTCTTTTCAATATTTTCTTCTCGTTCTTTCTTTCTTTTCTTTTTTTTTTGGGGGGGCGGGGAGCCCCCGCGGGTGTGCCAATTCTAACATGCGAAGCGGAGACATGGACGTTGACCAGGAAAGCAATTCAGGCACTGCAAAAATCCACAGAACTTGGAAAGCCGTATGTTACGGATCAAGCGACGAGACTGCAAACGAAATATGTGGGTGAGAGTACAAACCATAGTGTCTGATATTATTATCACTACAAAGCAGCTCTAATGGAATTGGGCTGGCCAGGAAGCAAGACGTAATGATAATAGAAGGTCAACAGAAATTCCAAAATGGATTCCGAGGAATGAAAGGAGGCAGAGAAAGCGTCCACAAAGATAGATAGATAGATCAAATTAAAGTTTTGTTGATTTTGATTGGAAGAGAAAAGCTTCCGACCGAAAGATCTGGAAAAAATTTAAGATACCTTTATCCTGCAGTGGATTAAAAATGATTGAAAATGATAATGATGATGTATATATAAGAAATAACATTTAAAAATAATAGGATTTAAGTTCTTTCGAACTCTTTTTTTATTTCTGTGCTTGTCTTACAACCTGAAGATGTCAACCTTGTCTTAATGAAACGTCATGCATATTTTTTTCTCATTGCATTTATTCCGTTTATCTTTTTGTCACCCATTTCTAATCCACGTGTAATTCTTTTTTCCCCCTTTACGCCCCATTGCACATTAAGCTTCGCAGTTAATCGATAGTTCTGTAAATACCATTTGCGCCACATGGCCTCTTGCAAATGTGCTCCTTGGGTGTTACAAAACTGTCTTGGTGCCAAAGCCGTGACAAAATTAAATCGACGTAAAAATCACTTTCTTACATTTCACTTAATTTTTTTTTTCTATCATTTTTCTTGTTTAACCTGAAATTATGTCTACGCAGATAACCATAACGAAAAACAGTCATCTATAAACTTTGTAGATTTTTATGCCTGCAAATTTATTTATTTATTTATTTATTCATTTGAGGATGATTTTCAGCTTGATTTGTAAGCTGAAAAATAAGAATTATTAAAAAAACTAAAGGTCAAAAGACTTTAAATTTCTTTATTTTTTATTTTATTATTATTTTTTTTCTTAATACCGCATCGTGAAAACAAAAAAAAAAAAAACCCAAAAAAAAACCCAAAAAACGTTAATTTTAAACTGGAAAATCTTCTGAATACAATTAGTAAAAAACTTCCATTTTCTGAAACAAAAAATAATTAAATTAAAATTAATATTAATATTATTTTAAAATATAAAATAATAATTCATTAATAATAATAAAAACAAAAGCGTCATTCTAAGGAAAGTAGGCGTAAAGTTCTTTGCGAAATTTCTTGTTTAATTGCGAATTAAACTTTCGGAATTTTCATCAGTTTTAAAATCACGCTGATTAGAATGATTTCAACCTTACTTCCTCGACTGTCTCCATATCCTTTTGACACTTTATTGCTCTCACCTACGTTTAGGAATTCTGGTTTTTGTACCATTTGCGAACTAATGATGTGAATGAACTCAACAGATAAAAAGAGTTTTAAGTCGCGGTGCGTTGGTGTCATCATTTGCCATTAATTTCCATTACAGTCGCTTAAACAGAGACATCACTACAAACCCACTCCCTCATCAATGTGCGGTTTCGCTAATTAGACAGAAACGCTAGAGAAGAGGCGAAAACGAGGCTGGTTTAGTCAACCAGGGCGTCTCAGAAGTTACATACAATATTACGGTGCGTTTATTACGGTGCGTTTATTTTTTTTTTTTTATCGTATTTACTCGCAAATAAACACCATTGCACAAAGGCTCTGTTTGTGATTTTCAAGAGCAGTTTGTAAAATCGTCTGTATTCTGATTTCTACCGGTATGTTAATAAAAACGTTCGATTTCACAGCAGAATCTAAAAGATATTCTCTTTAATATCTCTAAACACAATTTCAGATACCTTTGAATCAGTGAAACGTGATTTTGTTTTTCTCATCCATATTTTACAGTGATGTACGTTCATGTACAGCAGGTCACAGCAGAGCGAAACAGACACCGAATTATTATAAGTCGGCAGGTTTATACAAATGAAAAATGTTAAATCAATTACTTATCATACGTAAGTAAATACAATTTGAAGTATGATAACAAATTATTCCTACTATTTCCAGGTCATTTATTAAGATACCGTTTTATTTAAAACCTAATTACCGTAAAAAAAAAAAAAAAAAATCTTTTAGTCTTCTGATAAGGATCAGAAGACTTATAATCCCGGTTTGTCCGTCTGTCTGTGGACAAGTATCATTAAAATCTCATTAAATTATCATTAAACACAACAATCACAATAATCGCAACAATTGCGCCTTTTGCATTCGCAGCAATCACATTTATAATAATAAGGAAATTAAAGCGATATCAATTATATTGTCTTAAACGTATCAGAAGACGTTCCGAAGCATTGTGATTGGTTTACTAATTGCTATCCCTACCTTGTTTTTTAGTGATATGTATTTCGAACTTCCCTCTTTTCTTTTTTTACAGTTTCTACAGAAAAAAAAAAAAAAAATATGGGCTAAACACGTTAACTAAGGATAACTAAAAATAAAAAATAGAAGTATTTAAGAACTATTTTGCATTAAACATCCGTTCAGTAACCAGGGATGTAGTTGCAGATCACGAATAAAGGAACGCATCCAGTGATCAGCATCCAATCTCTACAATACCTTTCAAAATCTATGTTATTTGCTTTAACTACCGTTGTTACCGAATATATGCTAAAAGAATTTAACAAACTAAAAGCCTACTTTCAGTTTTATCGTTAATATTTTTATTATTATTATTTTTGGATGGGCTACATGTTTTTAATTTCTCAAATGAAATAAAAATTGCCGAACAGAAAAAGAAAAAAAGACTAACTTTGATAAAACTAAGTTTGAACGACTCTGCTAATAATTCAGGAAAAAAAAAAAAAAGAAATAGAAAGAAAGAAAACATTTGATTGGCAGCCAATCTGAAATTCTCCCTTCTCTGATTGGCCTACACTTCAAGAGGTACATCTATTACTTTCGTTGATGTTAGAAGTTGTTATAAAAATGCCCGTCGCCATTTTAGTACCAAGCAGCCATTTTGAATCCACTTCCTACTAAAATGGCGGTCTTCCAGCAGTTGACGATTACCAAAACGATGTTGATCCCAATTACGTGGGTGTAGAAGCTGATTGCATGGACTTGGTGTGTGCCATAGTTACTCAACCATTGTCAGCGCATTATGTTTGTAGGAACTTATCGAAACAGATTGCCAATTCGGGACAGCAATTACTTAAAAAGTGTTTATTCACTGACTGGTAATGAAGGTCAGAATCAATAGATTCATTAACCTGGAACTAGATTCGATTATTCATCTCTTTTGCCGCCCTTGTGTGTGACATCAATTATTAAATTATTAAATGACGATTTGTCAGAGCGCTTTTATTCGTAATTATTATTTGATGGCTCTAAGAGTCTAAATAAAGTCGTACGATAGAATTCGGCCTATTTTTCCGAAATTCAATAAGTTAATAAATAGTTACTTAATTTTACTGCTATTTCTATTAAGAAATTGAAGGGGTAAGTATATCATGAAAAGAGATCAGAATTTATTGAATTCTTACATATAAAATGGCGTAAATTCAAAGAATATCAATTGAAAGGGCAACAAACAGACATCAACAATAAGTAGCAGCAAGTCTTACGGAGCTCAAATTATTTATTTCGTTATTTATTTTATTTAGTTATAATCTTTTAGCTCCCAAGAAACTTTTGAATTACTGGACGGGTCTTCTTGAAACTTGCTATGTCTATTCGAGGACTAGAGAGGATCTTAACGTTTATTCTTGAAATCTTTTCCAAGTGGGTGTAATCGAGAAATTGTGAAGATGACAAAACTTGCCACAGAAAAGCATTGGAATCTAAACAATGGATTTCTGTCTTATTTCTGTTTATAATTGTCTTCAACAATGAACACTCAAGTTCTTAATCCATTCGATGGAAACGATTAAAACTAATCCGATTTAAGCAACTTAAATTAATAATGTGGTTTAACTACATTTTCTCAGAATAATGATAATTTCAACTGTTCAGTTGATGAAATTATAATTGGAATATAATCGGAGGCTTTTGGGCTTCTACAGAGCGTTGCAGGAGAAGCCTTATATTCCCGCTCTGTTCGTCTGTCGCGTCGCGAGAAATTCGTATCTCAGGAACGACGTATGCTAGAGACATGATCGATACCTCGTTAAAAAGGTCTTGCCAAGATTAGCTCATAGCCGTTGAGAACTCGTTTCTAGCTTGTGTGATTCTCAAGTTATAGGTCTCCTATTCAATTTGATCTTAATTTCTAAGTTTTATTAAAATCAGGTATAATATAAAAATTTATTTCTTCATTTTTGTATATTGACTTCAACTAGAATTATTCTATAAATTAGTTATATGAAGCTAATTTTCCTTTTCTCTTCTTGAAATAGGTATTACAATGATTGGTCTATTTTTATTATAATGACATCTTCCAAATCTATCGAGAGCTTCTATTTTTTTTTCCTGTGGGGTTTGAAGTTGTGAAGTTTCCGAGATTTTAACATTCGCGCTGTGTAAAGGCCGAAATCTTCTTTGTTGGTAGTGGGTCCCTTTGTTTGTTTTTTAAGACTTAAGTTAAGACTTAAGTATGTATAGAAGCCGTGGGGCACTATGCGATCGCTACTGGGATTGCTGCTCCTACCTTGGCTTTTTTTATCATAATCACCACTTAAAATAAAATAAAATAAAATACAGAAATATTTATGAAATCACACTTAAGGAAAGTATACCATAAGTTCTTTCGAACTTCTTGTATTTCTTTTTTTTTTTTTTTTTTAATTTGGGAATTATTTTTAAATTACAAACTCACACAATGTAATTTTTCTTCGTTTTTCTATTATCATTATTTTGCTTCGTGGAGGTTTACAATACAGTATATCCTATAACAGTTTTTGCATTATTAACACAATAGAGGCTATTTTTATAAACGCTTCTAAACGTAAGATTTTAATTCCAAATCTTGAGTGAATTGAAGATCAGCGCCGTTTTGTTATTATTAATAAAGAAAAAATTAAAGTAAAAATTTATGATTGTTAGACAGTAGCATTTGACTTATAGCATTCCAAAAACAATTCGCGACGTTACTTTAAAAAAAACAATTGTGGTAATTTTCAGCTGAGGAATGATAATAATGACGAAACGGTACAATCCAAGAATGTTTTTAAATAATGCTTTTAATAGGAGGCTACCATTTAGAAACCTATATCGCCCATTTAACGTGTTCTGCCCCGTTTAGGACCTGTCCAATGCATGAACTCGATCCCTCTGACCGAATCTGATATGTAGCAAGATTTCTGAAGCTTACCAAGAAATTTCAAAATCCGTCAAGATTGACTGAAATTTGGGGGCCCTTCTGTCATTTTTAAAATAGTTCTTTCTCTAACCGTGTCTGCTAATGCATTTGATATTTTGTGGTGTTGGAGACGTAAAAGAAAAAAAAAAAAAAAACCCAAAATCTTAAGACTTTTTACTAACCTATATGGAATAAGTTAATTTAAAACATAAATGTTACTATGGACTTAAAGATTTAATATAAATTTTTATATCACTACGGTACTAGTTATAGCACGGTAAATACAATAGCTAGTATTCTGACTTTTGCAATATTATAGTTTATTTATGGAAACAATATATGCACACTGTTTTTCACAATTTATTAATAAAGAGTTATAAGGAGTAGAATGAAATTTGATAACAATGTATTAAGTAAAATTAATTAATTAATAATATTCTTCCATTTGAGGGTATCTGTGGACCTAGGATACAATCAGGAAACATGAAGTACCCATACACGTATAGAGGATCTGAACCAGGGTTCCAATGTAAATAATCGGAAATCTGTGTTTTATACACTAACACTACGATATAGATTTATAATAAACTGTTAACTACAACTTATATATACAATTTGTCATATTTTTGATTGTCGTCAATCTAATATAATATCTGAAGAGATAAACCACACACGTAGACACACAGTTTCGGTGTCTAATAATTATGTTGAAGATTCTAATTATGAGAGCGTTCATTAGTTTTTAATGATTACATCCTGACAGAATAAGCTTTTTTTTTATTCTGAAGATTCATTCGATTGCAATTCCAATAACCAAATTAGGAAGAATTCAATATAAAAAGTGAGTACAGGAAGTTGTCGAAATCAGGTTAACTTTAATAAATCGAACGTTAATTAATGAATTAACTAAAAGCGGATTAAACTTCATTGTTTAAAATTAATAGGAATGACATAGAAATCCATTGTTTAGATTCCATTGTTGTTGTTTGGGAATTTTTGTCGTCATCTCGCGCTAATTTCTCGACCATTTGGAAACATTAGGCCAATTCTTCTACTTACGTCATTCTTACAAAATCCCTATTAATTTGTATATCTTCTAATTTTAAGCTATCATCTACTATTGTTCAAAATTATGTAATTTAATAAATTTAAGTCCTTACTTAATGGAATCTGATATTTACAGATTACAATATATAGATCTACAGAATTATAGATTTTCAACGTAATAATACCTCACAATCATTTTTTCAGTCAAATGTTCAAAAGTGGTGATTTAGCACAACTAAAAAACAGATTTTCTTCCAATTTCCACTTATTTACTCTCAGGTCAACTGTAATAACGGTTATTTCATTGTTTGAGTCCATCATTTTGCAATAAAGTCTTGGCCTCAGAGTCAATCGCACTACAATCAGCTTCATATTTTATTACCTCAGTCGAACCCTAAACACGTAATTGAGACGTTGTGATTCGATGAAAAGATTGATGAAAAAAGATTGGAAAAAAAAATAACAAACTCGTTTATTTTTATTTGTTTTTTTCTGTAGTTAGGTAGAACGCGATTTTTTTCTTCTGTTTCTCTTGAAAAGTTAACTGTGGTTAGTCCTTTTTTTTTCCCGGGAATTGCTCATTACTGGAGCATGACTTGGACGTGACACTCGCTGCACTTGGGGTGATTTTCTGATTCGCAGGGAAAACGCGAGACGAGTCGTGGGAAGACATACAGACCTTGCCGGTGATTCTCCACGCGTCAAATCTGGTTTTCTGCCAACTCTTCCCTTTCTCCAAACCCAGTTTTCAGTGTATCTCTTCCATTTTTTTCTCTGTTTTTCTGTAGCGTCTCGCTTCATCGGTTGGTTGTAAACAGGGTGTAATACTACTTTTTCTTACAGTTGATCCTGTTTATTTCAAATATGCTTCAATTAACAAAAAGAAGTTCTCTTCGAATGTGAAGCCGTCTTTCTTATAATATCATAATAAACTGTAATCGTTAATAGTCATTGTCTATTCCTAAAACTTTATATTGATTTAATGTCGACTTAATGAACCAGAGAACCACGACACGTGCACTTGCTCGCACGTTATGTAAGTTAAATTCACTTAATTAATCTCTCTATTTACTTATTATTTCCGTTTGCTCGATAAATAAATTGGAACAGAAATTTGAATTTCTTAATTTTGAAAGGCGCGATTCCTTCAAATTTTCATTTTTTCAGGTAAAAACTTAAAAAAAACTCTAACGAGTTTCAATGAGATAGGATAATTAAAACTATAAAGTTCATAAACAAATCAACAATTTCATTCTATTATAGTTTGAATAACAGACATTATAAATTGTAAAATAAGCTTTATATTCATAATATAGTTTATTTTGAAAAAAAAAATATGAGAAAAGTTTTAAAATTAAAATCATAAACTTTCGTAATGCAATTAAGTGAAAGTGCCAAAAAACAAATCTTTGATTATTGTAAATTCTTAAATTTTATAAAATTCTTTACTTAAATTGCTGTAAATTATTAACTTTCCAAAATTCTAATTTAAATTGTTGTAATTCTTAATTCTGTGAATTATTATTTTTAAGTATAATAATAAAACTTTAGTAAAATAACATTAAATATAAATATAAATATCAATTTAAAAAAAACTCTTAATTTAAATTGCGGTAAAAAAAAATAATCAAAATTTTAAAAATTTGAGTTTAAATAGTTGTAAATTAAACACTTGAAATTAAGTTGTCATTAATTATTAATATAAATTTAAGTTATTCTAAATTCTTAATTTTGACAGTTACAAATTATTGAAATTTAATAAATTTTCATTTGTTATAAATTTTTAATTTAAATTATTACAAAAAAAATATTTTAAATTCTTCACTTAAATTATTATAAATTCTTAATTTAAATTATTACAATTTTCTTATTTTAAATTCTGATTTATTAATTCATTACAACAATATTCATTCGTAAGTTTTAATGTGAAATTGTTTACTTCCTTTCTTGCTCAACTCAATATTAAAGCAAAACATAAAAAAATAAAATATAAATGGAATATCGTTAATATTTCTGCATTTGATTTTTTTTCTGTGTCCTTGTGGCGTTCTTTTATAATGAAGGGCAGTGGAACGATTGCGAATTTTCTCTTTCTACCCCGATCGCCTGTTTTCGCTCCACTTGTCTGGGTTTGTCGAGGTAGGTACAGCAGCTCCTACACAATCTAGTAAATCACCCTCAATTGCAGGAAACAATTAAAATCTCACAAATGGGTTTCAGACGCTATTGCAAAAGTTCACTGTTTTTCATAATTTTTTTCTCCTTCCAATCTTTACGTCAGCTGAGTTGACCAATACTTACAAAAATAACAGAACTATATTAATAATGACAAAGCGGGTTAGGCGAAAAACCAATTCTCTGACAGCTCTACTATTTTTAATAACTTATAAATAATATCATTGAATTATTCTAGTATTGCCTTAATTACATAATTTTAACAGTAATCATTTTTTTGAATAAATAAATAAATGCCAAATTTTTATAGTTAAAGTGATAAACAAAATGAAAAAAAATATTGTTC
Source organism: Thereuonema tuberculata (assembly GCA_023159025.1). Classification (NCBI taxonomy): domain Eukaryota; kingdom Metazoa; phylum Arthropoda; class Chilopoda; order Scutigeromorpha; family Scutigeridae; genus Thereuonema; species Thereuonema tuberculata. The sequence continues at coordinate 90,503,370 of JAFIDM010002131.1, forward strand.
AGAGCCAAAATTACTTGTAAGCATTAATAGTTTATTTTTTCAATAAAGTATGCTTTTAATGCAGATTTAAATAATTTTGTATAGTTAGAAAAAAAATACCAAAAAGAATAATGCACCAATTTTATTAATTTTAAAAACTAACAATTTTTTTAGAAAACTTTTAAGAAATATTAAATTTAAATAATTCTTAAAAGTAATAAAAAATTAAGTCATCTTTAATTATTAAAATACTGTGTTACAATACATAATAATATATATAAAAAAAAGAAATTAAACTATTTTTAAGTTTGTATTAAAATTTAAAAAAATTCACATTTATTAATATTTATAACAATAAAAAATAACTAAAATAATAGGTTAGTAGAGAAGTATTAAATATTCAGTATCGTGCTACTAATGTCTACATATGAAGTCTTACGATATGAAATACTTTTTTAAATTGAAAAAAAAATTGTATCTCAATTTTTAATCTTGTATGATATAATACAATTACGACTTTGAAATAAAAAAAAAAAACTGAAAAAAATACATAATCACTTAACTTCTTAAATTGCAACAATTTTAAGAAATTTTTTTTTAGCAAAAGGTGCTAATTATAAGAAAAAAGAAGAAAAAGAAAGAAAGAATGGAATTCTTAAATACTTCCTCAAACTAAAAAATTTTAAAAATGAACAAGTGGAACGTGTTGTGATACAAGAACTGATTCAGCACTTTTATCCTAGTTAAATAAATCAGAATAATTATGGTGCAATTCCACTGAATTTCTCTAATAATGTAGTTACCTGTTTTCAAAGATAATTAATAAAAATCTCATTACATTGGTAAGATTTTAATTCACTTAATATTCTCAAATTTAATAATTGTTAATATCGACAACAAAACTCTTCAAGAAAAAAGTGTAAATTAACCATAGAAAACTAATGTTTAATTATCTATTATCTTATAATTCTCATGAAGTTTTTTAACTTATGATTTTTTAAAAAAAAATAACAATTTATTTTATTTTAATTTTTATTTTTATTTAAAAGACAGAAAGTGCTTAGTGTTAGTTTTGTATGTCCGTTTAAAGATATAAAATCTGACTGGGGGAGGAATTTACTATGTAATAATTATAATAATAAA
>JAFIDM010002131.1:90514491-90537696 GCA_023159025.1 Thereuonema tuberculata
TTCTCAACATTTATTTAATTTTGAACATTTTCTCAACATTTATTTAATTCTGAACATTTTCTCAACATTTATTTAATTCTGAACATTTTCTCAACATTTATTTAATTTTGAACATTTTTTCAACATTTATTTAATTTTGAACATTTTCTCAATATTTATTTAATTCTTACCATTCACCAATACGTGCTTATATTTGAACATTTTCCCAATAATTACTTCATTTTGAATATTTCGCCAATGTTTGCTTAATTTTATCATTCACTAAATTTTCATTTTAATTTTACCAAAATGCTTATTTTGAACATTTTTTCAATGTTATTTAGTTTTGAACTTTCTCCAGTATTTATTTAAATTTCAACATTTCTTCAATAATTGTTTGATTTTGAACAGTTACCCAATTAGTTCAAGAGAAACTATCAGATTAGAATTGAAGAGTTTTAGAAAATGCAAAATAAGCAAGAGAGCATTCACTGGTGTTTCGGTTAGAATGTTGTTGTGTCTTCGGATCAAGTGTTTGTGTTTGGATTTCCTATATTTACGTATTTGCCGTTTAACAGCTATGACTGTTAGCACTTGCTTTGAAAATCAATTTTCCTTTCTTAATCGTTTTTGCTGAAACAACTTGAAGTATTAGTATTTGGAATTTTGTAAGTGGATAAGTAGAACTGTGTTATTTCGGCACCATTACTTCAGTAAATACTTGATGATGGAAGAAGCTTCTTTAAACAGGATCAAAAGAAAGTGAAAATTAGAAAGATATCAATTTAACCTTAGGCCCTGCCTATGGATAGACAGAATGAAGGAGGTTATTTTAGAACATCTTTTGAAAAAAAGCGCTTTATTTAGAAAAAAATAACATTTTAATTCGGAATTTAGTATCTTTAATCGTTATTTCACTAAAAAAAAAATGCTATTTTGAATTTTAATTCCACAACATTGTGATTAAAATCGATATATAATTAGAAACCAAATAATAATAAATTGTGTTGGGTAAGAGTTAAAGTACTTTTTATTTGGTTTTATTTATAAGAGCATGTTCACATTTGAAATATTTCTGAGTCTGCACATCTGAAACCAATCCATTAAAAGAAAAAAAATGGTGTAGCGTTTGCTAACATGAAACTAGATTAAGATTCGCTTATAAAACAATAACTAACTCTATTAGATTTTACTTTAACGACTTTTTCTTTTTCTTGTTTTCTCTCTCCAGATCTTCCGATCCACTGCTACGGAGGTCGTCAAATCCTCTCGAACCCAGAATTGGACGTCGCTACAAGAAGGCAGTGTATCGGGAGTTCACTGACTCCACGTACAGACGGATGAAGCCTTACCCTCCCTGGCAAGGAATTCTGGGCCCAGTTATTCACGCAGAAGTGGGTGATACCATTATTATTCACTTCTTCAACAATGCTTCTGCAAACTTCTCTATGCACCCACACGGCGTTTTCTACACCAAGAATCAAGAAGGTATTGTTAAAGTCTTATCAAATTGCCTACACGATTTTGGAAGCTCAAAAAACTTTCATAAATTTTCGTATTTGTCGAATATACATTATAATCCTTACGTTATAAACGCATCGATATTTATACATTCTATTGAACTGTAATGAAGTTAGAATTCACTGTTTTAGGTTTTATACAATATGTTTTTATAATGTTATCTTAGAAAATTACAAGTACAAGAAAGTAACTGTTTATAATTGTTTTTGGTTTTTTGTTGAGGTGGGGAAAGGATGTTGCGTATCATTTCTGTCGGTGACGTCAAGTGAGAGTTGGGCAAATGGTACGACATAAGTGACATTAGGTTTAATCATGAGATACACAATTACTCCTAAAATGTCTTCTTTAATCACAACAACGATATTTCATGTTCTTTAAGAGAAAACTTCTTCAGATTGAATAACTGAGAACAAGAAATCTTTCTTCTTCGTCAACTGAATTAGTTACTGAGATTTCTTGTCCTCAGTTATTCAACCTGAAGAAGTTTTCTCTTAAAGAAACTGAAATATCGTTGTAGTGAATAAAGAAGACATTGTAGGAGTATTTGTATCTGATGATTAAACGAAGAGTATAGATGAAGGAACTACACATGTGATATTATTAGGAGGAGGGGAAATGCCCACATAGTCAAAACACATAGTCAATCTGTTACATTACTGAAATTATTAGTGAGTCTCACTATTTCATATGAGCATTTTTGTTATCAGTTTGTCCGTTTGTCTGTTTGCACGCTATCACGTTAAATCTGCTGGACAATTTTCCTAAAATTTGCTATTTTGCTTATTTAAGGTCCAACCTAGGCTCATTTGATTGGTCCTTCCTAGCACTCAAAAACTGACTCCCCCCCCCGAAATCCCGTGTTTAAACAGTTAGACATATTTCATTAAAACTTAATGTAATGCTTATTATTGGCCAACTTAACTTATGGGGCGCGATTAGTTAAAATTAATAGGATAAAAATAACTTGAATAAACTCAATGAATCGTTAGCAAAAAAAATACTTTAAGAGATACCGTGGCAAATATTGAAAATTATAAACGATGGTACAAAATTGTGAGTTGTCTCCATGAATTTAAAGGTACAAAAAATAAATAAATAAATAAATAAATAACAAGGCAACATTTTAATGGAAATTGCCTTTAAGTTATTTTAGGAACGTTACGTCTTTTTTTTATCATATTACGTTATTTTGCTCATCACAGCGTGACGGAGAATTCGTACCATTTCTTTTATAACCGTTACATTATGTCCTTTGATTGTTTGTCAATGTCTTCTGATGAATAGACGTTTATGAATGGATTTCGGGGTCAGATTCTCATTTAGATAAAATGTCTCTTTTGTATATTCCTTACTGTAATCCAATGCAGGAAGACTCGGCTGCTTTTTACAGAAAGTTCTCGATCATTGAAAAACAACACCATCAACGGTTGTTGCACAACAGAACGGACACGAGTAGGAAGTCGCTGATAGAATATGTGAGGGCGGGGTTCACTTCAGAAATCAGGGTTATCAACATACGATATTGAGATTGAGGTGTTGATTAGTCGTGACACCTTCAGAGAACAGTAGATTAACTTAACCCAGGGAAAATAGCCACTGTCCAAAATTTATTTCTTATTTTGGAAATGGAAGAAATTTTCTTACAATTCTTCCAGTCAATCACTTAAGATAAACTTCGTAAACTTTAAACCAGTTTCGTAAATAGTTGGTTTACTTAATATCTAACAGTTTTCCTTCATTTTTGTATCTGATTTCTAACATTATTTCGTAAGTTTTTAATTTTCGATAATGATTTTTTTTAGTTCTACATTTTTAATTACACTGCATACTTAGTACATTAGTGTACTTTTGCTTCCCATGCTCTCAGCCTCATGCTCCACTTGACGATTTTTGTTCTCTGTCTCTTTGTACGCGCATCACGCTAAAACGGTTGAACGGATTTTCATAAAATTTGGTAGGCATCTTCTTTTTTTGGCCCCACCTAAAACATAGGCCAATTTATTGTCGTCTCCACCCCCTTCTCGAAATCTATCACTCAATTACTAGAACTGATTTGCAGGGTGGAGAATTACAAGTGGGCGATCGACATTCTTACAAAAAATGAGGTGTTGGTTTTCTAATTTTTACGTATTTTAATGTTGTTATTTCTAATCTGCTTTTATTAAAAATACTAAAGCATCTGAAAATGGTTTTTAAGTTGTTACGTAGTTTATATAGAATTTTTTTTTTATTGTAAAACTAAACTTTGTTTTTGCATTTCAAAAAGAATTAAGAAATGGTGGATAGTTTACTTGTAACTCTCAATCTTAAATTTCCTTAACATTTGTTACAAGGCTTATTCACGGCTCAATTTAAAATACGAGCGTCATTATTTTAATCTCCACCCACTCCAACCTCAAATTTGACCCACAGCGTTGCAAGTTCAGTTCCTACTAAGCAATGGATATCTGAGCGTAAAAAACATTTACATTTACAGAATGTTGATATTTCTCTAAATAAAACATGTATTATATGTAAGTATTTGAAGAGGCTTAAGCTCTCTTCCTCCTAACTCTGAATCTTTCTCACTTACATATTTATTCTCGATATTGTAATATGTGCTTGTGAATAAAACGTTCTTATTTTTTTTTACATTTCTCCATTTTAATTTACAGTAAACGAAAAATGTCTTTTTGAAATGTGTCAGATAAATTCAAGGGAAAATTTGAAGAAGGCTATTCCCTAACGAAGCAGAATCGTCACTGTATGTAACAAATGTAGAATGTTGGACAAAGTATACTTCAACAAATTCTCTTTAAAACTCAGATTCTAGGAGGAGAGGTTGGTTATGTGTGACGGTAGTAGGACTCACAAATCAGGTCCGGTTCAGATCAGAGACTTGAGGGGAAAAAAATCCAAATCATTTTTTTTTTTTTGTTTAGTTTTACAATTGTTGTCTTTAAGACTTTAATGATCAGGTAGTGAACTCCCACTCACATTCCTGTGAGTCAAATACATATTTCCCGCCCTTCCCCCACAACTGAAAAAGACAGTTTGAAAATGTATCCAGAACAAAGCACTCTACATCAGATGACAGCAATGGGTGAAGAACCGCAAAGATAGCCTATACAAGGTGTCACGAACGTATTCGCGCTCCGCTCATTCCCCTTTCCATTTTCTTTCTTGGCAATATTTTTCTAATATTTCTTTTCCTTTTCTTTCTTTCTCTTTTCTGATCATTTCCAATCTTCCATATTTCTCTCTCTTCGTTCCTCAGTCCTGGCGTCTGTTGGACTGCAATTTCCCGACAAGCTGGCACCAAAGAAACCTTAAACAATGGTTTAACGACTTCGGGAAGGGCCCGAGAAAGCTACTCAAAACGGTCCACAAAGGCTATCAGGCCATGAAGCCATTGTTCACCGTTAAAGCTTTCTCCCAACTTTCTCCCTTTTGTTATGTGCATCGGGAGCCCGGGAAAACAAAGGGCCTGATGTCACAACAACGAGTGGTGTTGCCACAAGCGGTGATGGGGACAGAAATGTCTCACCACCCCTCCCAGGAATATAACGGCGACCCCCGGGAGTAAACAGCGCGGTATCACAGCAGTGTCGGAGCAGTATCCGAGGAGAACCCGACAAGTAGCGGCCAAGAGCAGGAAGCGAGGTTTGGGGAAGGCGACACGGTCCGCGGCCAGCGGCTCCAGTCGCCAAGAACCCCACCCGCATATTTCCCTGCTCGGAGTGGATCCACGTCGGAGGCAAGCAGCGTTTGAGAAGGCCAGGCGCAGGCAAGACGACCCGGGCTCACGAGTCAAGCGTGTACGGTCATCGCAGAAAACCTGCCCGCTTTCATTTTCACTTGGAGCTCACCCCCTAAAGAAGGTCGACGGCAGTGCATATGCGGAAAGGCGGACACCAGAGAAGACATCGCGGACTCGTTCAGAAATACGATTCCGCCAGTCTCCAACCCAACCGCCTGTCCGCTTTTAGCTGTCGACACCTCCGCAGATACTGAGACCGAATCCAGTGATCGCAAGTGTGCCTCTGCAGTGCTCAAGGATGCCTTCGAGACCATCCCAGCCGATCTCCCCCCAGTGCCGCCCAGGACAGATCCGAACGGACAATTTGAGAGAGAACATGTAAATTATCTCTTTACTTCATATAATATACTTGATATCTTGTATTTATTCTATCAGTTTATTTCTGTAATAAAATCCTTCTTTTAACCCTTCACCTGAGTTTCGCCTTTTCTCTTTCGTCTGAAAGGCGCGGCCCACTTGTCTCTAGGCTGGCTTTCCACGGCACCTCCCCCTTTCCCCGTCCAAACACCTCACTCCCACCTTACACACCTCTCCCCCCTTGTCCCGTAGTCGTGGTTTGCTTAGGGATGCGTTAGATGGCGAGCGCCCCTAAAACAACACGTAACAAAGGAACTAACAAAAATAAATTGCTAAAGCAGGATTGTTATATTTTAATAAGCTAAATTAAATCTATATTCATAAAAGCATTTTTTTTTTTTTTTGCCTACCCTGTCCACGAATGAGTTAAAGGAAGAGTTCATTCTGTCCTTCCGCTATCATATCAAACTATGAGTCGGACAGATATGAGTCATGCCTCATTGGAATCCGTTCGACTTGCAGAGATGGGGAAAAAATTACAGTTCCGGTCTCATGATAATACTTCAGAAACAATGTTTGGTTCACTAAGAAACCAGTTTTGATTTTTTGTTTTCTCGACTTTATCCAGTAAGATAGAAAAGTGAATTGTATTAAAGCTTTTTTATCTTCAAGAATCCAAGTCCCACCACCTCCCCCATTTGATTTTTATTTAATTTTAGACAGAGGGGCAGAAACCCTAATGCTATCTGTTTTATTTTTTTATTTTTTTATTTGTTTATAAATATATATATTTTCATTCCTAAACGATAGAAACTGATGTGAGTTTTGGCTGCCGAAAGAAAAACAGATATTATGATAAAAGTTTTAACGTGTCGGAATGAAATGTGTTGTCAACCGCTTTTTCGACACAAATTGGTGAACAAGTTAAAAACTTTAAATCAAAAATAAAATTTTAAAAATTTTTAAAAATTCCCCTACTGACATTTCGAAATCTCGTGTCTTTTTTAGACTGTATTTGACGAGTCCCTATCAGGGATGAACAGATGAAGGTAGGGGGTAACCATGGATTTTTAAAATGTTTTTAATTTTATATGAAGATGAAATCTGCCCCTGCGAGATTTCGAAACGTCAGTAGGGGAATTTTTAAAAAAATTTTTAAATTTTATTTTTGATTTAAAGTTTTTAACTTGTTCACCCATTTGTGTCGAAAAAGCGGTTGACAACACAAAAACAGATATTGACTCGACTTTTCACTTTCTTCAATATGGTTTAGTAAATAAACAAACAGAAAATACAATTACACAATTACCACAATACAGAGGTTTGGGTAATAATAGAGGACTCAGTTCAATGATTTCCACCAACTACTTCAGTCAGGAAGTTGTAATATGACCCTTCTGTGAGATCACCAAAGAGTAACCATTATCTTTCTTTAACAGAAATCCTTATCTTCTTGGGGTGAAGGTCAGGTTTTGGTGTATGTTTTTAATTGACATCTAGGCATTGGGAAGATCGATTATCATACAAAGGGTACACCAGTGATGATACTGTCCAAAACAGGGATGGTTTTGTCTAACACAAAGAGAGAGGCAGATTTCAAGACGTCTGTCTTTGTGTGCATCTGTCCATCTATTTGTCCATTTTTTTAATCTCCCTTAAATGTCTTGCAACGGTTGCAACGCCCACCCCAAGATCTGAGACACCTTCCATTACGTTACAGGCTGTTATTCTCGACAGGCACCTTCAATTCATCAGTAATACAAGTTTCTCGAGTGTTCCACGAGGTTCATTTTGATGGTCCATATTTCGGGAACGAAATTTTTCAAAAGAGCGGCGAACGGTTTTGGCAGAAGCTGCATCCTTTCCAAAAATTAATTTGATGTTTCGAGTAGCTTCTAGGGCAGAATGATTCCGTTTGAACTCATAACGTAAAATTATCCTTATTTAATTTGGTATCCGTGATTAAACACTACAATTGTTTACTCCTCAGTCATTCACGCTTCAAGAGAACAACTAAGAAACCAGCTTTCATAGTACAAGTTCGGCATTTCCATTCTGTTGAGGGGAAGTTGGCGTCAAACTTGACAACTGCGAAAACGATCATGTGGAACAGCCTGATAATCTACATTACTAAAATCTTTTATTTCTCTGTCTGTCTTTCTGTCTGTGTGTCTGTCCGGCGCAATTTTCTGTGAGAATGGAAAATAGAAATAATTTTTACAATGAAACATCCGTGACAGGAATCGAACCTGCAACCTTCTGATCCGAAGTCAGATGTCTTATCCATCAGACCATAGGGACTACAACTCTCTTCATATGGTTTTTTGACTTATATCTCCTTTCCTTTCCCCCCATCAATAAGGAATGTATTCAACTTTTTTTTTTGAATCTCAAGATTGTTTATTTATTTCCCATCCGTCAGTTTATTTGTAATTCGAAACTGATAATTAGAACTATAATTGCCGAAAAACTGCGATATTTATTGCGATAATGTTGCAATATTTTAAATATTCTTACTTAACCAAATTCTATGTGATATTGAAAAATATGTGCGTGTACACGCAGATGTTGGAGTAAAGAAAACAGAGTCAAGAAAGAAGCACTCTTTTTTTAAGGTGGAATACCGAAAAAATCACTATTTGCAACTCAAAAACCATCAATATTTGTAACTCAAACGTCACTGAAAAGTGACAATTACAATTAAAATGAGAGTCAAAAAAAAAAGAAAGAAGCAGTATATCTATTAGATAGAATACTTAACACTATTGTAACTCAGAAACCACTGAAAGTATCATTTGGAATAAAAAAAAAGAGTCAAGAAAGAAAGAAGCAATATTTCTATCAGGTAGAATACTGCTCAGAAGTTAGACGTCTTAGCCATTAGACCACGAGGCCTACATTCTAATCTCTATAAAAAATAAAAATATATCATAGATATATGATTTACACGCTGGTTCTAAAAGCAGTCGTAGATTGAGAGAATATAGACATCAAAAATTAAATTTTAAAAAAAATTTAAAAATTTTAGTTTTAGTTTCCTTGATGTAATTTGTGTGTGTGTGTGTATGTTTTTTAATAAATACAAAATTGTTTTCCGTTACATAAGCGAGGCTTCCGGAGCGAAGCGACGTGTAGCAGACTAGTTTTCCTTAATATCGACAGCTTGATTCTTCAAATGTTTGTTCATCAAACGATGTGATAACGATCTGCAAAGAATAAACTTCATTATACAACTAACTACTCCCACTCCTTAACTGCTATTGGTTCAGGATGTAAGTCAATATTAAGAAAATCTCAAGAGACAGACGCTCGTCAAGTATGAATACTTTTTCTAGAAGTTTAGTAGAGTGTGACTAAATATTACGAGGAGTCAAATATTACAAAAACTTCTACGACATTTTCTAAGCCTGAAATATTCTTCAGGGAACTTTTATTATTTGAGTAATTGATAAGCTTTTGTGATCATTTGGGAATTTTTTCAGTTTCCAGTAGCTGTTAAGGAGTGGGAGTATAATGAAGTTTATTCCTTGCAGAACGCTATAAGAAGATGAATAAAAGTTTGGAGAATGAAGCTGTCAATATTAAGGAAAATTATCAGATTGTTCCACGACCGTTTTTGAAGTTGTCAACTTCCCCTCTTCCCTTTAACAGAATGGAAATGCCGAACTTGTACTAGGAAAGCTGGTTTCTTAGTTGTTCTGATAAGATGATCTCGTGCTTGAATGACTGAGGATTAAATAATTGTAGTGTTTAATCACGGATATCAAAGAAATACGTTTTACGTTGAGTTCAAACGGAATCATTCTGCCATAGAAGGTATGTGATGGTATGTGATCCTCAATGATCTCAAGACATAAGTTAAAAGATAAAAATAAAAATATTCTGTGTTTAAGCTTCTGTAGTGAATTCATTAAAAACGAAAAGCTTGAAAGAGGTTAAAGCCTACTATACTTTAAATGTTATTTCTTATTTCTTTTTAAAGTCATTTTTTTAAAAAAAACAAAAGTCTACATTTATATTTTAGTTTTAATATCACGGAATACAATCAGTAGGAGTTTCCATTTTCTGAAAGGATTAATTACACATTCATTCTCTTTAACGTAAAAGTAGATACATACATGTTAAGATGACTAGAATATGCACAGTTTTTAGAAAAAAAATAACACAAAATAATAATAAACAATCACAACAGTAAAACACCCAATGAGAAGCTTGGTCCAGATGAACCAATTGTCAACAGGTTGTCGATTTTATCCCATTCACTGATGATGACCCGTTAACGGGACCGAAACTAGTTTGTTTTAATTGTAAATATTTGTTTTTTAACTTTTAACTTAATTTTTATTTAGACTTGTGTGTTGGCTTCATTTAAGAACTTTAAAAAAATGTTTAACACATGTGACGTTTTTAAAAAAAAAAGTTTTTTACAACAGTTTTGGATATCCCTTTTGTTCGATTTTCTTCTTCGGGTGTCAGCAGGCAGTGTCTCCTTATACCCTTTCTCAGTGTCTCCTTACACCCGAAGAAGAAAATCGATCAAAATGGATTTCCGAAACTGTTGTGAACTATTTATTTACGTTTTTGTGTTATTATTTTATACAAACTGTGCATATGCTGGTCATCTTAACAGATTAATTAAATCCTCATTATTTCCTTACAGTGTTTCAATCGGATTAATTTTAATCAACTCTAATTACGCGCAATGGATTAGGTAAAAGGTTTAACATTCGTTATTTAAGACGATGAGGGATAGAAGTAGAAATAGGACAGAAATCCACTGTTTAGGTTTCAGTGCTTTTCTTTGATAAGGTTTTGTCGCTTTCTCGTACTAATTTCTCGATAAGAACCCGTTCGGCAAAGATTTCAAATATCAAGTGAGATCGTCCTTAGTTCTAGAAACGTGCATACCAACTTTGCAGAAGATCCGTCCATTTGTTCAAAAGAGGGACAGACATACTGGAAGCATCGATGGATAGGTAGAGAGGTCCGTGCGCATATTTTAAAATGGACCAAAACCAAGCATAAAGCCCCGCGAACACCATGCAATTTTTCAGCAATTTAGTCGTCCGCTTTTGACGTCACGAGCTGATATAATCAATAAACGGGCTCAAAACTGCTCGTGACGTCAAAATCGGACGACTAAATTGCTGAAAAATTGCATGGTGTTCGCGGGGCTTTAAGGTCCTGACTTAAGCAACTGCAGGCGACTGCAAATCTTTTATTTCTTTTAAATATTTCTTTTTCCAATGCACTTAAAATTCTGAAAATTTAAGTATGAACTTGGGATTTCTATTTTCTTGTTTTTAATTTTTAAGATATTCTGTAACTAATTAAATTAAAACTCAAAAACAGTCAATTTTTTGTGTGTTTTCGAGGTATTACTCGGTATTTTCAACTCAAAAAAATTTGAAGAAAATTTGAAATGATAAAAAAATTGTAAAATAATGTTTTGTATTTAAAATATTTGTTATTAGTGCAATAATTATTTTTTTAAAAAATTAATTTAATCTCTCCCAATTTAAAAAAAAATTAAATTAACTATTGCACTAATAATAAATATTTTAATTACAAAACATTATTTTACAAGTTTTTTATCATTTCAGGTTTTTGTCAAATTTTTTTGAGTTGAAAATACCGAATAATACCTCAAAAACACCAAAAGAACTGATTGTTTTTGAGTTTTAATTTAATTAATTACAGACTGTCTTGTTTTTAATTTTCAAGATAATGTAAATCCCAGATGCTTCAGAAGTTCATATTTAAATTTTCATAATTTTAGGTGCATTGGAAAAAGAAATATATAAAAGAAATAAAAGATTTGCAGTCGCCTGAATTCGCTTGAATCATGTTTTTAAAGTTTTTAAACAAAGTTTTGAAGAAATGAGTTCAGACAGTCTAGCAAATGGATTTCGGGGCCATTTTTTAGAGATGGGAGGAGTGATGACAATGGTAAACAAGTTGCATAAGTTAGGTAATCCATCCAACCGTCTTAGTGTAACGCACGTTACTAACAGATCAACAGAGACAAGAATAAATAGAGGACAAAATATGTTTTTGCTTACTAACAAGAAAACAGCTTAAAATAATTAACAAGCAGAGGACACACACTGTATGTTTCAAATTTCAGTACCCTTTTGAAGAAAAAAAAGATTGTCCCTCCGGAGACTCGAACGCTGGATCCTTAGATCTTCAGGCTAACGCAACGCGCCACAACAACACTTGCTTTGAAAAGGACAACAGTAAGTTAATAAGCTAATATTCGAATATCGATGAAAGGAATGCAAAATATCTCAACAACGCTCGAGTGTTGGCCCCTCAACCCATATATACATTATTGAAGTACTCCATCTGTTCTTTTATCTCACATAAGGGCACTGAAATTTGAAAGATAAAGGGTGTGTTCTCTTCTTATAAGTAATAGTTAGAATGTTATAACATTTTCGAAAAGAGATAATATAACAATGACAATCACAAACATATTAACCATTACGACAAATAAAAAATCAGAAATTTTTAAGAATTATGAATATTGAAATTTGTTTTGGTACCCTGTTGTAAAAACAGTCTCAAACAATAATTGCGCTAAGTAACTATTAAATTTCGAAATACGCCCGAAGAAATTGTCAACCTCAATAGTTTTTTTGGTTTAATCGTTTTTTAGAGGACGTTCAAAAATCCTATTATTTGCACTGTGTATATTATTATATACTATATTTTATTGTCCTCGGTAATCACAGGCATTTTTTTATAACATATCCCAATTCTTTAATTTTCTGAGTAAATCAAAACGCCAATAAATGGAACATTCCATCAATCAGACTGTTATATTAATAACCTGATTTCGTTTTCACCAGAAAATGCCTTTGGTCGTTTGGGTGGGTTTCATTGTGCTTTTGTTTTTCTGGGTGTTTCCATAGTGTTCTTAATTGCTCTGGACTTCCTCTAATCGGTTGTATCTGTCGTATTTCCTTCGGAGATTTACTGTAACCTATTCCAGATATAATCATCAGCATTGTGTTGCAATAAGGACTTTTTTTATGCCATCAAGTAATTATTACATCAAACAAGAAGTTTGAAGAACTTATAGCCAACTTACCTAAAAATATTGTCGTAAATTTTTTTTTTTTTTTTTTTAAGTCATGGAAATAGCAAAACAAAAGAAAACAAAAACAAAACCAACAAGTGAATATAATTTTGTTCTAAAGCATAAATTTAAGGGCGACCCATAATAATAAAAAAAATTAAAAATAATAATTAAAAAAGGAAGTACATACAATAACATATGAAAAATGTTATTGGAACACATGGAAAAATAAAAAAAAAAAAAGTTAGGAAAATAAGAAAAAAAAAAACCACGCGGACACTAAGAAAATAAGATTAACAGATAAAAATAGTAGATTACGGAATCGAACCGACAACCTTCAGTATATGAGTCCCAAACCATAACCATCAAGGTATAGCTAACAACTGAAATGAGATTTTTGAATTTCTAACATTTAAGCTAATAGCTGAAAATCCAAGAAAATAATGCCAAATATCTCGAACTAGGGGGGAGGGGGGGGGCGTTGAAAACACCCCCATTCCTATGTTGTTTGGGCCTCTGAACACGATGGTGAAATCCGTTTGTCGATCCGACCTTCCGTTCTGGTGTTGTTAGGGGTGAATAGACACGGACGGACAGGACAAATGCAATAGCTACCGATTTTGTCGCTATCACAATAGCTCCCAAACGGGTCCCTGTAAAGAAAAAGCCGGTTTGTAGTTTTAAAATGTAATATTTGTTAAATGCAAACAATATAATCTGCATTATTAAGACATTAAAATTCATTGTTTAAAAAAATGAAGTATTAATAGAATTATAGTAGAAATGCATTGTTTATGTTTAAATGCCAAACATAATTTTTCAGATGACACTGCATTTAAGTTGTTGTGATGATTTGTTTTTTAACAATGAGTTATGATATCTATGTTTATTTTTAAATTTTGCTTTTTTTTGCGAAAAAAAAATTAAATTCGTGTTACTTAACTTATCGAAATCAGATTAACTTTAATCCTGACAAATCGTGCAGTAGTTGACGAATATAACTTTATATTTGTCCGTTTCAAATATAAAGTTAGATCGTCTCTAGTTCTTAAATATGTATACTAAGTTTCAAGAAGATCCAGCGATTCAAAAGTTATTAGGGACACTCACATGCAGACTGAAGGATCTAATAAGCCCATGAAAGTAGGCTAAAAGGAAATACTGTGTAGTTCAATTCAGTTACGAAGAAGTAAACAATTTTCAAATGCAGATAATAACTTTGAATAAAATTAAAAATACGCGTTAATCAAAAAAGAAAAAAACTCTTCGAAGTGTTCTACAAATCAATAAACCGAAACATTTTAAGTTCCCCCCCCCCTTTATTTGCGCAAAATATATGCAAATAAATATTGTATATTGAGAAACCGTGCAAAACCACAATTTCGATAATATTTGTTATTTATAGTGTTTTGTATTTTTATTCTAAAAAAAAATATTCTTTTATCTAAGGTTCACTTACCCTAAAAAGATAACGCTGCTTCATTAGGTTTAAGTCAAATTCAGTTTATTAAGTTAAAGCACGATAGACAGTTTAAAGTGGATGACTGGGACTAGACTAAAATTACCACTTTAAGTGGATCTTCATAAATCAGTTCATAGAAAATCATGAAGAGTTTGCTTTGCAGGGTCTTCAATACAGCATTGTGAAAAATAACAAAATTCCTTTATGATTGACAAACATCTACATACATATTTACAGTTTCTAATTGAATTCAGAAGGGTCTATAGTCCGTTTCATGTAAAGAATGAAATGGCTTCAGAGAACCGCGTAACACATTATTCTACAGCGAAGAATATAGTTCCGGCGTTTGTTGTTATTTCATACTGATTTGATTTGAGTTTGAGAACATGAAATATTTTAAGAGACAGAAAATGTAACTGTTCAAATTATTATATTTGTTTATTTACGATCACAGAGAAAGGGAGCATGCGATTGGTTAATGTTGTTGAGGGACTCATTTCAACATGGCAGCCTCCAGTGCATCGCACGCATCTCTCTATAAATATTTGAATAGTAGGCCTAATTGTAAAGATCAATCGATACATAGCAGTGCGAAATAAATAATTTTAAATGTTTATTCCAAAAAAAAAGACAAATGAAATAAATAAATAAATAAATAAATAAATAAATAAACGTAAAAAAGACAAAAAGACAAAAAAAAAGAAATGAAAAAATTAAATAAAAAGCCAAAAAAAATTAAGTAAATAGAAAAAAAAATTAAAAAAAAGTAAATAAAAAAATAAAAAACAAACAAACACCTTTTGATAATATGGGGAATCGATCCATCCTCCTGCGTTTTACAAGCTCAGTGCTTTATCCGTTAAACCACCACGAAATATCCCTCCTCGTTACATTCTTTACATGAAACGGACTTTAGCTGTGTTTCTATCACCTTGTGACTAAAAAACTGAATTCAGTTTAGACTGTTTTCTTTAATTTTATTTGTAATTGCTTTGATGCAAGATAACAAATCTTTTAATCCACGCTAAAATTTTGGTTCGTTATTTTAAAAAAATAACTGATGACTTCGTTACTTTTCACTTAAACCCTCAATCAATAACAATTCCGTTTTTCTTGAAAATTTCATCCATATTTTCATTATTTGTTTCTTTGTAAGTTTACTTAATTCTGCCATCTTTTCATTTGACGTGTCGTGTGCAAATGCCTGGGTCACGTGGTTTGACAAAACGTTGTCATTCGTCATAAGTACTCGGAACTTTCAAAAGTAACTGCGGGGACATGGATAATGAATACTCATTAAATGGGGACGGCCTGTAACTTGTTGTAAGCAAGTAAACATTGCATTAAAAATGTCCGTTTGAGGTTATTCACAAGGGTCTCGATTCAATCGTGTATAAGGTATGGATGTTTCGGTATTTCCTAAAAGTTCTAAACTTCTTGAATCTATTAGAAGGGTTGGTTAGTCCTTTCTTGAAATCAAGCCTCCGCTCCTTTTCAGATATCTGTTACGCTGAGGAATTCAACGAAAACTTTCACTATATTTTCTCGAAAGAAATGTGGAGATGTTCGCCAATGACCGCCATTGAAAGAAAAAAAAAAACAAATGAATATAATTTTATGCTAATGCAAAAATTTAAGGGCGACCCATGGTAATAAAAAAAGAAAGTACAATAATTTAAGAAAAAATAAAAAAAAGTAGGAAATTAAAAGAAAAAAGAAAGAAAGATAGGCCTGTACAGATTTGAACCGACAACCTTCAGAATATGAGTCCGAGGCCTTATCCATCAGAATATAGCTGAAACTGAAATGAGATGGTTGCATTTCTAGCATTTAAGCTAATACAGGAAATCCAATGAAAACAATGTCAAATATCTCTAAAATGGGGCGGGGGGCGTCGGTCCCTGAAAATAACCCTATTCCTACAGTGTTTGGGCCTGACATGGCTCCCAAATGGGTCGCTAAAAGAAAATGTAAATGTAAGTTTTTTGTACTTGTTTCTAATTTTTAGCTACTCCGTATGAGAAAGTGTAAGGAAGGTAACGTTCATTCTGTCCGTCTGTCGTTCACTATTTCTACCAGAGATGGGATAGACAGGAATAATACCTTATCGGGACCCTTGTAAAGATGGGGGGAAAAAAATACGATTTCCGGTCTGCGGTCATTTCCGATTTCAGAGGAAATGTCTAAAATGAAACATAGTGGAATTGCTGTGGGGTTTTTTTGTATAGTGTGAAACCAGTTTTTTGAAATAATTATCTTCCTAAGAAAGATACTCTGTAGAATGTTATTGTCCATTCACGGATGCCCTCCCCCCCCCCCCCAAAAAAAAAGTTTAGAACCGTTGGTAAAAATACTTCAATCTGTATAAATGATGTAGATTCATATCAATAATTCTGGATACAGTTCATTCTCTTAAGGAATCAAGAATATGTGGAGAGATATTATAGCTCTTAAAATCCTGTTCTGCCAAATTTATTATTTAGACAAAACTTCATGATAATCCTGTTTATTAACTTTTATCAAAGTTTGGACTCCCATCTTTTCTTTGAAAGATCCCCTAATATCTTCCTTATCAATAATTATTATTTCTTTTCAGGAGTTATTATCTTATTTTAATTGTTTGTTCACTTTTCATCCTCAATTATCGTCTTAAGCAAAGCTTACAATATTCTTTGTCCTATTGTTATTATTCCACACTCTTTTCCTTTCCTTCCTTTCTTGGGTTTTATTGTTCCGCTATTCTCCCAAACATGTAATTAGGGTTCTTGTACAGTTACTCTCTCTTTTTTTCCCCAGTAATTATTTTCTTTTTGCTTTGATTCTTTTTCTTATTTTTTTTTTAAAGCAATGAGAAATTGAAATATTTGCTTTTTTTGTCCTCATTTAGTATAGTGTCCCAATATGGCATAGTCATATTCATTTATGAACATTCTAATATTACGCTACAGTGCTGTTTATTTAGCTTGTTTAGTGATTGAGCAAGCGCACTCTTTACTTCTCCACTAATGTACCTTGTTTATTGAGAAACGCTTGAAATTCATCTGAAGAAGAAGCAAACTTGGAAAAAAAAGCCCCTTTGTCTGCCGAGAATTGAATCCTCTACTACGTAGGATTTACACCTCAGAGCCAACATCCATCCAAACACACAATCAAGACAGGGAACTAAAAAAAAATCGAAGTTTAATATAGAAACGTAAACTAGAATATCCTGTTTGATGCAAAAATAAAATAAAACTAATAAAAAATAAGATGCTTCTAAACGAACTTTTCTACATTAGCTCCTTAATTCTACAATTATGAAAATAATGTAAAAGACAAGTTTCCATATGTTAGTAAATTATAATATCTGCAAAATTAATATAAAAAATTGAAAATTTCTATAAAAAAGTTTTGAAAAAAATAATTAAATCCGCATTAGTTCTTTCAATTGTTTACATGAGATTAGTTTTAATCACATAGTTTTATATTAAAACTCGAACAGATATTACGAGGATTGGAAGGCGGAGTAATACCTAATGTCTAAAGTACGGATAGAAATCCAACGTTGGATATGAAGTTTTTCTACGGGACTTACTGACGCGTAAGTCCTTCACGCGCTTATTTCCCAGCAGGGAACCTCACGTGTAAAATTTAAAGTATAAAAGTTAGATTGTCTCTTGTTTTTAAATGCGCATGCCAAATTTCAAATTGATTCTTCCAATGATTAGAGAAGAGGAGGGCGGATGGACATACACACATACTTATTAATTTCATGAGCCCACGTTTTCAGTATTCAACGCATTGAACTTTAATTCACTTGAACCGAAGGGAAATGGCGGAAGTCTTCCGGTTTAAGAACATTCCGGAAATTAATAATATAATATTCGTTGAGAATGCAGGAAATCAGGAATATACTAAGCAGTACTGCGTAGGTGGTTCACAAATTTACCGTGAACTTTGTAATCCTCTAGCAATTCTCACGTATTTTGCATAAGTCTCGTGCGTTTAATAAGCATTTCGCGCTGATATTCTTCCCTAAAAACTAGATCGTAGCTTTTCCGATGTAGTTTCTATTTGAAACCTACCTAAACGTGCAAGTGAACTGTTTTCGTTCTGATCTGAGGATTCCTACCATATAATTTAATCTGACTGCTCGAATTTTTTCGCTCTCGTTCGTCTTAGTAAGGAGTCAATCATGCGGACTCAGTTCTTTCTTATTAAACCTTTACCTTTTTCCTTTTAAAACTGAAGTTATAATTGACTGAGTTCGCGGAGTCTCACTGTTCCACTCGAGCGTCTTTCTTCGCTGTTTATATGCGCATCACTCTAAAACGACTGGACTGATTTTAACAAAATTTACTACATTATTCATTACTTAATTATAGTATAAATGTAAAACGTAAAACCATACAGTTTGGTCTACACCCCCAGCACCCCGAGACCTCAAAAATAAACTTGGAATCCATCGCTAAAACGGCCACATGGATTTCCTTAAAATTTGATAAGAAGATCCAAATTAAATTATTTAGGTCTTTTCCCTCCATTTTTCGAATATGACCCCTCTCCAGTTCTTCATGCTCATTCGAGACTGTTTGACAGTATACCTACTTTAGAAGTGTCATTGACTTAAAAAGTAATTAAAAAGCTATCCTTTTAAATAAATAAGTAAATAAGACAGGTTCTTGAAAGAACTAAGATTTATTTTCCCTAAAATGCTCCTTTCTCTGTGTGTGTGTGTGGGACTTTTTTTTTTTTGTTGACCTGAAAAATAACAAAAACGAAAATCTTTTCTGTGTTTATAAATTGTAAATGAAAACAAACAATATCTTCAAATTCTCCATTTGCTGAACATTATTTTAATCCTCAAGCACTTAAGTTATCTAAATGTATCAAAACGCGCAAATAATAGATTAAAAAACAAATTAAAAACTATTCTTAGACATCGATGTAATTTAGTGGTTAAGTGGTACAGGCTGTAAGTTAGGGCTGAAGGAGCAGGGTTCAATTTCCGGCAGAGATCAGGATCTTTCCCTGTGTGTTTCTCCTCCAAAAGGATCCTAGGGTTCACTCAGCCCACCGTAAAATGGTGATCGATTTTGTTCTTCGGAGTTAAAGGCGGGAGGACATCGGACCGATCATCCGTCCATCAACTTCATCCCTTTGGTTGATAATTGCCGGCAGCCTATATCTCCAATACTTCGAAGTGATCTTCATGGCCTATTAAGTGCGATGTTAATTAGTTCGTTCGCTATATCTGTGGATGCACGTGATCATAACAAACCAATCGTTATCATTTTCTTTGTTAACTAGAATTATTGCTTGGTCGCTTCTGGAATGTCTTGTGGGTTGCTTCGGTTGTTTACATCAAGTTCGTTCTCACGCTATGATGTTTTGTATTTATTATTTTTATTGTATTTACAATATTATATTTTTTTAATTTATTAATTTTCGTTTTCATAAAAAGTTTGTTTTCAGGCATGTGCAGTTGTAAACGGAACTACGCGGAGTAATTAATGATCAGTCGTTCACCATATATGGAGCTGTCACGTGCCTCCATAGATATAGTGAAGGGACTATAGACACCGATAGAAATTCATTGTTTCATTTCTAATTTTTTTTTCTATGGGAATTTTTGTCATCTTATTGCATAAATATCTCCAAAGGGGCCTGTTAGATCGTTTCTCATCCGTAAATAGACAAGTTTGAATAAGATCGTTTCACCGGTTATTCAAGTTATTCGATTGGAGGACTTAGTATTGATTTTATGAGAGTCACAGGAAAACAGATTAAAAATAAGGATATTTGGAATCAGTAGATCGCGGTCAGAAAAGTTGAGAACTTTTGGTGGCTTCTATTAAGTTGTCTCAGTGTCTTAAGACAATTAATGAAGATAATGGAGCTTTTTTCGACAATAAATCTACTTCTTACAGGTAGATACAATGAATTATACGTAAATTTAATATTACAGTTACAATTTTTAAAACGAATTGTCTTTGAATTCGGTTGAAATCTAGTTGGATGTAATTAGGCTTAGTCAAAATTCTGTATTTTTTCGTTCTAATCAAAAAAAAATTCTATATTTTTTAATTTTTTTAATTTTTTTTTTATATTTTGGTTCTAATTCTACATGTTTAATAATAGATCGAAAGAAATTAAAGCTAATTTTCCTTAGAATGTTATTTTCTTAATTATTATTGTTATTATTATTATTATGTAAAATATTGAAACCTTGGATTTCCCCAGCAAAGACAATATGGCGGATCAAGGATCAAAGTACATATTGCCAAGTGTAAAGACGAGTGCAGGAATGATTAGGGATGTGTGGTTGTGTCCATAAATTTCTAACTGTGCGTGTTGTGTTGAGTACCACAGCCTTCTGGAGTTGTTAATAAGTGTTTTTGTGAAGACCTAATGTGCTGAGGCTGTGGTGCAATGTGTGAGGCACCAGACCAGTGGCGGACAGGACGATGGGTACAACACATACTTGGTCCTGCCTCCACTGCTTCTGGAGCTCGTGTGCTATGTCTGTTTATTTACTAATCTTGTCTCCGTGAGTTTTCTGCATGTTCTTGCTGATAGACACTGCAATATAAATGAGATAGGTTTGTTTGTTGACCTTATCAACAAGTGTGATGTCAGGTCTGTTGTGATGTATGGTTTTGTCTATCTGAATGGGGCGGTCCCAGTACAGCTAATGTGAGGGTGACTCTAGTACGCTTTGTGGTGTGTACTTGTAGTACGAGACCGTGTTCTTAATAAGTGAGTTTTTGTGTGCTAGCTGTTGATGAACGATCGACGCTACCTGATTGTGTCGGTGGAGGTAGTCTGTTTGGGAGAGAAGGGGACAGCCTGGGTCGATCGTCTCATGCGTAGTGTGGCATTTCCTGCATGTGTCGGCATTGTGTGTTTGCGTCGTGTAGAATGTGTTTCTTATAGTTGCTATGGGGGTTACTTGGTCCTGTATCGCGATCACGAACCATTCGGTCTCCCCAAACAGCTCACCACACGTCAGCCATCTGTTCGACGCTTCCATGTCGACATGAGGCTGGCTGAGTTCGTGGTGATAGAATTCCTCACGAGCCCATGACTATTATTTCAATCGTGAAAACAACAAAAATGAAAAGACTGCATTTATATCAAGTTTTTGTATCTTCTACAAATACGTATAACGAGAGATATTTTCCATTCCCTAAAAATAATAATAATAGTAATAATAATCAACTAATAATTTGCTAATTTCGTCTGTCTGTCTGTCTGTCTGTAACTCGATATAATTGAGCTATTTAAATAGATCTGTGGGAGGATTATATATAAGAATAATTGTCATTGAGGTTCCACACAATAAATTTTCTAAACGGCATTTTAATTTATTTACTTGCCTGTACTGGTTTAGCAGAGCATATTAAGTCTTTAAGAGTAATGAGAAAATGAAAAGCAAAACTGATAAAAACTTAATTTGTTTTATAATCATTAAATATTTACAAGATGTGAAACAGTTGTTTCAAATAGTCTATGAATCACTGAAAGTTCACTGAAAGTTCTTTACTTTAAAACTTAAAGTTCCTTTAAATCTTTCTTAACATCAACTGTTCAATTAACAACGTTGATAAATGGCTATTTTCATCTAGTGTGATAATTACTGAAGTTTATCTTAATGTATAAACTCATTAACACATAGAACTTTCTTATATCTTATTTGTCTTTTAACTTGTATGAGATGGCTTTAAATAATGTTCACCGAATGTGCTATAACAGTCTTTAATAATATGAATGTTTAAGTAAACTTGATTTCTCCAATCCTTTCTTGACTAAACACTCTAGTATTATTGTCTTTACCAAAACACTCTAAACAGTTTATAATCATAATCGAACAATCTTTGACCTCGTTGAAATAATCTTTAAAATAAACCTCTTGCTAATAAACACAAATGTTCCTGTATAAATACTTAAATTCTTTCAACTTTACAGTTCTTTAACTTTAGTTGATTCAGTCCAACATTTGTAATAAGTCGATTTCCCTTGACTTTAATAAATCCTAGCATTAATGGTTTTACTTGAAATAAATAACTTTACTATTTCTTTAATCAACGAACAAATGTTTATGTGTTGGTAATGTTTAATCTTTAATGTTCATTAGTATACGTTCCGCTTTGTCCTAAACTCCATTTTCTTGTGTTCGAAATTCTAACGATGGCTCCTTTACAAATTCTCGATGGGTGAAGTAAAATAGAAATCCTACTTACAAAAGTTCAGCAACAATCCATCGATTTCTTGTCAATTCCAGTCAAACGTTGAAGATAATACCTTGGCAAAAATTCCATTTGGGTCCGCCAGTCCTCATTTGCGAGATTCATCTTTGGGCCTAACCGTTTATTAAGAATTAATTTAACTTTACGATTAATCCTTACTTATTTAATTCTCAAGGCCGTCCGCCTTTTACTGAACACAATATGAGTTTAAAATCAAAACTAATCTATAGCACAATCGGAAGGAACTCATCCGATTCCCATTTTAAAACCTTAGCATCATTGCTATTCCGGTTTTCATCGTAACGCCATTTTTCGATCCTCTAGGATTCACCATTAACAATTGAACGTCCGCGTTCATGCTGTGTTCAACACATCCATTGTTCTCACGTGCTTACACACAACAAAAGAACATACTCTTAACTTTCGGTTTTAATGAAAATAAAAAAAAATTAAATATTTCAAAGCCTTGATGTTAGTTTTAATTTAATTTTATCAGGGATTAAAAATTGAATTTCTCACAAGATCCAAGGTTCTCAATGGTACCATTGAATCAAGGGTACTCAAATTGGATGAAAATATTAGTTCATTTTGTCATTCCATGTTGTTTCCATGAAATTTTAACTGAGATTCTAATAAAACATACGTTCAAAACCAAATAATTTCGTTACCACTGCACCGATGTTAATGAAATTTGGCATACTTACTCAGTTTTTTACGCTGATTTTGTAACTCAAAACCATTTTTGCCGTAGAAGCTTCGTTCACAAGTTAGCGCAGTATTTAGATTATACAAAGGTGAGTTTTAAATGCCTTTCGGCGTTATGAGTCAAAAATAA
>JAFIDM010002131.1:90542696-90558653 GCA_023159025.1 Thereuonema tuberculata
GGGCTGACGAAAGACCACGCAGAGGGGTCTGAAAACCGGTTCCCGGGATTTTTAATAAGTATCATGTTTTTATTGTAAATATCTTTATTTTTAAGTGTGTTCTTGAACCAATATTAATTTTTATAATGCGGCTAATTAATTTATTTGATAACGAGGACGAAGTTGACATTTATTCAATTATGAATTTGTTTTTGCGTTTTTAGTTCGAGGAACCCACATTCCTTATGATAAGAAGGTAGGTTTTAGTATCTTAGAGGCATTTTACTTTGCGCATGTAATCAAGAATGGAAAAGTTGCTGTAAAAAGTAACTGAGGTGCAATTTCTTCCTAAGAAAAGTAATAATTAATTATTATTTTTTTTTTCAATCGAAACAAATTAATAAGTAAGAGGCAGACAGAAGTTAACGTAATTTAAGATCCGAGTGATAGAAGCGCCCGTGTGAACGCAACGAGCAGCTCGCTATTAGTAGCCTGTTCGTATAAGTTAAGTTAAAAGAAAAAGTAGGACGTCTTCGTTGCTCCTTGTAACGTAATTCACTTACAGTTAAGTAATGCTGTTACCGTAACAAGTAACTGTTAACTAATAGTTCGTTCCTTCCCATCCCTGCGTACAATGGAGGCTGACAATGAATAATTATAGCTCTGTGCTGTGTCTTATTCGTTGTTACGATATGGATTTTATTCAGAGCGATGCCTGGTGACGTTAAAGAAGTTACGTAACCCGAGGTAGCGATTTGCAGCCGGAATAACAAAACCATTGCTTTTTTTTTTGTTGTTTTGTTTTTTCTTCAATGTGTATTTCCTGATTAAAAAAAACCTTGTAACTCAGGAATTTCTGCTTCCCTGGCTAATCTTAATCAGGTTATTCAATTAAAAACATTTTGACTTAAAAGCATCTAAAACAGGAAGTGTTGTAATTTTTATTAAATCGTCTGGCGCTGAATAAATAATTCGTTATAATCAAGTTCGTTTTATTTCATTTTTTTTAATACGAATCCTATACTTCATCTTCTGTATCAACTTTGAAAATAACCAGAATTGAAATTGCAATCATCATCCAAAAGACGGAATTGTAAACATATTGTTGGGGTGCCAAATTTCAATATTAAAAAAGAAAAAAATGAATATCATTTTGTTTTAAAGCAACGAAATGGCGACCCATAATAATAATATAAAAAGGAAGTATATTAACGAAAGGAAAAATAAAACAAAAAAATTTGGAAAAAGATAAAAAGAACGTTAGGAAAACAAGAAGAAAAAAAACAAAACAAATAAAAACCCATATTGAAACAAAAAGGTTAAAAGGGAAATAAAAAGTAGATATACGGATTTGAACTGACAACATTCAGTATATGAGTCCGAAACTTTTCCCATTCAGCTATAGCTAACAATTGAAATGAGAGGTTGCATTTCTAACATTTAAACTAATACAGGAAATCCAATGAAAACAATGCAAATATCTCGAACATGGGAGGGGGGCGTTGGCCCCTGAAAATATCTATTCTTACGTTGTTTGAGCCTCTGAACATGATGGTGAAGTCCGTTTGCCGATCCGACCTTCCGTTCAGGAGTTGTTAGGGGAGGATACACACGGACGGACGGACAGGACAAGCGCAATAGCTACCTATTTTGGTCACTATCACAATAGCTCCCAAATGGGTTGCTAAAAAAAGGTGAAGAAAATGATTTGGAAGCTAAAATTAAGTGAAAGAGAAAGCAAATAGTTAAAAAAAAAAAAAAAAAAAATCAACTGAACGTGAAAGAAGAAAAAAAATGTTATTGAAGAAAAGGGAAATCTAGGATTTTTTTTTTTTTTACTTTTATTTTCTTGTCACCGATAGTGATTTTTGAACTCAATAATATAATATTGAATAACTTTGACGCCTCAGCAATCAATGAAAATAATAGTAATAATAAAAAAAAATATTGACGGTGAGTTCCATTCCCTACTCTCAGAGCTCCATTTCTTGTGTGTCTCGCCTTTACCTTGACCCGTACCATGTCTGTCGAACAGAAATCGTATTGATAGATAATGATATATTTGGATAAATAATATTAACCTTCGGACCAGTTAAAGAAAGGTTGGAGTCTCCATTGGGATATTGGAAGCCTGGATTAGTTTGTTCCATTTTTAGTTTCTTTACTATATAATTATTTGCAATGAGTGATGCATTTTTTCCCCCGCTGCTCTGTCCACTTATTAATAACGCTGCATTGGACATGGTATTATTTGTCCTTTATTAAAAGCGCTAAGACATTGAATCCGGTGTTGAAATACTAGTTCGTTACCAGACTAGTAACATTTTTTTCCTTTTTTTTTTGCAACTGTGCTGTCAAGAAAGATTGCTGTCGAATAACATTCGTGTAACCCAAATTTTATTCACTGAAATTCAGTAATGTTGCCGCTTAAGAAGTTTGTCTCCTCCCAACTTTCTTTTCTTTTTACTAAAGAAATGTTTTCTTTATACTGAAACTGCGACAAATCAATGCTGATAAAAAGTTATGAGAGCCGCATCACGGCAGACTTCTTATCAAACATTCCTCTTCCAGGTTCCTCCTCCAATAGAAACAATGTACATGTTGTCATTATGGATGTGATCACATCAATTCTGTATTGTATTTATTATAAACATTATGTACGATTTGCTTTAATGGATTAAAATAATTAAATAGTATAATGCTCTAGTTTCGTCCGTCCGAGCGCCATGCAGTGATAGAAAATCTGTATATCTGCGACGATCAACTTAATTGTAAACCGAAATTGAATTGCAGGAGAACTTTGAATGAATGCATTTGTCCCTTTACATTAAAACGTATAAATCTCTTGATTCTTCAATAAGTTACATTCTCTGAATATAGTCCGTTGTTGTACCATTTCGTGAAGTCGAACCCTACATCATGTTGGACAGGTATATATATATGTATATATATATGTATATATATATATATGTTACAGTGGCGTATATAGAATTTATTTTCGGGGAGGGGGTCCAAGATTAATGTAAGGTTAAGTTAAGTAATTTTAAGTAGACACACCATGGAAACCTATCTGTTCAACCAAAAAAAAACGATGGAAACCTATCTGTTCAACCAAAAAAAAAAAAGAAAAAACATTGGGAGGACATATCTTCATTATTTCGGGAGGGGCCCGGGCCCCCTCGGCCCCCCCCTTATATACGCCCCTGATATGTTAATATTCTGTATTTGGTTAATAGAATATATTTTGATATCTGTGGTAAATCCAGAAAAATTCCTTTATAAGATAATTGCACTTAATTTTCAGAATTTAATAATAGTATCACTATAATACTGTATTGGAACTACATGATCTAGCGGAGAAATACATATAACTCTTTCTGTGCTTCTAGCATTGCTTTGCCGAAGGTATAGAATGATTTGTAAGATCTAAAACTTCTAAATTCTCGATTGTAGAAATGGCACTGAATTGTCTTTAGGAAACTATGATCTAGTCAGCAACTGCATCAGATGATTGATATACTAAAAAAAAAAAAAATGAGATTCTTTCAATATTAACTGAATCGTTTTGAAACACTACAATGTAGACAGTAATACAGACTCTAGGATAAATAAATAAATTCGGTATTACACAAATATAAACCGGAAGTGAGGGAAAGGCGGAGAATGTAAAACGTTTCATTTGAATTCAAGCTCTTGTAGTCTAAATCAGTGCTATTCAAACATTTTCAATAACGCGATCCAGAATCAGTTGCTTGACTGTAATCGCAAATCACCCAAAAAAAAAAAAGAAAAGTGAATAAGCACAAATAAATAAAATAAATTAATTTTAAAAAAGTCTAGAAAATATCGAGTATTTAGTATTTAATGTATTTTGTAAATATTGATAGCTAACTTTTCATTATATTCAAAGCAAAATAAATTAAAACAGTAATAATCATATATGTGTCTGTAACGGAAGACCAGATGAATCAATTTCACATGTCGCTCATTCATCAGCTACATATATACCATAAATATAATTCGAGAACTTGTTACGCAGTAATTGGATGCTCAGCTTCAAATGTAAGAGCGTTTTAGAGTTACATTCTTTTATTTATTCATCAATGTAATATTCCAAAATAAATTCGTGTATTATATCTGCAATATCTTCTGAGAAAAGTTTCAGAAATGTAAATATATAAATCGAATTGCTCTTAAAAGTAATTATTTTATCGCAATCACGTGAGTTTTATTTTTAGTTAATTAATAAATCTTAATTTTGTATCTTTTTATCTTTCTACGCAGATTTGAGAAACACTGTTTCTGGCCATTCCTATAACAGCGTGGAATTATTGCATTTTTTTTTTTTTGTATTTTCTCTGAAAAACTTCAATCAGTTCAACCAGTACCACTTTGTTCTTCGGATTCCTTTCTCTATAATTTGTTTTTGTTGTCACTTCTGTCACTTTTTTTCCTTCATTCTTGTCCAATCATTTAATTCTTCATCTCTGTCTGTTCGACTTCTGTAATGATTACATTGAACTCGATTGGAAAGTTTTTCAGTACATAATTGATTCCTGTTTTTTTCTCTTCTTTAATCGTTCTACATTTATTCGTTTATTTGAATGAACTTTTATTGAAAACTAAAGTCTAATAAGATCTACTTGATTAAAGATATTTCTTGTTAAGTGCACGTGACCTATCTGAAATAACTGTTGAAAATCATATATAGTCTCATTCACCAGGAAGTTGCAGCAATTTGCTAACTTGTAAGATACCGAGAACAAAATAGTTCCAATCTAAAGCTTACAACGGAGCTGTAGGGTTTGAATTTACAATATTTTTAGCCTACTTTCCTAGGCCTTCACGTTTTTTGTAACTTTTAAAAACTAAAATAAACGATCAATATTTTTATATTTTAGTTTGTGTGTTGGTCTTAATCTTTTTTTAAATAGAATATCAATTTTACGCACATAAAACCTCAGTTAAACTTTATATTCGATATCTTTTCCAAAAGGTCCTTCCTTCCGAGGCATTAGGGCGAGAAGAGAACAAAAATTCTTACAGAAAAATATTCAAAACTGAACAATAACATTTAACAATGAGATCAATTGATTTATTTTGTAAACGGATTTGCGCGTGCTTGGATATGAAATTATTCGGCTTAAGAGAAATAATGCGAATTTAAGTAATTTATTCAGAAATGAAAAATTTCTATTGTATGTTTTGGATAAGTTTTGGGAATTAAAAAGAATATGCCTATTTATTTCGGTGTGTATTGGAATAACAGGGGATTAAATTATGAACCAAAAAACGAGGTCTTCGTAACATAATAATCGGGATTATTAGGGTTATTCAAAAACTATTTGTCTTAGAAAGCTAAAATGTTACGAAGCTGTGAGTTCTTGTCTGTCCCATTTTACTAATATAGCGGAGTTCATAACTAAAATCGAATGCGTTATCATTCGTGATTACTTTGTTTTTTAAAAAAACACTTTATTTTGTAAAATGACAATTTGATTACAGAGATATGTGGATTTATTATTTGATTGACAGTAAATGTTTGATCTACTTATTTTCTTTTTAATTATAAAAAACCTATTACAAAAGTGATGTAGGAGGCGTCCATTAATTACGTGAGGTGTTTTTTAAAAAATTTGGACCCCCCCTCCCATTTGGTGAGATTTCTCCTATAATTTTTAAATAATTAAATATATTTGATATTTTCGTGTATTTTGCTTCCTACCTCTAAATACCTGAGTTACTGATGTCGTCTTGCAAATACATGTTTTCTGTGAAAGAAGAAAAGAAAAATGATGCTACGTTTAAGGTGCACTATAATGAATTAAATTTAATTTTGTAAAAGTGAAAAAATAGGCTGCGACACCCTAATTCTTCACTCACTCACTCCATGGGCTTTCCTCTAATGTTATAATTGGACTAATATTTGGGGATACCCTTCACTGGGTGTTCGAAGAGATATGAAAATCAGATGCTATTTCATATTTCTTTGAACACACAGTGAAGGGAATCCCCAAATACGAGATTAAAAGCCATTTCACGACGTATCACATACTGAATTGCTTCAGTCGACTTCTACTAGATCTAACTTTTACTCAATCTACTAGCTCACACATGACGTCAACACACAAATGGGGCTTTATGAAATGTTGGATCAAATATTTAAAATTGTAAAAGAAATTGGAACAATCTTATTGCAAAAAGTAAAATTCCTATTTAAGACTAATTTATTTGCTTTGGATAATTAATGTTTTATTATTTATTACAGTCAAAATTAATTATTTTGTACTATTAAATTGTTCGCTTTTCCCTCTAAACTGAACGGACAACGCATCAGATGATCTTCCATTACGTTAGGCGTAGTTGTGTTCATTATATTTCACAGAGAAGGATATTTGTTTATTAAAGAATGTATTAAAGATTGTGTGAATTAAATTGTAAAGTAAACAGACAACAATCAAAAGAAAACAAAAGTTATTAAATAACCGTTTAAGATAGATTCTTTTATTACAGAGAATAACGCAACTAAATATGAAGGAATTAGTAGAACTTAATAGAAAAAAAAAAAGATGTTGTTGCAGTTTTTTGTTTTGTTTTTTTATGGTTCGCAACGAAATTCGATTAGCGTGTTCCATTAGCGAATCCGTAGAATTTCAAGAGAAATATACTGAGGTGGTTTCCCTTTGCCTTCCTCAGGGAATCATTACGGAATGATTTCAGATCTGAAGATAAAGATGAAGAAGCAGACAAAAACAGGAAAGGAAACTTTTCACAAACATCCATACCCAGGCAAGGATTTGAACTCAGTTTTCGACATATCTCCGTCATGGCAGGCCGCAGCCTTGCACACGAGACCACGCTGGAACAGCAGAAAAAAAATAAAAAATACAAATTGACAGAAAGAGATTAATCAATTGTTCTTTGACTATGATGTCTCACCTACTATGATATTTGATCGATGGGCGTCCATTAATTAAGTGAGTTGTTTTTTTAAAAATTTGGACCCCCCCCCTCCCCCTTGGTGAGATTTGGTAAGGTGTGGTGGGACCCTCACGTGAGAATTCCCCTATAATTTTTAAATAATGAAATTTATTTGATATGTTCATGTATTTTGCTTCAAACCACTAAATACCTACAGCGTTACTGAAATACATTTTTCTGTGAAAGAAGAGGAGAAAAATGATATTACGTTTCAGGTGCAATATAACGAATTTAATTAAATTTAGTAAAGCAAAAAAAAAATAGGTTGCGACACCACCTTCCCTAATTCTTCACTCACTCAATGGGCATTCATGTGCTTCCTCTAATGTAATGATTGGACACATGACGTCCATGTCTTTTGGTAGCATAGGAAGACAGTCATTAGACGAATCTACATCCCCCTCGTGCAGCCACTCCAGCCTATCGTCACTTGCGCGGAGCTTGTTTCAAATCGGGGAATCCCGGGCATAGACAATATTACAAAATATTATAATCTGTTATAATATGTATAGTCTCTGAATTAAAAAGTTGACGTGAGATTTTCATTGACCCTCTCCCCTCTCCCTTTAAATGAGATTTGGTAAGATTTTGCTGGACCCCTCCCCCATTTTGAGCTCACGAAATTAATGGACGCCCTCTAGATGAATGAAATGTGGCGCCCTCAAGCGAGCGAACTATGAAGTGGATTCTCTAGATCTATTTATTTTTCATCATTTGATCTTAATATTTTCAGTTTTTATGATGTTTACGGTACCAAGTGTACATTATAAATAAATAAATAAATAAATAAATAAATAAATAAATAAATAAATAAATAATGTTGCTTTTTGTTTTTTCTGAATCCACAGTCATGTTGATTTTTTTTTTTCTTCCTCTTGTAGGAGCCTTCTATCAAGACGGCACTGGACCAGAAGACAAAATGGATGACGGTTTACCACCGGGAACTACGTACACGTACAGGTGGATGGCCAGACCCGATTACGGCCCTACAAAGGCGGACCCTAACTGTCTCAGCTGGGCCTACCATTCTCACTTCATGGCGGAAAACGACATCAACACGGGAGTCATGGGAATCATGTTGATATGCAAAAAAGGTAAAGCTACACTTCTGTGTTATTTCGTACAGCAGACGTTGAGACCAGTGACATCTTCTGCTATTAAAAATCTTCCTTTGTTTTAAAAGAATACGACAGGGCAGGAGATTCTCAAAAACAAGAAACCTCAAAGTCACAGGTTCATAACAAATGGATGACAAAATGGCGACCACCAGACAACAAAATACAGGAAAAAGGCGGGAAAAGTAAAATTCATCTTTGATGGCTTGTTATAGTGCAACAACAACGAATATCGGGTTACAAAATAAATATCTAAAAAGAGGAATGCCGACATTTTTTAAATACTAAATTTGCCTTCTCAATGGATGGTCGAGAAGTCTAGTTCGAATTTCCTTGAACGATATTATGTTCTCCCACTTTCTATCTCCATGAAGGACCTTTTCCGTTCTTTCTTCTGATTTCCTCTGCATTTTATTGATTTCTACGTGATCTAGTATTTGCTCTTGGCACATCACAGCCTCCTTTGCTTTTTTTGCCATTAAAAATCGCACAGCGAAATCAGAAACAACACTTTGTCAATTAAAAGAGTTGACTTATATCTGAAATTAAAACAGAATGACAAAAATGTCAATCATTTCATTTAGTTTACTTGAGAATACAATAAAGTTTCCCAAAATTTCTTACTTGTTAGTTAAAATTATCTCTACATTAACTTAACTAGGTTTTTAATTCCAGGAATTAGATTAGTAAGTGCTATTTCAAATTTTTAAAAATTAAAAGTTTGCAATTAATGCACGGAAATCGAAAATACATCTAAGTAATCTTATAATAAAAGATTTTTCACTTTTTTTTAGTTCCTTTTAATTTTAGCTTTTAATTGTTACAGGCCCTGGCATTTAACTGATATGCATTTTTTTTTCGATTCTCATCAACCACGGTTTTCCAGTGTTTAAAAGCATTTGTATGCTTATACAGTTCTTATTTTAAGATGGCCTCTACAAAATTATATGAAAAATAAATTTTATATTTCTATTTATAAAGAAAATAAATCAATTTCAATAACATTCCTACATATCGACATTTAAAAATATTTTTAATAAATAAAGTTGAAATAATTAAAGATATAGTCGTCGGAATCGCAATGATACCTCAAAAGCAAAAATAAACTCCTATTAGCATCAGTACAGAGACTTCGGTTGTTTTATTGGTGACTGCTCTTGGCTGATGATCGCCACAGAGACTGAAACAGCTGTTCCTGGACGTCACTTGGTAAACAATTTTAATTAAAGATATGTTTGAGAAATGTTCATTCTATAATTTTAAGTTATATGTTAGTATTTATATTTTATCTAACCGTCTTTATCAAATTGCTTATCATTAATCTGATAAAGGGAGACGATTATAACTTGCTACGTTTTTATAAATATTTTCAATATTATCCTATCATTATCCGTCATATTATCATTATTATTGACCTTTAAGTTGGAATTTTGTTTATTTATTTAATAATTTACTTATAATTATGTTAAGTTAGAATGAAAAGTATTCTTTAGTAAAAAAAATATTAAAAATACAATGTTAAATACAAATTACTTGCGACTATTTAAAGTTTAGAAAATTTTGAAGTTATGAATAAATGAAATAACTAATGTTGTGAATTATATCCCATTAGAACGACTAGAAATCAGGAAAATACTGAATAATCTCATTGTCTGATAAATTTTCGCAAAACGGTCAACTGCAAATGCTGGCCCAGCATATTCCAAAAGCCATAGAAAATACAGTCGTACCTCTACTTAACGAAGTCGCTAAATCCCGAAAAAAAGTTCGTTATATGGAAAATTCGTTAAACAGAGATTCACCTTTTAAAATTACTTTAAACTACATAAAACAGATTTAAAATACATAAACAATAAATATTATGAAAAAAAGTAATAATTTTAATGACTAAAGCATACATTACCACATGCGAACTTAAATTTTACTAATAAAGTCTGTCAATTTTGTCCGAGTTTTTTTTTTTTTTTTTTTTTTGAAAAAGTGTTTTCGCTCTTAGTACGTCTCGCATCTTTACAATGCATCAAAACCCACTTCAGGCATATTTTCTTCAAATTGTAATCCGCGTAGGGTTGTTTCAAATGACTTTTAGCATTTCATCATACGAAGGTTTTTTGATTTCTTGCATGAATAAAATAAGTCAAACAGAAGTGGAGGACCCTGAGACCCTGGTCAAACTGTTCAGCTAAAATAAACACATAGATTATTATAAACTACAATTAAGAAATTTCAAAGAATTTAGCACTGATTGCCATAAAGGATTATTTCTTCAAATGTCTTTTTTTTTTAATGTGAAAACACCAAAAATGAAATGCTTTGAAATACTTGTATTTCAAATGTGACATCCGCTAATGCAACAGTACAAATTTTTCTGAAGAAATAAATAAAATAAAAAAAATTAAATTCTCATTTTTTATTTAAATTGTTTACCTCGGGTTAACGTTAATCATACCAAGTCTATCGCAATTTAATAGATTAAGGATTAATATTTTACATGTTCAAGACAATGAAATATTGATAGAAACTGAAGAGAAGAGATAATATCTGAAGAGATATCTGAAGAGATAGAAACTAAATGCCTTTTTAGATACGTGAGTAATGACTAAGGCTATGACCGTCTTCATTAGATTCCAATGCTTTTCAATGGGAATTTTTGTCCACTTCTCGACCGAATCCTTGATATGAAGCCATTTGGAAAGATTTCAAATATAAGAATTATATAGTCCTCGAACATGCATACCAAGTTACAAGAAGATCCATCCAGTGGTTAAAAAGTTATTAGCGAAACACACACAAAGAGTGGCTGAATTAATGAGCTTAAATTTCCCAACGGAAATAGAGTAAACTATCAAAATAGTTAATTTGCTCATGTTTATAAAATATCTTTCTTTTTAATGGATTGCCTTATTTTGGAAAGTTTCGAAATATAAGCAATGAAAAGATGAAGATATGCGTAGTAAGACGTTAGCCTTCATTAATACAGCTAATTGAGCAATTACGCTCGCCAGGGAGCTTAATTGGTTCAGGACATCCGCATAAATTTTCGTAATTCTTTTGCACTACGAGCCTAATTTTTCATCAGAAACAGAACAATAAAATTAGCTTGAGTCAACAGAAGGGGCCATTTGAATGCTTTTCACGCAAAAGTTATGCTTCCCGCTGATTGCCGCCCCCACGCTGCGGCCAACGGTACCATTCACCAAATCCTTGTTCCGGTATTGTTCAGAATTCAGCATAATTTCGCCCGGTGTCTCATAGGTTATAGATAACGGATGTAATTAGGAAAAGAAGGATTTGCTCATATTCAAAATGCCTTTTTAGATACATGAGTAATGACTAAGGCTACGACCGTCTTCATTTTTCAGTGAAAATTACGTTTTTACAAGAAATTCACGTAGCCACAAACACGTGCAGTGGTTTCACGTAGCTTAAATAAGAAAATCAGTCAGAATTTTCTTCTTCCTTTTTTTTTTTTTACTAAAAATTCATTAAAACTTCCACAATTCAACTAAATTCTTTCTTTGAAAATTATCAAATAAAAACCGTAACAGAATAACCTATTTTTTTCTCAATTTCAACAATTAAATAATTGTTGAAATGAAAAACCATCCATGCCTAATTTTTTTTTAACACTGAAAACAAAAGAACGCCGCGGAAAATAAGGAGAAAACAATTATTTGAAGTGAGAGTAAATAAATAAAATAGGCGAGAAATGTTGTTGTTACACCATTAATTACTGATGTATAAAGAACCCACATTTCACAGGGAAATTTCGGCATCCCCTGATTAAGAAGTTCAACCAAATTTCAATGAAAATGGAACAAATTTAATAAGAAAATACCGAGATACGAAATGAAGTTAATAAGTTACATTTTCACTACAACACAGGATAGATTAATATACTATTATCTCTAATTAATTATTAAATAATGATTTTATTAAAATAAATTTGAGGTTTAACAGAAAATAATGGATGTTTCAATTCTGTCGTATAGAATAAATGAATTTTCATTTTTAAAAATAATTTGAGTGGTGGACGATATTTTTTTGAAGGGTAATTTTTGTATGCGACAGCTGTGCTGTTTATGTTTACGAATATAAAATTTGCATGAGATTTCAATAAAGTCTTATCATTTCATTAAAATTTCAGCTCTTAATTTATAAAATTTCAATTATATAGAGAAACAATATACAAAGCCGGATAGAAATATGCCATTTATTAAAACTCCAATTCAAAGATTTCTGTTTTTAGATGCTAACAGTTTATTTACAGTTTATGTATATATAAGTAATATAAGTTAACATTATTTTTGAATTTTAATCATTTCAAAATTGCAGTTGATGAAATGAAATCTTAGGAATTCGAAACTCATAAGAATACGGTGTGAGTTTTGAAAAGCAATGAAAGAAAGCTAATTAACTTTAATTCTTTTTAGTATTTAGTCGACTAATTGAATAAATTCATTATTTTAATAATTCTTTGCTTGATATTCTCAATATATCATCATGACCCTTACAGCCATGAGCTGTATTTTAGAGTATAATACTAGAAACATAGAAATAGCTATGATTTCTTTTCAATATTAAATGAATGAGGACCAGTAGCCAAATAATTAAGATTATTGCACAGGATAAACCCAAAAGAATTACCCTTCAAAGGGTAGGTGTAAATCATTAGGCCTAACTCTTCCTCAATAATAGCTCATCAAAGACAAGGTAGTGTCAAATTAGTATACATTTTAATCAGGTTTTATATGGATCTTATTTTATATTTATTGTCTTATCTTTTCTAGTTTCATAGGATATTTTTAGCGTACTTTCACACAAAAAAAGGTGTGTGTGTGTGTGTGTGTGTGTCTGTCTCTCTCTCTCTAATATTTTGGAACCTCTGGATGATCTTCTTGTATTTTTGTAAGGATAATAAATACTTCAGCTACCGGTACTTAAATTTTCTTTGTGGGTTCTTGTTCAGTGCGAGAAAACCTCCCAAAGAAAAGAGCTAAAAATGATGATTCTATTAAACCACGATAGATATTAATCCTTTTAGCTAATCCACTAATTCCACTTTGCTGTGATTAAAACAGATTAGTGATTACATGGATTACAAAGTAATGGTGGTTTGAATATCTTTTTGTTTTCAGAAAATATAAGATTTCAGCTTGTTTGTTTTGCAGACATTGTAATTTAGGCTTGTAATTTGTACACGTAGGTTTTTTATTTGTGTAATTTTCACGCTTTAAAATAAATAAATAAGGATTAGCATTCGAAGAAAGTGGGTTTTACGTTTTTTCTTATTCTAAGCTTGAGAAATCCAGTGGCAAAATGAGAAATATGAGTGAAACAGTGATTGTGTTACAGTTTGGCATAGCTTTGAGCAATTAACAAAAAGTTCAATTGATCAATTTTCTACCAGGTCCAAAGCGGTATTGAGGACACGACTAAATGGATACTCAAATCACCGGCAAAGAATTCCCGCCATTTATGACCGAGCCACGGGGCGATTTTTCTGTGTGTTTTATGGTCACCCACTGTAGAAAGCTACGGCAGCTAAATGCTTAAGGCTACCATTTTCTTTCTTTTTTTTCTTTAATTAGCGGTTGGTCGCTAAAGAGTGTCGATGAGAAAAAAAGAAAGAGCCGCTCAAAAAAGGCTAAGAAAAGTGAAAGTGTGTCGGACCACTAAATTAGCGGGGATGTCTCCGATTGACACGCACGCGGACAAGGCGTTCCAGGGTCGTGCAACGCTGGGATGCCAGTTCAATGTCAGCTGCTGGTGGACGAAGCCAAGGAGAAATCAAAGGTCTCTTACAATAGCGCCATCAATAGGACACCTACAGATACCCATTCACAATCTTTTTTTTTTTTTTTTGTTCCTTACAAATATTTGAATATTAAACTTATAAACGAATGTACAAAACCAAGAGAATTAATACTCATACTCAGGATTTTTGACCTGTAATTAATTATTCCTCCAATATTTTCTATTTCATATTATATCTTCTATAGCTTTAGGCTTTATTTGTAATCGTGAAAACCTACTGCCCATAATAAAACTGTTAGTGTAGCAGAAGTTCTTGAAAAACTTCAAGCTTATTTTCTTTACAGCAAAACTTAACGCGGTTATGTTTTGCAAGATAAAATAAACATAAAAATACTTTAATAATGTTTTTTTTTTATAACGTTACAAAGCCCTTTTTATTCTTTTTTTTTATATTTGGTGTTTTTAACTGAAGGGTCATTTGTCCTTTCATCATTAACTGTCTGTCCTTTGTTTATGTTTCTTTTGATTCCACTGAGCTATGAGTACTGGGCGAATCCAACTGATGAAAGCTAGAAACAGTCTGTCTTGCATCCCGATACGAAATTCCCAAAAATAGCAAAGTGAATCTTTAATTGTGTGAGTTTTTGTTTATTTTATCTTGTTCCTTTTTTTGTATTAGATTATACAAAAAAAAAACTATTTTAAAATACAAAACCGAATACAAACCAACTACCTTCAAATTTTCCGTTTCCTGAAAAGTGATTGAATCTGTACTGTTTTCTGTACTGAAAACTGCAATTCGATGAGATGCATTTGATTATAATCAAATCAAGCCACAAACAAATTTCAAATGGATAACAATAATGTATTTTATTATATGTCCTCGGGAATTTCTTGTTAACAATCAGAGAGAGTTAATTGTTTGACCTCTCTGTTGAAATGACATCGACGCAGAAATTTATCACCAATGAGGATCGAAACGGAGAAACACCAAAGATTGATGTTTCGATCAAAGATTTTCTTTCGCCCATAAATAGGCATGCCAAGTTTTAAGAAGAATATTTCGCTGGTTCAAAAGTTACAACGCATCTCCTAAAGCAAGCTAAGAATTGCTTTTTTTATTATCTTATGAATCAAAACTAATATCATTGTAGACCGAATGCTTAAGGTTTGTTGTAATAGGCATCTTCAAAACAATATAAGAAATTAAAAAGATATTAGAATAAAACTTACATTCTAAAATTTGAATTGCAGTTTAGGTTCTCCACGTAAATTTTGATTTTGATACAAATAACTTAGATTTTTTAAATAAGGCGTTTGCTCATTATTAAAAAGCTGTTCTCACGATAGAAGACTGCTGTCTGTGCTCAGATACTAACGCGAGTTTATTCAGATTCAGTTCCTTTGAAGTCCAGGGATAGTAACTTCCATTTTAAGGTTTATACTGAGATTATTTTGTTTGCGGCAACACAGAGTATCTTAAACTTCTGCAATTTCTTCGTGGAATGAACATTAAACATATTCCGTTTGTCTTGTTTTTAGCTTGATATCGTACTTTTGGTTTAAATTTTTTATTGTAAGACGCGCATGAAAAAATAAAAAAGGTTTTAAAATAGGCATATCCGTCCATCCTTTGTCTCTTAATCACGATAACTCTAAAACAACATACCCTGACCAGCTGAAATTTTAGAGGAAGGCTTGGGCCTCCCTGGGGGCCTCATACATCTTATACGATGTTGGAGAAACAAATAATGAAGAAAGTAGTTTTTAAAACAAAGGATTTAGCCATAAGTCAATATTTTTTTTTATTTTCTTTTTGTATATTTCCTTTTATGTAAAAATACAAATATTATTAAAATTCAATAATAAAAACACACTATATACATCTAAAAATTTGTATTTAAAAATATTTAAAAGTTGCTGTACACATTACATTGTCGGTTGCAGAGAGCTTTCGGACCCTTTAGGCAGCGGTCCGTTTTCAATCTTACTAAATCTTACTTAAATCCAAAACATTTAACTCAAAAATATATTTTAAATTAAAGCAACAAAACTTTTAAAGTAAAGTCAAGTTATCAAATCTACTAGGCCTATTAATTTTCCTTTCCATCTGATCATAATATAG
>JAFIDM010002131.1:90576682-90610218 GCA_023159025.1 Thereuonema tuberculata
AGTATTATAGCGTATTTAAAATAATAACAAATTGCTAAAAAAAAAAAAAAGGTAGCGATAGCGATTAGTAAACCAATAACAATCTTGATTACCTAAAAACGGAATTAAAATTCGCTGTTGAAAACAATGAAGTATTAATAGAACACATTGTTTAGATTCTAGTCTTTTCGATTATAAATTCTTTTGTCAGCTTCTCTACAAGGACGCATTACGAAAAGATCTCAAATATAAAAAAAAAGCTAGATCGTCCTTAAATAGATTCATCACCACTGAATCCACCAGAAATTAAATAACAAATAAAGAAATAAATTTCATTTCCATTCGAATTTGTATCGTGGATATCTATTATTATCCCCTCATTAATAATTGACGTGGATTTCGTAGTCGATCAATTGTCGATACTCCATTTATACCTTTATTTTCACTTCCAATTCACCTAGTTCTGTGTACTTATGTATTTCTTAGTTGGATTCTTATTGTCTTCGTAATGTGGACAACCATCACCTGCAATTAGGTTATCGGAAATTCTCTTAATTGAATTGGAGCCTCGGGTTCCTCGTTGTGACGAAGCAGTATTTATTACGATTGTATTCTGGCCGTAAATGACATCTACTCAACGGGTTCTCATTTGCTTAACTTTGTCTATTCTCGCACGTGCTCTTATTTCGGGAGCTTTTTCAGCTTCGTCAGTCTTTTCATTGATTTTCTTATCAGATGAAAATCATGTGATTCTTTTTTTCACTATCAAACATTCAGATCACAGTTTAGTTTACATGTTAGATTTGTAGCAGATGACATTTTGACACTTAGCGTATTATTTCGTAATGTAGTCGTGAATTGTAACGTTCTGGAAGGTTCTACGTACTTCCTTAAAAATACCATAAATACACCTTCAGAAAATTAATTTCCCTTAAGGCATTAGATATAATAGATTTATTTATTTTTATAAATCCCAAATAAAAAATCGTAACATCGTCTTCCATAATGGCGGTAGCACTGTTAGATCGACAATGGCTCCATTCAACTGGAAGTTTTTCATCTCCGAAACAGTTGCGCCGCTCTAGCGGAAAAGTCGAACACTATTAACTCTTGATTTTTTTTTCTTCCTGAAACGAATATCGTTTTGTAGATTCCGTTTATTACGAATCACATCAATATTTCAACGGCTAACGGGAAGATAATTTTTATTTATGTATTCCCTTTAGCTGGACTCTTTGTTTATAAATAAATACAAATAATATACTCTTT
The DNA here is from genome assembly GCA_023159025.1 of Thereuonema tuberculata. Taxonomy (NCBI): domain Eukaryota; kingdom Metazoa; phylum Arthropoda; class Chilopoda; order Scutigeromorpha; family Scutigeridae; genus Thereuonema; species Thereuonema tuberculata. The sequence continues at coordinate 90,577,931 of JAFIDM010002131.1, forward strand.
GTTTACACGAGATCTCATCATTTTTAGCTACTTACAAAAGTTAATACCGTGTAGAACTTTTGCTGTACAATTCCTTGCCGTCGACATCGCTATAAAAGCATCGCATTGTTATCCTGTCATTGTTGATGGAAATAAATGTTAGTTTATTTACAATTAATAAAATTTAACATGCATCTATTCTGAGATAATTTAAACGCATTCGTGCTTAAAACAATTTGAAAAAATATTATTATAAAACTTATAATACAGTAGATAATATTATAGACTGACTTTCTGGGAAAACAGAATTATATAAAAACAATTTATTTATTTGCTTATTTGTTTGTTTATTCATTTATTTACTTGTTGCATTGTTATTTTATTTTTTTAGAAAAGACATTATTAATTTATTTCCCGCCATTTCTACCACTGCTGTAATGAAAGCCGAAAATCCAGGTACCTGGCTGGTGTCGTGTCGAGTGGCCGAACATTTTCAAAGTAAGTTTCTTATCAAATAATCCTAAATTTCCTATGAAATGACTGCACCTGCATCCCCATAAAAAGCATCGCCATAAAGACACAACCATTTCGTTCTTCTGTAACTCTATGATATTTAGGTAAGGATACAGTATGGATGTTTGTATAAAAGTTGAGGCATTCGCATCAGCAGTAAAAGATAGATTGTTTACGCGATTAACTTGATAGAAAGCTAATTGAATATCGATAACCAAAAATAATTGCAAGAGTTGCTGTGTCACTTATTGAACCTGTTCGCTTGTCCCACTACAATGGCGGAATGAATTTCTATAAAATTTTAGCTTATGCACAGTCCAACTAAACAAAGGCACATCCATTCAGAAACCCATCGCTAAAATGTCTAGACTGATTTTCTTAAAATGTGATGGGATGCTTATTACAATTTAAATATGAGCACGGTTATTTTGATCTGCACTACCTCCCCCCAGTCCTCAAATGGACCCGTATTTTTGGCATCAATTATGAGAATGGTTGAAAGGGGGTGAAGACAAAAAAAAAATCATGCTCATAATTTACGTTGGATCACAAGGAAATATGTTACCAAATTTTACAGAAATCCGTCTAACCGTTGTAGCGAGGTAAGGAAGGGGGCATTTTTTGAAAGATGGACGGAGTGGATTTCAAACTAGTTAGGCCTATGTCTTAAGATGGACCATATATAAGCTACGGACAAATTTCATTGAAATCAGCCCAGCCGTTTCAGCGTGATTCGTGTGCAAACAAACAAATGGACCAACAGAGAAGAAAAAATGAACCTTTTCTTTTAGTGAAATACTAAGACTTCCCTTGCTGTTTACAGTTGTTAAATAATTGAATCTGTAATTGAAATGCTGACGGTTCCAGACTTACGTACTTAATATGTTCCACAACCCTTTATGTATTTAAGCCAGTTGTTATGTTTGTCACATTTCATACAATTCTGTACTGACAGACAGACGTATTCAATGAATGATCAATATTACACCTCTATTTTAAGCAAAAATTTAGTTATACAATACAATGCGAACGGCATAACAGTTACCTTAATAGAATTCTGACAAACACGGATCTGTTTTTGGTTTTTTTTGGCTCAAATAAGTGGTAATGCACTCAATTTTATTCGCACATATTTCGAATGATATGCATAGGCGCTTTTCACAAACTTAATGAATATTTCTAACAGAAGTACGACTTTATGCTTGTTGGTTTAAAGGTTTTTTGATGAGCGAACGTACTTTCAGAGCCAAAGAAGTGCTGAAAACTTAACAAAACCAAAAAAAAAGTTACGAACCAGGCTGTGTTGTCTTTTGTTATTTTGGTTTCTTTGTATGTGTATTTGTTTGTTTGTTTACAATGTTTCCCTAATTTTCTTTGTTTGATTTTTAGATGGAATGCAGGCTTTGTTCCATGTTCTTCCGTGTGGAGGCCCAAGAGCCAAGAAACATAAGTTGTACGGGAAGATTCGAGAATACTTCATCGCAGCCGAAGAAGTGATTTGGGATTACGCCCCCACAGGACTCAATCAATTCACACAGAAGCCTCTGGGGAAAGACAAGTAAGAACATGTTCATTAGTAGAAAGGAAGCGGTTTTCTATTATTTAATTAGCAGAGTATTTATTAATTATGTTTTTCGCACATATTTCGCAAAGTATTAGATTTGTTACTCAATCGGTTTTGTTTTTGATGATAAGTCAATCAACCAAACATCTCCAATGACTGACTGTTGATATTATCTGCAAAATGAGTGAAAAACAAAGAATGACCAAAAACTTTGTGAAATATAATGCTTAGATGACGTTTTTTTAAGTATAGCTTTTAGTCTTAATAGTTCGTGTATCGTTTTGTTTTCTTTTCGATATTTCTTTTTTTTTTGGAATTGCAAGAGCATGAATGGGTGTTGAAAGTTTACAATTTTGAGTTTGGCCGCCGCTCTTTACACTTGGTATATGAGATTCATTTGTACGGTTGATTGTGGTATGTTTGCTGTGTGTTTATATGTCTTAGTAGTTACGCATATGTTTTTATCTATCTATCTGTATATCTCTTTGTAAATGTGTGAAACAATGTGTGTGATTTTGTGCTTGTTGTTTGTGGTATTAAAACCACAATGTCTGTCTTAAAATGTATCTACATTTGCATTTTATACGAGTTAATTTGTCTTGTATGTTGTGTTATTTGTCTTGTACTAATTTTGTACGTTGTATTGATATACATAAAATGTCCCCAGAGCTGTAAAATATGAGAATAAGCAGTGGTTTTTTTTTTGGTGTGTACATTTGTGTTTTTAAAGGTATGTATTGATTATAATTAATGAGCAATATATTTATGTATATTTTAGTTTAAGTAACTTATCAATGTATTTGTGAAAGTATGACTATGATGACGCTGTACTGTGGGTGGCATTCCCAATGTCACATTAGCTGCCCGATGCTTCCCCGCATGCGTCAAGCTCTCCGCTCTTAAGACTGGTTTAAGGAAAGCAATGCAGGAAAGCACTACTTCGCAATGTAACATTGGGAATGCCACCCTCAGTACATCTCAGTAACAATACTCTAATTTCAATAGGAAAGTAATTGAGTTTTAATAGCAGATATTAAAGTTTAATGTTTATGTTTAGATAAAATTATATAGCAGTATTATATTCATTTGCAGTTTTTCGCTAATTTTTGATGCAATTTCTGTATGACATAACTTAGTATACTCCTCCTTCATATTTATGTTAATTAAATGTACAAATAATATAAGCTTAGTAGAGGAATTTTCCTAACCAGTGAGATTCCTTCAATATTTCGACTCGGTCCTTCAGCCTTCTTCAGTAGAAGTTTGAGGATTACTGTTATCATGTATTATTTGCATATTCAATTAATTTTTTGAAGTGGATTCAAGAGGTTCCTGAACCATTAATAACTTGTAAAAAGACCGAATAAACTTCAATTAAACCCTTTATCTTTTCTTTCCAGTGTTACAGCTGCTTTCTTTGGTTCTAAGACCATCGGAGGAGTTTATAAGAAGGTGGTTTACCGAGGTTACACCGATTCCACCTTCACGAAGCGTCTACCACAGCCAGAGCACCTGGGAATTCTGGGGCCTCCGATTCGAGCTGAGGTGGAAGACGAGATCCGTGTGGTTTTCTACAATAAAGCCGAACGTCCTTATTCTATTCAGCCATTCCGAGCCATGTTCGATAAATCCCAGGAAAGCACAGTTTACAACGATGGACATTACAGTAAGAATAGAAGAGCTATTTAAAACACGAATGGAATAAAATTATTATTACTTTTACATGACGTTTTCTAAAGAAATTGATATTATCGTTGAATTTGTCACTGTTGTATTATTTATATTAAATGGAGGCATACAATTATGATAAAATAAAGATCGTAAAATGATAGGAAAAGGAGAAGACCAAAAAAATAAACAATATTAAAATTCGCTGCATTATTAAATCATTAATTAACTATTTTACAAAAATTCAACGTGCGTGAAACACTTACATGAGAAATAAATCAAAAACGCGAAGACTAGAGTTCACTGATCTGTTTTTGGAGATTGTGTAAACGGTAATTTTTTGTATTATATATATATTTCTTGTTTAACAATTAATCCCTTACATGCTAAGCGATCGCCAGCGGGGATTAATTGATTGGTCTTTTTATTCTTTATTTAGGTTTTGATGTTTTTTTTAATACGGAGGGGCACTGTGGTGTTTGCTTTTGTTTTCTTTATATGTTTTCTGAGTTCACTGAGATGTAAGATACTGGGTGGGTCCAACTGACGATGGTCAGGAATCCTGAAATAGGCTATCTTGGATTCCCGGTATCATAATTTTTAAAAACAGATCAGTGAACCTTAGTCTTGTGCGTTTTTGTTTTATTTCACTTGTAATTACCTATTTCTTACTTGTAATTAACTATTTCTTAACTATTTCTTATAAAAAGTTTCAAATCAGAAACTGTAAATTCTAATTTTATTAATTACAGTGTATCTGAAATCCCTAACGGAACTTAAATCTACATTTTTGTTTTTAAAAGCAATATTGTTGTTCTTTTGTTTAGGAAGCGCCCAATTTGGAGTTCCACCAGGAGGCACGAAGGTGTTCCGCTGGCAGGTGCCTAAATCCGTTGGTCCAACTGATAAAGACCCCTACTGTCTTACAGGCAGGTATCATTCGGCGGTGGATTTCGTTCGAGACAGTTATTCTGGTCTTGTGGGTCCGTTACTTGTGTGTAAAAAAGGAACTCTCGACAAATACGGGAAACAGGTGAGAACTTTGATAAATATATATACTTACATCAAGCCTTTTAAGTAATACATAATAATACAAATATATTCTTCTTCTTAATAACTTTACAGTATTTCAGAAACATTTGCTGTTTCCTTCACCAGATATAATGGACAGAAAGCAAATATGTTCTTTCTCCATTATACCTGATGAAGGAAACAGCAAATGTTTCTGAAATATTGTAAAGTTATTAAGAAGAATATAATATTTGTAGTATTAGTTATTTGTTAAAAGGTGAGAACTTTGATTGCTAAGTAAAAAACTGTCATTGATTGAAAATTATCAAAAGCAAAAACTAATTCTAAGTTTCTTTTGCACTTTCATTTTGACAAGTGTTGGAGAAAAGAATGGAGATTTGTTTTTTGAATATATCTTTCATTCAGTTAATTCTTTCAAAATTCAAGCTGTACTATATGAAATTCGAATTGAAATAATTATTCTGTAAGGTCGTAATATTCGTTTCAAGACAGTAACACATTGCCTTTCTCTATATATTTTTTTTTTTTTATATTTTCCATTCAATGAATCTGTTTCTTTTTAATTTCAGAAATTCGTTGACAAAGAGTTCTTCATTATGTTCTATGTGAGTGATGAGGCCCAGTCCCATTACTTCAATGAAACCCTGGCTCTTTTTGCTGAACGAAAACCCCATCTAATGGTGGACGTCGAGGACGAAGACTTCCAAGAGTCCAATCGAATGTATTGTAAGTATTGATTCCAGTTGAAAGACCTTTCGATGAGGCTTATCAGACCACTCAGTCTGTACGTATGTCTCCACCTAATAACCTTTGAACAACTGGATGGATTTTCTTTAACTTAGTGTAAAAACAATGAATTTTAATCCCCGTTTAGCTAATCCATTAATTAGCGCGCATTTTAACATGATTAAAATTAATCTGAGTTCGATAATTTGAACACGTAATGCGGATTTAATTAATTTTTTTTTTATTTTTTTTTAGAAAATGCAAAATTTATTTAAATTTAGCAGATATTAGCATTTGAAAATAAATGTAGGTTTTTGTTTTTGTGGTTTTACGACTTAATAATAATAATAATAATAATAATAATAATAATAATAATAATAAAGAAATTGTAAAAAAAAATCACATTTTATGGAAAGTAGGCTTTAAATTCTTCAAAATTTTTGTTTTGTTTTTGCTTTTTTTTTCTTTCTTTTTTTTTAAACTTATTCTTCATTGTTAATAAAACAGCGACGTGAAGATAAAATAAATTAAAATGGAAATTTAAAAATTAAAAAAAAAAAAAAATTCTCACACAACAAAACGAATTACCGTATTTCACCGCATAATCGTTGCAGTTGTTTTACAATAATCGATTGCCACAGGATTATCACACAAACAACAGAAATAAAAACCACTGAAATCAAAAACCATTATTTATTATTAAAATACATTCGTCAACTTCGTGATTTGCATTCATTCTCAGTATTACTAAAAAAACTCTTGTCTTGTCGTTGTTCAGTGCTGGATGGAAATATTTTGTAGTATTTGTGACTAGTTTTAGGGATTTAAGTTGGAGAGAAATCTGTTTACGCTGTTTATTTTCTTGATTTATTCGAGTGTCTACAACTTTTATCATATTTTAAATATTAATGTAATTAAAAATCTGAAACTGTAAAATAGAAGTTAAATCTTTAGAATTTTAATTTAAAAAATGCAATTTGATTTTATCGTTGCTAGTTTTAACAATAATAATTCCCAAAGTTGTTCAAAAATATTTGTTATTGTCTTTAATATTTTAGAAAAATTTTACAAAATTTTGGCAATTAAAAATTATGAAGAGATTCAGGAACATTACTGATTTTTTATAGTAATTTTACTACAAATTAAGAAAAGAGTTTACAAAAATCCTCAAAGTTGAAAATCATAACCAGCTTGGCTTCAATTTTATTTATTTTTTTAAAAAAACTATTTCGAAAAAAAAAAACAAACAACTTTCAAATTGTAATTGTTTAATTGTTTTTTAATTAGTTTCTTTAGTTTCTTTATTAATAGTAAATTTTCTTCAATGCTATTAATACCCAAAAATTTCCTCTCTATGCAGGGCATTGTAGGTTTGTTCTAATGTCTATAATAATTGTGTGGAAGAGAATAAAAAGAAACTCCAAAGTAATTTTAATCGAAATACACTTATACAGACAAAAACTCTATCCTAACTTATGAGACATTTACATTTTTAGGGGTACAGGTGTAGTTTGTAATAAGAAAGATCTCTTCTAAGTTCGGTTCATAAGGGGCCAATAGCTACGGAGCGAGAGGTTAAAACTGTCTAAGTTTTCGGTATTCTTAAGCCTCAATAATCGCTACAATTTAAAAACCAACGAAGCTGTATTGTTAGAGGTAGGTATGTAATTATTCTATTGATTTGGCAAAAATTGGACCAGGAAATGAGGAGGAAGAAGCTAAAAGCCATCAACATCGCGAATGAACAGTCATTTTATGAATGACTATATTTTTTCTTTTGTTTTCATTCAAAAATATATGGGACAATTATGTACTTATATAAGTAAAACATCGACGCCGTATTGCTTTTAAAATGGCGCTCAGAAGATTGCCATTGAGCAGTGATTATCCAATATCTCCGTGTTTTTCTAATTTTTGGTGGAGATATTTGTACTCTGTATGAAAGTTACAGGGTCAGAGTTCTCGGACTTTTAAAATGTATTGCGGAACAGGAAGCATAAAAACTTTACAATATATATATATAAATATACATATATTTTGAAAGGTTTGTATGTTATTTGAATACTTTACCTGTAACTGTATTAACTTAATCTTTTATATTAGAACATAGAAAAATATTTTTTGTTGGCCCAAGGGAGGAATAAAAATGATTTTTTTTATCGCTTTTCTTTCATTGTACCTTTCTTTTTTGTATCATTGCATTGTGAGGATTTCAAGGGAGAGAGTTCAACCGTAACCCGCCCCCTCTTCCAAATTAGTGAAACCTAAACTATAGGCACCCACTAATACTTGATCACCTTCACCTAGATCGCAATGAATTGGAGAAAAAAAGCACTGAATGACATGAAAACTAAGAATTCAATAATCCAAGATCACACCCACCTACATCAGACACCAAATGGCGTCAGGCCTGTTTTCACCAGTTTTCCATTCAAGACAGAATTAATATTAATTCCATCTTGATATTAATTTAATTCATAGAATTGACATTTATGTATTGAAAAAGCCCAATTATTTTAAGATAATAGTTTTCTTGTTAGTTAGACGTAAACCATTTAGTCTGGGTATAAATCTTGGTTGGTGAATTTATCCAAGTTTTTAAAAAAGGAACTTTAAACATTTTAATAGATTATTCAAAGGTGATGGTTTCTAGAAACATCGAATAGCGGAATGTCTATGTAAATTTTATAGAAATATTTAGAATAATATCTCTTTGATCGACAGCTTAATTAAAGTGTACTTTAAATCATTGATGTAGTAATAGAGATACAGGGTGAAAAATGAAGCATTAAATACATAGTCCAAAGAATAGCTTTATATTTATTATTTATTCTATTTTCAATTTGATTTTTCTCTTCTAGTCCAGCGAATAAAAGAAATCAATCTATAAATAAAGCAGTCAGTCAGTCAATTCCATGGCAGATATTCCACAGCTGAAACCAAACGGTTGAGAACCGCTGTAATACAGAGAAAAGAGTTTAACTTCTGTTTAGTAAAATATTACGTAAAAGTCCAACAATTCTTTTTGAAATACCGTGAGCATGACTTGCGATCTGCCAACTTACGTAGACTTTCGATTGGAGCCATAGCTCGAAGTTACTGTGTTTGCTTCCGAGTTACATACACTTCGCGTACGCTGTGTACACTGTTGCTCGCGTTAGTACTACTTACGTACGTTTCATCAGATTTTTTTCAAAGACTGTTCGCGTCGCATCCCTTCATATTTGACTGTTTCTCTTTGTAGTTAAATTAATATTAAAGTGTTTATAATGCTTTCTTAGGATTAAAATGGCAATTAAGTTAATAAAGCACATAGGATGTAAGACAGGGTAGTCCGGCTGTTATTTAGATTCGCACGACCCAGTTTTTCTCGACGATCCAGTTTGAATTTGATCATTCCCAGTGCAGTTACGCATGCATATGTCGATCTTAGTGCATTACGTACATTGATAGGCGAAAGAAAATATATTGTTTCGACTTACAGACATGTCCGGAACCTAACTAGTCGTAATCCCGGGGTACGACTGAATAATATTCAGATAATAAACTAAGTCCACTTAAAATCACAGTTCATCTTACTTTTCATTGTTATCCGAGTTCGTCACTAGATGGCACAGCATCCCTTCGATAAACTTTAAATATTATAAAAATAGAGTGGATTTGTAATTGGATAAATTACTTTTATATTGACCAACATTTAATGATAGTTAATCCCTTGAAGTAATATAAGAAATAAAAATATATATATTTTTAGTTCTAAATTGCTTTATATCTTTTATAATAAATATTATTAAACATCATAACACCAGAAAATAAATGTCAAACTACATTTATTAACTGAAAAAACGAATTTTCAAGGAGATAAAAAATTAATCGTCTCCTCTTTTTCAAGCCTTATATCATGTTTTATATCTTGTTTTCTGTATTGATAAATTCTTAAGCCTATTTACAAATCATTATAACTCAAATTTTAAATTCTTTGAAAAAAAATAGACCTTAGTACATTTTGAAATACGTTGAGAAAATGGCTTTAGTCTGACAATTGTCGTAAATGAGAAATTATGAATAAATAAAACAAAAAATATATATCAAGTCTCCGTCAATAATGAACTGTAGCGTTATTCTAGTGTAGGCTACTTAACCATTCACTAGTATTTTATTATATATTCCTAAAAAAAAGCTAAATAAATTAATAATATAATTAAATACAGTATTCTTTGCAGCTGATTTCTATAATAATATGCAACAACAAATTATTCTGTAAATTTTTTTAATCATTTATTATTTTCTAGTTAAATTGCTTAATTCGAAAAAAAAAATCTTCATGTAAATATATTCATTTAGGACAAGAAAGTAGCTTGTGTATATTCAGTATTTTCTAATCAAGTATTTACGATTCGTCACATTTTACGTAATTTTATTTACCTGAGAAATGATGTATTATTACTGTTTGATAAACAGTCGTGAATATCAAAATCGCGAATATCGAAGATCTGCTATATTTTGCCATTGCATTGCTAAAATATTCATTTTACTTAGTTTTATTTATCTAACAATGCTGTGTCATTACATTTTGATGAACAGTCGCGAATATCAAAATCGCGATTATTCAAGATCTGTTGTATTTTCCCATTGCATTTCTAAAATATTGTTACTGTTCCCCGTAGCTATCAACGGTTTCGTCTATGGAAATCTGGATGGACTGGCCATGTGTAAGGATTCCGTTGTCAGCTGGCATTTGATTGGTGTAGGCGGTGATGCTGATGTACACAATGCTCATTTCCATGGCAACACATTCTCTATACGAGGAGGTAACAGGGACACTGTGTGGTTTATCCCAGAAACATACGAAACGTTAATTATGGTGCCCGATAATCCAGGTAAGCATTTCATCATGATTTATTTTTGATTGTGCAGAAATAAGTAAATAATTGATTGATAGTTAAAACATTCGCTTCACTAAATTTTTTATGTTATAAAGATACTTATTGAAAACTCTTTATATATATTCTGTAATATATTTAATATATTCTGTAGGAATTTTAAACTAACACCTTTGTTAAATATTAGTTATGTCTTTGTAAAAATACTATAAAACTAAAATTCATAACGCTTCTAAGTTAAAATGACATTATAAAAATTATTTTTATGTAAATATGTAAATAAAATTATTCATCATGTGTATTTCCGTATAATAGTAAAAATAGACCATATTCACAAAAGGAATCCAACAAAAAAAGCTTAAAAATAACATGTTTCGGGATAATCTCCCATCATCAGATTACAATATAAAATATACAAAATCGGAACCTACACATCCCGAGTAAAACTTTAAACAGCATAAGAACATAAAAAAATTTTCAAAGTAATAAGTTTAACAATGCTAATGTTACAACTTTAACCAAATGTTGTCATTATTAGTTGTAATTCCTATATTGCTGTTATTGTTGTAATCCATTGGTTTGTTTTTATTCCCAATCTGATGATGGACCCGTAACGGAAACCGTCCGAAACGTGTCAGCTGTCTTTTTTAAACTTTGTTTTTTAATTTTATTTTAGTTAATTGTTGTATTTTTTGGACTTTTTAATGATTTTTTTTTTACACACGTTAAAATTCGTATATATGATGTCTATTCCTTACGAACTTCTTACTTTGATAAGCTTTCAAGTCCATATATAGTAGATGCGCAGTAAGCTTCGAATCGGCTCAGTTTGCTTTGGGTATCGATCACTTGATTTGCGCAGCTTCAGTGTGAGAAAGAGAAAGTTAGAAAAATACAGGTCCAAAGATCATGGTTTAGTTGTCTTAGCAATAGAACAAAAGGTCCCAGAACGCTTCCGTGTAGCGCACGCCCAACAATGCAGCAAAGCTTTCCAAGGCGGTGCTTTCCAAGCGATAGTTAAGTGCGTGATGGGTAATTGCCAGTCTTGCGGCCGGCAACAACATTTTGCGCAGAATCACATATTTTGCAATATCGCATGTTTTCAGGAGAATCACTTAAACCAGACGTAGTTTTTATTCTAGAAAAGTGAGAATTATCAAATCTGTGTGTGTGTGTGTGTTTCAGTTGTCATTCCCTAATAACTTTTGATCCGCTGGGTGGATCTTCTTGAAACATGATATGCAGATTAACGGACTGTAGAGAATTGAACTACATTTGAAAACTTTTCCAAATGGGGTTTTGTCGGGAAATCAGCGTGATTTAAGGCAACAAAAAATTCCCATAGAAAATCATTGGAATCTAAACAATGTCTTTCTACCCTATCTCATTGTCTAAATATGGACATAAATACTTTTAGTTTACCCATTAATTTGCACGTGGTTTGACATTATTACACTTAATTCGATTTGGCAACTTAAGTAAATAGAAAAAAGACATTATAATTTTAAAATAAATGAAATCTTTTTTGTCGTTTTCACGATTTACTAAGAAAAAAAAAAACTTACGGAAAATAGGTTTTAAGATCTTTTAAACTTATTGTCTGTTTATGTTTTTAAGTTCAGAAAAAAAAAAATATGAAATTTGATCAGAAATTAAAATTAAAGTATTATTTCTGAAGTCATCAGAAATAATAAAGAAACCTATTATTGAATGTCTATCAAAATGCTACATCGCTCTTCACTGTTTGAGAACCAGTGTTTGAAGTCCCCGGAAGTTTAAACGCTAATCCCTTACCTTACAAGGATGGTATGAACAGTGCCAAAAAACAGTGGTATGAATCATTCTCATGCAAAACTTAGATGTTGTCGTGCTAGCACCATCCGACGGTGGTATGTTGTATCTACACTAACAAGTGCTTAATCTCAAGATATTGCCACCGAAGACAACAAAATATTGCGTAATTATTTTAGGCAGAGAAAAATGTAGCAATATAGTCACGACATTGAAATATGTGTGTTTTTTGTCGATAATTATATCGATATTATATCGATATTTTGTTTCTTCGCGTTACCAAAGTTCCTCTCTTGGACCTTCAATAGGTGATCATTCAAATGTCTAAGATTTGCAGTTTTGCAAGGGAATGACTCACTCCACTGTTTTAGGGATGGGCGATTTATATTCTAAGCATATTTTCGTGCGGTTCTCAGAGTCCGAGGTCACGCACTTCCCTTGTTAGATATTTTTTGTTATAGTGATTCTATCTTATTTTTTTTTCAATAGGTAAATGGGCTTTGGAATGTAGAACCAACACTCACACAAGAGGGGGAATGTTTACTACCTATAAAGTCAAAGACTGCGAAGGAATCAAAACTGAGTTTCATTTTAGCGGCAAAGTAAGTTTATTTTCAATTTACTGAGTGGCAATCTGTAACCAAACATTGTATGAAAGTCTTCATTTTTATTTATGATCACAAATTTTTTATCGATTAAAAATTAATGATTTAACACATAAAAATGAAATATTATTTACATATCTCCGATTTGAATTAAAAACTTGAATCCACACATTATAAAATTCAAAATTTACAAGTAAGCAACAGCTAGAAACAAAAATTGTAAATGTTTTTAATTTGTAAATTTTGACTATTATAATGTGAGTCAAAATTTTAATTCAAATTTGAGTTTTTTTAAATAAATTTTTATCGTGAAAATTAGTTAGTCCAAAAATTAATTCTTTCTTACAATTTCAGAATTTTAAAAAAGTAATATATTTAAGTTTTGTCTTTGATTTCTATTTCCATGTTTGTCTGTTTTTTAACTGACCAATTTCTAATACTATGTATGTATTATCGTCGCGGTGAGAGTTGAATCCGCGAACACATTATCATTGACTAATTTCTCCAGTATCAATGCCTTGAACTCCGCAGAAAATATCAATCTCAATTATCAAAAATAGGAAATATCAAAAATCTCACATACATCTTCTTGAAATCGACGAGCAACGTTAAGAATAATTCCCTACTTGTTTTTTGAGACCTTTTCCTCGTCGAAATGTTGAATGTGAATCCAACGACCGCCATTTTTTTTTTACATTTGAATGTGACCGACAGGCCAGGAAAGATAAATCTATCATCTGCGTTGCATTCTGGGAGGATCATTTCTCGCCACGAGGACTGTAGATGTATTTCCCGGGTAATCTTAATTAAAAGATTTGTTTTCAAAATCGGCTGTAGAGGAGACAATTGTGCAATATAAGCGTAATTACTAGAATATTTCCCCATATGAACTATGTGGAAACAGTTTAAAAAAAAGCAAATTAAAAAAACAGCCGCTAGGGGAAAATGTGGAGCTACAAATGTTAATGGATTTGTGAAATGAGTAACTGCTAAGTAGGATGTAATCAATGCCTTTAAGTAGTAAATTTGATTTTCGTAAATATATCAACGCTATACTTTTTATGGTGATAAATTTTAGAATTAATTTCGTATTATTTTTACAGTCTCTCCCGACATCCCGAGATGTAATCGGGACAAACGAGAGCTTGTCGTTTTCTAATTCTGTAATTGTTATTTGCTCTGATTTATAAACATGTATTTTTTTTTCTCGGGAAAAAAAAAATTAATACTTCATTGTGTAGAGTTAAAAATTTATTTTGGGCTGCTAGGTAACTGAAATTTGGTATATTTCATTGTCTTTCTTTTATGTTATCGTATCCCAAAAGTATCTTTAACGACCCAAACATCTGACTGGAAAATTAGTCAAAACCGGTTCAAAGATCGCCAATACGTAATTTATATTAAAATCAAAATGAGTTTGTAATAGGTTTATCAGCAATATATTGACAATAATAATAAAAAAAATTATGATTTTTTTTTTTGTCATTCTAGGAGAGAATTTATTACATCGCAGCAGTGGAACAGATCTGGAATTTCGCACCTAGAGATCTAGATATCATTACCGGAGAATATCTTTCGGAAACCGAGTAAGTAATAGTTGAAATTGAAATACTGATTTTGTTCTTACATTGAAATTTATTTCGAACTTAGTCCTTACGTTATTTGTGGATCAAGAAGTCCAGTGGTGTAGACGCAGGATTACAGGCTGAAGGAGCTGGATTCAATTCCCGGCGGAAGTCCAGCATTTTTTCCTAGATGTTTCTCTTCGAGATAGGTCCGAGGGTGCACCCAGCCCACTGTAAAATGAGGGCCGGGAGGGACTGATTATCCGGCCCCAGTTTCATTCCAATGATCGTAAATCGTTGGCACCTACACTTCCAGTCATACGATGGCTTGTGAAGTAGGATGCTTTAACTTAACTGATGATATTTATTTCTTGTAGGAAATTCATGCCGTTCGTGAATCGTAATGACACCCGTATCGGTAAACGAACCATCAAAGCCCTGTACCGAGAGTTCACCGATGCGACATTCACTGAACGGAAGAAGAGGGGACCAGACGAACTCCACCTGCATATGATCGGACCAATCATCAAAGCGGAAGTGGGTGACGTCATCAGAGTCTACTTCAAAAACATGGCTTCCCGTCCTTATTCCATTCATCCGCACGGCGTCTTCTACCGTAAAACGGACGAAGGTAAATATAATGACGCTTCTCATAATCGCTGTCGCATGCATCCACCATTTATCTATTTCTGCTAACTCTTAATAAAAAAAAATGATGTCAGACAAAAGGTTATTCTCATTTGTTATATTTACGTTTGGTAATGATAATGCATAGTCTGATCTTGAATAATGCATAGAACAATTCATTTCTGTGATTTTTGGTTCTCTTCAGAATTTCAACATGAAGAGACTAGTGCTGCCATCTGACAGCGGCAAATGCAATTTACATTACATCAATTTTTTTTTCTTACCCTACATTCTAATAAGAAAGAGAGGTTCGTTAAATCAATCAATCCGGTGTGTATGTATATTGCCTTAAAAACTTTTGAACCGCTGTCTGGATCTTCTTGAAACATGATATGCATATTCGATAACTAGTTACGATCGGACTTATCTAATTGAAATCTTTTCCAAATGGGTCGTTGTCGAGAAATTAGCACCAGAAGGCGCCAAAAATTCCCATGGAAAAGCATTGGAATCTAAACAATGGATTTCTATCCTAATTCTATTCATATTTCAACTGTCTTAAACAATCAATATTAAATCCTATGCTGATGAATTGCGCGAGATTAAACTTAATCCGATTTGACAATTTAAGCAAATAATGAGCACTTATTGTATTTTTTTTTCAGAAATTGGAAGCATTGTACTGTTTGTAATGGGTTGACGTTTGAATTTCAGTATAAGTGTAGGCTTTTCGTTTTCACAATATTTTTTAAGAAATCAAAATCTGGTTACTTTTAAGTTCTTGTTTTCTTTTTGGTGCTTATGTTTTCCAACGCTGTTGTGCGAATCAGAGTATTACTCGTAATTAAACTACAGTCATGTGATTCTGTTTCTTTCAGGGTCTCCTTACGCTGATGGAACCTCCGGAGCTAAGAAGGAGGACGATGCCGTTCCTCCAGGAGAGGTCTACGAATACGTGTGGGCGGTTCCAGAGAGAGCAGGTCCAGGCAAAGATGACTTCTCTTGTATCCCGTGGGCCTATTATTCGGATGTCAACGCCATCAAGGACATGAGTACAGGACTTATGGGACCCTTGATCACGTGCACACGAGGAACGCTTACTCACGAGGGTAAAATACAACTCAACATCAATAATTTAAAATCTAAAATCAAAACAAAGAATATTAGCAATAATCATCAAATTTCCAGAAAAAAAAAAAAACCCAAAATCTGCATAACTTCATTTATCCAGAAAATGGATAAAAAAAATGTCTAACTTTATGAAAAGAATCATTTCTTTAGACCATAAAAAGAGTTGTTTTTAATCTAATCTTTGGATTTGAATCTTGGCTGACGTAGAATTACAATCGTCGAGACCAAAAACTGCTGCAGCCGTAATTTGATCTATTTCCTGTTGTTCTCCTGGAAAAGTTAATTATGTCAGAACAATTCAAAATTTCCTAGAAATTGTATCTTTGTTATCGTAAGCTTGGTAGCAGTGTACATCACAACAGACAAATGTTTCAAAATAGACATGCAATAAATCCGTTTGTTTAGTGTTTGTGGATACTTTTTTTTAGAAATACTGTAAAAATCGACTGTTTCAATAGTACCTTTTTGTTTTGTCTTTTGAACTGATTGTAATATTAACATTTCTAAATTTTCAAACCAATTTCCCAAAACATTGTTTTACGACATAATCAGTTTGTGAAATATACGTCTTTCTGCAGAAATGAAATCAAAAATGTTAGTTTAGAGACCTTGTAAGGAACTATTAAGATTCCGGTGACTCTGTATGTGTGTAATGCCCTCCACAGCCAAAAAAAACGAGAGTCAGTGCCCCTTGAGTCACGCCGCATTGGACTCCCTATGATCTGGAGATTTGGGGAAAAAAATCCAACTATCGATCCAAGTCACTTCCACTTCTAAATGGCCATTGACCGCCTAAGGAAAATAATGAAAATAGGACAAAACTGGGATCTATCTTTACAAAATCGTCTATTCTGAAAGTGAATATAATACCCTCGACCCAGTGGTCACTGGTCACGTACTCACGAGTCGCCTGAATGGCAGAGGGGGGTCCAAACATAATAAATGAACTCAATGCGGGCGTCGCTTGAAATTGTAATTCAATTAAATCTTGAATTACAGCGGCATGAATAAATAAGTTTTGGGCGCCAGTCAGTAGTTGTGTCACTTTTAACGACGCAAAAAAGTTTGATAGATAGAAGATTGTTTAGTTTTACTGTGAATTGACGTGTTTATTATAAGAAAGTAATCTCTAATTTTCTACAATTCATGTTTTTAGGTAGAAGACACGACGTTGACAGGGAATTTGTTCTATTATTCAATATCGTGGATGAAAATGAGAGCTGGTATTTGGACGACAACATTGAAGTAAGCTAAAACTGAAATCAACGTAATATATATTACTCTTAGAATATTTAACACCACAACATTACCCATAGGTTTCTGAAACTTAAAAGGCCGCAATGGAGCGAAGCTTAATACCACTCTTCCCTTTAATACTAAATTGAGTAGTAAAGTATTGACACGGGTCAGCGAAAGTGCTTTGTTTCATTGTGGTCGTGTTCTTATTTTCCATTTTACTGTGAGGCTTAGTTTAATACTTTTTGCACTAAAATTTTCATGACTTCAGTCAATACCAGCAATGTATTTCTAGCTGCTCTAAATGTACTGCTATTTTTAAGTGCATATATTTACAGGGTTTCTCAGGAGGAAAGTTTATATGAACAATATGTCCTATTCCGAACGGTTTCCGAGACATAAGATAAGAATGTGCAATATTTTGAATTTAGCGCGTAATATTTCTTCCTTTCTTCGTCGCAGTGCGCAACTGTCTGAAGCACTTCCGAAGCAAAGTTGACGTTAATGTTGACGGTGGAATTCAGGAAAATTTATTGTAAACGACAACAAATTTGTCACGTCAACAATAAATATTAGAAACAGTACGTGCTATCTTTCTTATCAGTAATTTTGCAATTGTACATTCAAATAGTTCTGCATCGGAAACCATTCGGAATAGGATAAATTTTCATCTTTAAACTTTAGAATGGCCGTTACTTTGGCATCTCAGAATGTTTATCTTTCTTCCTGTGACATCCTTTATATAGAATAAAATAGGCCTAATTTTCAAACCAACACAGCGCACATGTAATTTAAATGTCACTAGCTTACAAATTTAGAATGAAAAGGAGAATGGGCAAACTCTATGGGAATTTGCCCCATCCTGTATAGTGATAAGATATATATCTACAGAAAGATTTCCTTATATAGAACATATGTTATTATTACGATTCGTCGCAATTATTAGTACATTCGGAGTTATATACGTCTAGATACGACTTATCTAATTGACATCTTAATTCCCGGAAGTATTAATTAATTATTATTTAATAATTATTTTCAGTAACAATAAATGCTATTTTCATTTATTACATGTAAATAATTATTATTTGAAATAAATGATAATATTAATTATTAATTACGTATAATACTCATTAACAGTGTGATTGAGTGATTGGGGTGAATGTGAGTGACAGGGAAGCCAACCACCTACAGCCAAGCAGCCCCCTGTAGATGGTTGGCTTCCCTGCCACCCACATTCATCACAATCAATGACTCAAACGTCATATCTAGACGTATATAACTCCGAACGGACTAATAATTGAGACAAGTCGTAATGATAAAAAATGTTCTATTGATGGAGATCTTTCCTTACGTATATATTGTGATGATTTTTATAGCTATATTATAGTTATATTTGTATTTATTCCATGTATTCTATTTTATCCTATTTATTCTTTGTGTTCTAATCAATTATAATTCAATCCAGTGTAAATTTCAAATTCTAAACCTTTAACGATCAAATTCTGTTGATTATTTTCAAATTCCCAACTGCTGTTGTGCTCCCATAATTCCCCGTAATTTAAATCAACAGTTAATATTCAGTTAGTAATCACATGTTATTTAAATCCCCCAATGAACTATAAAGCGCACCAGCCAATGAGAGATCAATGTACATAGCCTATTTAAACTGATGCTCTCCCAAAAATAAACAGTCGAGTCGAGTTCAGATTGAGTTTAGACCCAACTAAATCTCTGCCTCTTTCCTTCACGAGCCGGTGATCCGATTTAACACACCACAATATCTTATCTCGCTATACAGGGGTGGGGCAGATCTGCCCATTCTCCTTTATAAAATAATATAAATCCTTTAGAGGATAAAAATGCAATTACTTAGGCCAATAAGAAATATTAAAATTGCTAGACTGCTAACTTTATTCTTCTAATATATGATATTATTTTATTTTCTATTTATTTTATATGAATCTTATGCAGTATGAAAAAAAATAGTTACTCTTAAAAATATATTTTACGATTTTTTTTTAAAACAATTCTATATTATTACAATAACTTACATTTTGTCTTATATTTTTAGAAATTTACTTTTAACCCTGCTTTAACAAGAACATTAATCAATAATGATGAAATCTTTGTAGCAAGTAATTGGAAACCAAGTAAGTGTTGTTTTGTTGATCAAAAAAAAAAAAGAAAAAAAATTTGAAACATACAATTTCATCGAAGAGATTTCGATGATATTTTTGAATAAAAAAAAAATCATTCTTTAACATTCAGATGTTATATTACTTTTGCTGTGATTAAAGTAAATTAGCATAAGTCTTTAATTTTCATCTTTCATTTATTAATAGATGGGTTGCCCAAATGAAAGACTCTTTGGTTATTGGTTGAAATATGTGAACAGGAATTACTAGTGATACATGTGTTACATATCCGTTACACATAGTTGCCTTGTCTATTCAAGCAATTGTCCCAGCGTGTCACTAGATTATCCCAAGCGAAGAACGTCCGTGGCTACTGGAGAACCAGTCTTCAACGGCGTCACGGACCTCAGCGTCGTTGGCGAACCGCCGACACATCAGAGTTTTTTTTACAGTGGCCCGAAGATGTGGTAGTCGCAGGGCGAGAGGTCGGGGCTGCATAGTGGATGTACGAGGACCTCCCAACGGAAGCACCGCAGCAGATCTTGCCCACGGCAGCAAGCGATTCGACAGTGACGGCTAAGTGTGCTTGGCCAGGTCTAGGCGTTTTCTCAGTGCTTCAAGAAACGCACCACACATCTGAACACTGCAGACACTCATTCCTATACACATTCTCATACGACGAAAATTTCGGCGCCACTAACACCTTCTGCCTTCAAAAATTGAATAACTGACCGTTGGAGATGTTTGGACGGATCCCTGTTGTGACACTTCCAATTCAATTTGTGACACTACACAAGTAAACAGCACACTACATCTTCAGACAATACCAACTGCTTCCTTACATGCTTCCTTTACCATCTACCGGAGTAAATACAAAGCTCTGTGTAATGACAATGCTCCTAAGTTTCATTTGTCTTAAGTTTCATTTGGGCAACCCTTCTATGATTAATATGTATAATAACTTGAATTTCAACTTTCAACTATACATATCAACTTTCTTTTACTGTAATCGGAAATTCTAAAATTAAGTTTGAAAATGTTATTTTTCTAAATTCTATTATGGAATCTAAGAAGTTAAAGTAGATGTACGTGAACAGAGTTTATTTATCCACATTGTGACAGCATATTGCTACAATATATAATACTGTAACATGTAATATTGTACAAAGTATAATAGTTGTTACAAGTATGTTGAAACTACTCAAATAATTACAGCATTATTTAAATTCTGAATTTATTACGAAATCTCCTTTGACATTATTTAAAAAAAAAATTGGTGTTTAGGTATGTATTTATTTCTTTATTTTGAAGTTGAAAATATTAATAACATATTTTCATTAGTCTTGATATGGTGGAATGAAAAAAAAACAACAACTACACGCGAGCAGTTTAATTATTACTGCATAATAACACGTATGGATACAATTTTAGCAACGTTTAATTTTTTATTTTGTATTTTTCAGGTATCAACGGTCGATTTTTTGGAAATGTCTATGGAGTTGACATGATTTTGGGTGAACGAGTAGCCTTCTATCTGATTGGTTTAGGAACAGAGAAAGACATTCATACAGTTCATTTTCATGGTAATTCCGTCAAAATACTTTTTACTAAATTAGTAGATCGTGATAAAAAAGCAAGTGAAGTGATAGTGTTCAATTTGAAACTAAGCCTTGTTCTAACAGCGTTGTAAGAACTAAATATGAAAAAAGAACACAAAAATAAATCTTATAAAAAAAAGGCGACAGACACCAAATTTAAATATAACTTCAATATATTTATTAAAATGTTTGTAATATATCAAGGAACCTCTATAGAAATAATTACACAATCTTAGAAAGAAGATAGCGCTTATTTAGATTAATTGTAATTAATAGTTTGTTTGTTTTTTCAAATGTGAGGGAAGTTAATTTAAATATTAAAAAAAATCACAATAAATTAAAATCATGTCTCATATTGTTTTTAGAATTCATAACATTTCACAGTCATATTGGTTTTATTCTTAATTTCATCATAACATTTGCTTGCATCAGGTATTTGTATAATTATACGTTTAAATTAATAATGATTTAACAATGATGAGGTATTTCCTTTCTTTTTCAAATTTTTTTTAAAAAATTACTTTGATTGAAAAAGAGGAAGTTACGATACAAAAAAAGATAAAAAGAACACGTTCTCTCTTTACACAAGTGTCTGGAAATGTTTGCAATATTTATTCTCTCCGCTTTTGAATTTTCCTTTTCATGACCTCTGCTTATGTATTC
Organism: Thereuonema tuberculata; assembly: GCA_023159025.1. Lineage (NCBI taxonomy): Eukaryota > Metazoa > Arthropoda > Chilopoda > Scutigeromorpha > Scutigeridae > Thereuonema > Thereuonema tuberculata. Next base: position 90,599,650 of record JAFIDM010002131.1, read on the forward strand.
CAGGTCATACTTTTCTGCGCAAGTACTCAGGAAGCCATCGCCATGACGTAATCGAACTGCTTCCAGGAACCTTCCACACGGTGGAGCTGCTCGTCGTGGATCCGGGTGAATGGTTGCTTCACTGTCACGTAAACGAACACAGTGAGTTCGGAATGATGATGACCTACCGGATCTTCCTCTCCGACGGCACTCTCCCGGCAAATGGTATGCATTTGTACCATTCCCCCAAACACCCACACCGTTACACCAGCAGCGGCAAAGGCGAGGCCTACTACCGCAGCCGAAGTAACGGCTACTCTAGAACTAGAGGCAAGGGCTACAACAACCACTACGCCGGCAAAGGAAACATCTACGATAACTATTACGCCAAGAAACCCCGAGGTTATGCCTCGTTCCACGAAACCTCCGTTATCCACCCCAACGAGAGACAACCTCAGATTCATGCACAGCCCGTCTACGAAGAACAGACCGCAGTGCAGGTCTACGATGACGATATACCCATTGACAAAGGACAGTCGTTCGTACGTGTTAGTTCTCAATCGTGGATTAACGGATTATAGAAATAGCTTAAGAAACAGGCAGTTAAAAACCCTCACAAGCCAAATCTAACGTGACTTTTTTCTTTTTTATTCCCAAAATGTGATTCTTATTTTGACAAGTTGATGAGACAATGCGCTACATTGTAAATGCAGATGTAATCCGTACGGTTTTTCTAGTTGCCATGGTACAATGCCATTACTTAAAAATATCTTTTAAAAAAACCTTTTTCCTAGCCGTAGGTGTTCTGTATGTTTCTTCTTTCAGGGTATTGAGTTTGTTGTGGGTAAAAAAACAGTATTAAGAGAAATCCGTAGATTATTATACAATGAACTTAGGTCTATATTTCTTAAGCTATCATTATTTGTAATATTTCTTTAAGAAAAAGAATAAATTTGTTTTTTAGTGCTATATTTTGAAAAAGAATTTAAAAATACAGAGTAATGTAAAAGGAGCCGTGCAATCATCCTTTAAACATATGTTGTTAAAACACTATGTTGTTATCTTATGTTAACTATTTCTCCCCTGTTTCTTGTCATTCCTCAATTCTGAAGATACTGAATGGTCACAACGTCACTCATGAACCGCTGCTCTGAACTATTCGCGCAGTGATGAAAAAATAGAGAACAAAACTAGTTTAAATGTTTTTAAGTTGTCGTAGTTCTGAATAAAACTTTTTACATTCAAATATATCCTGTAAGATCAGTAATAGTAGAAATATTAGGTGATCTTCCTTGTAAAACATTTTACGGTGCTTCCTTTGGATTTCTCATTCGATTCCTCAAAAGAATATTTTTTGCTTAAATCAATTATACAAAATTCTGTACGGTATGTATATTTTAAACAATTTAATTTTATAATTTTAAAAAAAAGTTAATTACGATAACCTTTTTTTAAAATCTGTTTTAATATCAGTAAGAATTTTAGTTAATCAAAAATTGTTTCCATTTTTAACTTTTGCGGCCATAGAGGGAGCCACAGTACTTATATTGTTTTGTAATTCGGAATCATTGAATGTTCGAATTGTTGTTAGTCGTTTTAAGGTGAATTAAACATACGTAAAATTTAGTATCTTTTATTAAAAGGTTTAATAACAGAAATTAATTCACCTAGTTGGTAAGCAGACGTTGATTTTTAGTTACAAAAAACAAAAAAAATCAATAAAAAAAATTTCACCCAAGACAGTTCAGTCAAATCGAAACCGAATAAATATTCGGTTATTCCATATCTGCTGGTCATTTCAAACAAACCTAATCTACCAAATTTCAAGCATAATATAAATACACGAACATCATTTGACACTGTGACCATTCTGTATATCCTCTTACAGAATTACCTCAGCTATCTTTATAGTTTATCTATCCATTTATAGTTTATTGGTATATAAAAAAAATAATCGTGGATTATATGGATTTTGTTGGTTATTTTTTGGGGGTTACAATTAATTCACGGTTGTTTTTTGTAGATTTTTTTTTTTAATATCCTACATTATCTGAAGTTATGAGACTTTGAGAGAGTGCAGGTAAAAGAGGATAAGGAGCCATAATTAAAAGAGAAAAACACAAACGAATCTTAAAAAAAAAAACCCTAGAGACTTCTTATGTAAATTCTAAGTGTACATCTTAAGAATGTACTAACATCTTTTGCATGGCCTTGCTCCGACTTCACTTTGATTTGTACATTAAAAAATCGTGCATTTATTCCCTTTTACTCACTCACTCACGAATTATGGGACACTGTTTTTGTTTTTTAGAATGTAGATATTTCTGTTGAGATTTTCATCCCTTCCCCTATTTAATTTCATCTGATATGACACTGCTTTTTAAGTCGAATTTAGTTTTTTACCACTTCATATCTATTTGCATATATTATAACATACCGCTGGAATATGAATGCTGCTTGTTGCACTCAGGCATTGCTTTATGCCCTATGATTCCTTTTATTGCATTGAGAGTTCCTTAGTGGAACAAGATATCGAAGGCATAAAGTCTTAACTTCCTACAATTTGTCTCTCAACTTGCATTGTTGTTGCATGTTGCTCTTGTATAACTGAGTTTTTTGAGAAAACGGATGCAACCTAGAGGCTGTCCATAAACTACGTGACGATAATTTTTTTGCTATTTTCAATCTTGTGAACCTCCTCCGTAATACTACGTCACAATATCGAACCCCCCCTCTAATATACATTAAAATCTAAAGTATTTTTAACTGTTTACATCATGTCCAAGCATATTTTTCGTTTGAACTTTAATGTTTAGATAATTGCATAGTTTTTGGACTGCACCCTACACTCACTCAATAGAATTGTAGTGTTTAGAAACATACAACTAAATACTTTCCAGTATTTCCCCATTTCTTAATGAAAGACCTTCAAATTCACTGAAATTTCTTTCTTAAGTGTTCTGAATTCAATTCGTACAATAAAATACAGTTTTTACATCGTTTCCTTTGTTTTTCTCTCAGTAATTTGTTGTTTCCATATTTGGGACGTAATAATTTTTTGCCATACAAAAATAATTGTCACAAGCCAGGTTGATTTCTTGCTCTTAATACTCAGATTTCTGTCCAGAGGCTACGATAACTATATTTTTCTAATTATAACTTAAATATTCATTAAAATAGTACATCCTAGCAGATGTGTTTCAGTCTTCCTGGTGATCATCAATAAGGAATATTCGATTGATGAACGGTCAGGTCTCAAAAAAGATTCAAGTCGGGAAATGAATGTAGCATCTTCCTAAACTAAATATAAAAAAAAAATCAGTAACACAATTTGTGTTTATTTTATGTAGTTTCCAATTTTACCACAATATTAATTGCGATGTCTGAACTGTAAATTATTTTAAACTGATGCGATACTGTTTCTTGTGATTTCATTAAAAGTACTTAAATTTGGTTTAGAAATATTATTCAATGAATTGAATTTGTGTAAATGACCAATTCTTGTTTGAAAGGATATTATCATTCTGAATTTGATAATAATGATAAACTTAACAATCAATATTCAAATGTAGTAATAACATTGAAATTATTTCAAATGACTCTTGCTTATCAGCATTTCCACGAACTTCCATTTTTAGTTAATTTTTTAGGTATATTTGGATAATCTTATTATTTCATATAAAAATGCGATTTTTTTTTTGGAATTTTAGATATTTTTTATATTACTAAAATACGAATGAAAAACTTTGATCCGTTCAAATTTTGTAAAAATGAAAAAAACAAACAAAAGTATGGTATTATTCTAATAAGAATATATTATGATTGAAAGAAGTTTTTAATATATTTATTTATCTATTTATTTATGTACCAGGTGAATTAATTCAATGTAATATTTTAAATAAAATACTTTTAATTGAAATTCCAGCCTTCCCTTGCTATTCGCGAAGGTGAGATTAAGGAAAAAGTCGTCGACAAACAATTCGCGAATAGTGAAGTTAAAGCGAAGCGGATATTGAAGATTGATATAATTCTGTTTGATATTTCACATCACCTTAAAGAGTTTCAAAAAGAAAGTTGAACGATTCTGTGAGATCAGCAAAAAATTAGTAAAAGTTTTATTTAAAAAATAAATAAATAAAAGATAAAAATTCAGTTAAAAAAAAAAAAAAAAAACACGCTTGAAATTAAAATCGAACATTGCTTGCCCTCGTCGTTCCCACAATGCCTTTCAAAGAAGACAGTTGGACAAATGCGCAGCAGCATTGCGCATTCCGATTCACTCTCGAATATGCGAATCTTAGCTTCGCGCACATTTAGTTTCCCGTATTACATTTCTTGAGCGCGAATGTAGGTATTAACATTCATGATAAGGATTTTGAAATTGCGAATATCAAGGGTTGACTGCTATTACAGTTGAAATAAATTTAATAAAATCTTATAATTACTGTTATTACATTGAATGTTTGTACAGAATTAGATAAGATTGTTTTAATATGTAAATAACTGATAAATTTATTTTTTGGATTAATTTTATTTTTATTCCTTCTTCAAACCCTGACAAAACTAAAGAAGTTTTTCTCAATTCGTCTATCACTTAATCACTTCTGGCTGGGATATAAGAAACAACTTAATAACGATTGAAATTGATTAATTTTCGCCGAATTAAGACTGGCTTTAACAGAATCCAGCCATTTTAAGTGATTTTTACATATACAAGAAGTTTCATAGATAATTACAGTGTAACTTCTTTAGATTTTGGGGTTTAATGTATAATGTTTTTTTTTTTTGTTTATTTGATTTTTTTCTTTATATTTGCCATACTTCATAGATTTAATGTACAATTTGAAGCAATAAAGGATTTTTCATTTATATACATACAATATCGACTTCATTGTGTTTTCATTTTTTTTTTTATTTTTTGAGAAAAAATTAACTTAAGATTTCCATATAATTTTCATTGTCTAAACCACTATTTATATTGCAATAATCACAGAAAACAAAATGGGAATGAAAAAATTTGCGACATGTGACTATTAAGGTTTCCATAAAGCAATTTCGTAATTGATATCGCCGATATTAGATGGCGCTACAAGCAATAACGTCACACGATTGTATTTCTCCCCCTCCCTCGTTTTTTAAGAGTATCCTCCCTTAATTAGATTCCAACAATAATCCTGTTGTAATCTCTTAACAATTCTGCTCACACCTAGTGCATCAGATTCTTCCTTTTTGGTGAAGTGCCTTTGATCTCAAGACAGCACAACAAATACCAAAATAAAGAAACCTACTCACTTATTTCATCATTTGTTTCATAATAATTATCAACTTACAGATTATTTTTTAAGAATTTATGAAAATTATTATTAACTTATAGATAACGTAATATCTACTATATATAAGACGGTAACAAGGAGACGACACGCCTTGTCCATCACAAAACTTGGTGTTCTGTTGTGAGATGAAAGTACATATGAACAACTTCAAAAATATAAATAGGGTTTAGGGACTAACACTCGAAGGATATTAGAGATATTTCATGGTTTCGGTAAAGGAATTTCGTAATTGATGGCGCTACAAATCAATGACGTCTAAACCCTTGTTCGCCCCCTTCCGTAAGTCTATTCTCCCTTCACTTTCTAATCCTGTTGTAATCTCTTAACAACTCTGCTCACGCCTTTTACCTCAACTTATTTCTTTTTGATTAAGTGCCTCTGATCCCAAGACAACATGACAAATACCAAAATAAAGAAAATGCTCTCTCTATTCGACCATTTGTTTCATAATAATTAGTAATACTTATAGATAAAAAACTTATAGGTTATTTTTTTAATATTTATTTGTAATAAATATGAAATTACTAGTTTCATGAAACGTAATTTTTTGTTTTCCTCATTTCTTAGAATGCTTATAATTTTAAATGTTTTAATTTAAATAATATTAAATTATTTCAACAGAACATCTACTTTATAACTAAAAGAACATAGCAAAAGATTAAAAACAAAAAACTTATTTAATCTTATTACGTTTAGAAATTTTTTTTAATCAAAAGTCAAGGGATTTTTTTTTCGTCTTTTTATAGATTATTAAAGATAATAATTAGATATGAGATTAACATTAGTAACTGAGATTTAATTATTATAATATTTGTTCAGTACAAGTACTATCATTAAAAATAATGATCAAAACTCAATCACCAATGTTACCTCATACGCGCTTAATTAAACACTGACAAGCACGATATGTTTGCAAAATAGTGTATTTGTGTGTTATGTTTGTTTTTTTTTGTTTTGTTTTTTTGTCACTGTTTGTTCAATGGTTCTACCTTGAAGAATAACACACCCCCGCTTACAATTTGGAACCAACTCGACGATTTACAATGAATTTTTTTATTCTGATGAAGCCACTGTAAGCTCGGACCGAAACATGTCGTTTTTAGTATTCTTTTAAATTATTGTCTTTAATTTTTTAGTTTTAAGTTAGTGTGTTCAAGTCTCCGTTATACTTTAAAATAATTGCACATTTAATTTTGGTCTTTATAAACAACTACGATATTGTATAATTTTGATGAAACAAAAGAAGTGAAAATATCTTAATGTTTTATAAAAAAAGGAATTAAGAATTAATTATTAATTAATTAAAAAGTTTTTAAGCTAGAATTAATTAAATAAGAAATCAAAAGTAATTCATTTATAGTTTGTGACTGTTTTATTTCTATTACGAATACTATTCTTGTTTAATTTTTATAGTTTGTGGATATAAGTAATGATTAAAAAGAATATGAGAAATCTTAATAAAGTTTAATGCTTGCAAACTGGAAGTCAGTTGCATTAGAATAAATTTGACTTTAAGATTGAATAGCGTTCTTTGAATGGGAATCATATCAAATGTATGCGGTAGTGTGAATTTGGGGAGATCCGTGTATTGTGAACTCCCTAAGCAAGAATGCTCATAAAACTTAAATTATTAAAATAAAAAGATTTAATTTGTTGGCTGCTCAAAACAATTGTATAGCTACATGGTTCAAACGTGGTAAAGTACTCTAGTAACCAGTAGCGTACCAAGGGGGGGGGGGTACCAAGGCCCCACCAGCCAGCCTAGGGGGCCCCACCAGCCAGCTTATTTTCCATTTTTTTTTTTTTGGTTGTAAAAGCAAGATTTCCTTTTTTTTTGGTTGTAAAAGCAAGATTTCCTTTTTTTTTTTTTTGGTTGTTGAATTGGAGATTCCTTTTTTTTTTTTTTGGTTATGGAATAATGGAACTCCCGCCCCGGGCCCCCAAAGGCGTTGGTACGCCACTGCTGGTAACTATTAATAATTGCAGGAAATAACTTTTTTATTTTCGTGTCGGTGGTCCATATTACACATGTTCGTGTAATATGGACCGAGTAAAACAAAAACAAAACATAACAAGAAATTAATTAAAATAATTTTTAAAAGCAAGCTTTCATTATAATGCACTAAGCAGTAGTCATACTGTAGGCAATTGCAGTTTCACGATTTTATTTGGATTGGTTTATGAGATATGGTGATTTTAAAATTTGCCCCTCTTTACCCCTTCCTTACTGGTCGAATTTTGGAAAATTAAATCATAAAAAATGTATGACTTGAATTACATTAAGCAAGCCCTAATTTTTGCTTTTCGTTTAAAATGTTAAATAAAACAAGCTTCAGGCTCATAGTAATATGCTTAGCAACCAGTGGTCCATATTACACAATAGAGCAAGGGCTCATATTACATGCTGGACGGAGCAACGTTGTTTCCAATCACATATCGCTCTGCAAAATGGCGCACATAAAACACATGTCTGGATTGTGAAGAAAATAACTACATTTGCTACTATTAACGTGAAAATTATATTAAAATTACCTAATAGCAGAAAGTAATACATTCATTCTAACATACCTGTTACATCCATGATCATATAAAACGGAAAATACAATTTAATACTCGTCCAAATGAAGGCACACATGTAAAAGTCACCTCCTGCTTTGGATAATTAGTAGTTGTTTTTTTTTTTTTTTTATTTGCACTTCATATTGAGAAATAACATATATGTCGATATATTCGACTAGGAAAGTAGGTAAGTATCTAAAGTTTATTAATAGTTCACTAAATGAAACGTCATCTGAATATTCAATTATAGTCTCACAGTTTACAATGGCGTTTGGAACACTGAGCTAATTGTGTATTTCACTTTATCTTCAGATTTACATGAAACATCTAATCGTCTGGAATTCTTTATCACGTTCAATGTCCACTGAATAATTGTAACACTGATATCATGGAGCACTATAACACTATAATACGGGAATACTGTAATTCACTAATAATCTTTATATATCGGTTCCAAAATTTAGCTTCGACTTGAAGCCGTCAGTATTTGCCAATAGTAGATAAATGTAACTATAATTTATTCACCAATTTATACTTTAAATTAATAAATAAATCACTATTTATTGCATTCGAATAACTTCTTATTGAGTTACATTTTTCGTTGAACACGCTTAGTCTGAAGCACTAGTATATCGATTTATTTTACTTTAATTCTTCATCACTAATTCACTCACGATATCGAAGCACACTTGACTTGATACCTTCAGCTTGCACCGTTCTCAATTTAATGTTTAGTTGAATCTTCTCTTACGTTAATTCGTCTAATTTAATTCTGCTCTTGTACTGTAGAAATTTCTAAAGTTCTATCTTCGCCAACCCGGTTCCCTTTAATATGAAAAACAACACTCACATTTCTTGAAGTTCGTCTTCTCGTGGTACCCGGGAATTGGCAACTCTCTTGGGACTGTCATTCTTCAAACTTCCCGCTTCTTCGTCGCTATTCCGTTAGACATCTTCTTCTGTCTGTGAGAACCTCTCTCTGCAATGCGCAAAGCCCAATAACCAATCGGGAAGCGACGCTCCTCGCATACGTGGTCATGACGTCGAATTTGGACGTCATCACTTAATGGTGACTAACTGAACGGAGCTGTTTTGCATCCTTTCGTCTTTTTATTCAATAACATTTCTTCTGTTATTTCGTTTAGGATTTAATTATTTTAATTTACATTAGAAGCCACAAATAAAATAAACTTCATTAAATAGTAATACTTTATAGTATAATTCCTTCAATAACAATAATGTTCACTAAAGGTAATGAGATGGTTCTGCCATCTAGTGGTGAACAGATAAATTTCAACACGGTCCGTATTACACGATGGTCCATAATACACCGATCTCCCCTATATCAGTTCAAAACGTAAAACATCAGATGAGGACTAAAAATTTCTTTTACCCATCGTGCTCTGACAACCGACCTCATTATCTCTGGCAAGAGACGTCCGAAGGAGAGCTGGTAATGTAATGCTAATTCAATAAGTTATACGACCAGTCTACTAATTCTATTATTACGATAAAACCAATTAAGAAATTTAGTAAAAAAGGCTAAATGTATAATAACATAATAAAAATTAGGATTATTAAATTCTATTATCATAGCAAGAACCTAACCAAAAAAAAATGTTGAAGAAACATAATCAAAGCCGATTTTCAAAGCAACTTAGGAAAGGAATTCCAGCGGGAAAGACACAAAGTATACGAAATTTATAGGTAAAAATAATTCGTTCGAGAAGCGAAAAGTAACTAAAAAAGAAAATAGCTTATTTGGAGAAATATATTTCTGTTTTGTGGCAGTTCGATTAGTAAATAGGAAAGGAACTTTTGGATGTTTCTTACCGTGTTTTTGAAAGTCTTGAACCCCACAGTCGAACGCCGCTTTTATACTTTTCAAGGGACTCTGACTAAATGGTGTAAATTCAGAGAGAGTGTAAATTATGGGAAATTGTTTCCGCACATCAAGAACATTAAGGATACCATGTTCAATACTTAGAATGGTTTGTAACCAATGCTTGGAACTTTTATAGAACACAGGACTATATTAAATATTACAATTATTAAATATTTAATTTAGAAAGAGAAAATTATCATTCACATTATTTTAATCACTTAAAATCTCAAAATATAAAGCCTACAAACAAAACAAGACACTAGTTCTTTTAACAAAAGAAGTCTGATATTTTTGACTGTTTACTTCTTTTTACGTCTCAAGTTTTCTATTTGCTTCTCTAGTTCCTGCAGTTTATCAAAAATTGAATGATCTCCTTCCGTAGCAAAAAGATATCTCCTTACAGTCTCTAATGCTACAAGTACATCTGCTCTCGTGGGAACGCCAATACTGTCAACATCATCACCACCACCACTAGTACCAGCACTGGTATCCTGGAGATGGGTGTCAAGAATGTCCTCCACACTTTGTTCCTCACCAGTGATCACATTATCGGCCACATGAACGAAATCTGTAATTGAAGAATCTGTTACAGTCACAGAATTTTTTATATTCGCAACAACATTCTGCAAAACTACATCACACAGTGAAAGTTAGTGCCAAATTACGCGGTAACAAGAATGAAGCCGAAACAGAACGAAGACATCGAGTATCGAGACAATCGGTGTATAGTTTGAGTTTTTCCCATGGTTTTTTTTTTTTTACTTCTTTTGGCGGAAACAACGTAAATTGCGAGAAGTTTGGTATTACGATAGC
>JAFIDM010002131.1:90625218-90643218 GCA_023159025.1 Thereuonema tuberculata
GACTGGCACATGAATTTTCTATATTTTATTTTTGATGTGTATTTTTTATTTTTAGTTTAATAAATGGAGATTCCATATTTCTATCGATTAACATTACATACTGGTTGTATGTTGTTTTACTGGTGATTATACTCAGCTGATGAACGCTAAAGAGCGAGAAATAGCTATCCTGAGATGACACCTAGTAAAATACTGGATCTCAACCTTTTAAAATATTTTTATTCGACATGAATTTGCTGTAAAACTCACAAAGGTAAAAGTATGCATTTATATGTAGTAGAAATCCTTTTAGAATCTACCTGTTACGTTAAAAAAAATGGAAAATATTTATGATTTACAAGACATTTTTTTTTCTAAAATTTATTATATAAATTATAATTTGTTACTTGTTTTCCAGTTGTCTTTGTTATTGGCGTTACTCGAAACTTGTGGAGTAGTGGTTATACGGTTATACTTCGTAATTCTTACGGAAAATTAGTCTCGAATTAGGCGAGTTTTTCCGTAAAACACGAGATCTTTCTCCTGCTAATTTAACTACAACGTAATAGTTAATCCAATAACAAAGACAACTGGAAAACAAGTAGCAAATTATAATTCATGTAATAAATTTTAGAAAAATAATGTAAATCACAAATATTTTCCATTTTTTTTTTTAACGTAACAGGTTTCAAAAGGATTTCAGTGAATATGAAATAGAAATTTAATTTATAATAGAAAATATCTATAGTCGATTTACTGTAAATCTGAAGACACGTGATCTCAGTTAACCAATCATTATCATTTCCTTTCTTCACTCGAGTTATTACTTGGTCGCGTCTGGAATGTCATCGTAAGTTACTTTCGGTGTTTACATCAAATTTGTCATCGCGCTACAATGCCTAATTTTTATTATTTTTGTTGGTTTTTCAATATTAAGAATATATTTATTCATTTTTATTTATTTATTTTCTATTTCATAAAAAGTTTGTTTTTAGTCGTCCATTTCTGTTACGATGCACGCTACTCTCTTTTCTTGCCCAGCGTTTCAAACAATGGGCTGGGCTCAGGGGTAAGCGAGGCTTCGGTTTCCTTAACAATATTAAACACTGAATAAGATGAAATACCTGTTACTCAGCCGCTTTAGATAGAGATAGACGACTTGAAATAAATACAATATTCCAAATGATTCCTCTCGATTGACTCTTCAACGTTTTCTTGGCAAAACGAACAACGGTGTTCAGAACCATGTTAAAAACGGAAGTATGCTTAGTAACTAATGCTCAATCGTTTACCATATAAGGAGTTGTCACGTGTCTTCAGATTTACAGTGAATGGACTTTTTTTATATATCATAATTGTAATGGAATGTTTCTGTTTCAGCTGGAATGGAAGGAATCTTCCAAGTGGATAAATGTAATTCCAAAGGCAGTACTCAGAAAACTCAGTATGGAAGGATACGAAGATATTACATCGCAGCTGAAGAAATTGTGTGGGACTACGCCCCCTCAAAAAAAGATTACTTCACTGGAAAGAATTTATCCACTGATAGGTAAGAAATTCGATAATTATGTTTAATGAGTTATTAAAAGGGAAAGCCATTAAGTCCTATTGGGACACTGGTTTCGCAGCATATCTTTGAAAGATATTGCAGATTTGATTTAACATAGGAAGTACCCCTTTAAATGATTAATAAAAAGGGGTAATTAATTAATAATATTTCTGTTCATAAAGCGCATCTTGGAACAGCTGTTTCGTTCTTATTAGAACTCATTTGCCCTGATTATCTTGACCCTTCTAGATTTGCTAAAAGAAAATAGTAGATTTTTAAGACAGAGAAACGTCCAAAATAAACAGCACAAAAGATTGACAATTTACTTTAAAGTGAAGTAATTAATTAATAGGCCAGTAGTTATTCTGGTATCAAATGGATTAAATGGACATCATAAATTAAACCAAAAATCCAAATATTTTTCAATAACACTTAATAAAATGAGACATTGCCATTTCACAGATTTGTTGCCATTAAATAAACGCCATAAAATCTATAACTTTGAAATTGTTTCCAAAAAGTTGAACTTCAGTACTATGTTTAGTAATTGGAGGAGAATCGTTCGTTTGCGAAGGTGATTAGGGATGGTTTTTTATTGGTGATGTCTTCTCCAACAGACTATTATCTTCACATGGGTTCTATTGAGGCAAAGAAGTGTTGAACTTAGTAAATGAGGGAAAACAAGAGAATGCACAAGGTGGACAATAATAATAAGACATATTATTATGAAACCTTCGGTGGTAAATTAATTAATTATATATATTAATTACATATATATAGAAATGATATGTAATTAATATATATAATAACTAGCCGGGTACCGTCGCTTCGCTCCGGAACCCTTGCATATATAGCATTAAAAAAAAAAACAACTTTATTTATTTAGCAAATTAGTATTGAGATCGGAGAATATACGACTTTCCAGCCCGTTGTGCCCTTCTCCACTTAACTCAGGTGTATTGCGGGTTGGCGCCACACACCTGTGGTTGCCGCCATACACTTCATCGTCAGTTTGCCAGATTATTCCCTATCCCGAATTTCGAAAAATCCGACCTTATTCCTTGTCTACATCATAAAGGAAACCTCTGTGCAAAATTTCAGCTTTCTAGGTCCAAGGGTTTGGGGTGGGCGTTGATGAGTCAGTGAGTGAGTGAGTCAGGACATTTCTTTTTATGTATGTAGATTTTCATGAATTTTGTTTTGTTAACATCATTGATTAGTTCTTTATAGATTATATTTGGATGTGTTATTTTCTCATTTTCAACTGTTATCCGATTCGTTCTTTACATATTATTCCTGGTGTTTTGATATCATGTTTATTTATAAAAATATGATCTATATTTGTTTTCGTATTTCCATGAATTGTACAGTTTCTTGTTGTTCCGTAAAGACGATTTTTGAACAACAGCACATAAGTTTTACGTATTTCTGTACTACATTGGTTTTATTCATTTTGAAAATATCTATATTTACGTCGCCAATCAGTATAGTTGGACAGTTGTTTAATATATTTTAATTTTTTATGAATAGATTCTCTATTTCAGTAACATTTTAGTAATTTGTAATTTAGCATTTTGCTTACAGAATGACAGACAGAATAACGTTTTATAATATACGTTTTTATAATATATAATAATAATAGCCGGGTACCGTCGCTTCGCTCCGGAACCCTTGCATATATAGCATTCAAAAAAAAAAAACTTTATTTATTTAGCAAATTAATGTTGCGATCGTCGGAGAATATATAACTTCCCAGCCCGTTGTGGCTTCTCCGAATAACTCGGATGTATTGCGGGTCGGCGTCACACACCAAAAACTCACATTTTTGCATGTATCTTGCAAACGCTGAAGCGTTTGTGAATAAGTGATATATAGTTCGATAGAACTTTCAAATACCAACATTTTCTCAATGTAATGTTCTCTTCCATCTTTTATACTTTTCGTTTAAATTGAGAAAAAGTCAAAATTGGACCCTTTAAAAGGCGCCATCTTGGAAACCAAAAACTTTTTTCGAAAGATTTTTGTAGCATTTTGTTTGTCTTAAAAAGATCTACATTTTATCCATTTACATGACCAATCTATCTCTTATAGTTTGGTCACAAAATTGGAAAAACATAAAGTCTTATGACAGACAAAATAACGCTTTTATAATATATAATAATAAAATACTATTATATTTAATTAATTTACCACCGACGGTTTCAATCTCCTACGGGAGATCATCTTCAAGGTGAGGACATGACACAAGAAAACAGAAATGATACTAACATGGGGGTGAGAAACAAGGGGAGAGGTGCATGTTGGGAAATTTGGGGATGGGTTGGGATTAGACAAGTGTTGATCTGGTCACATTTTCACTTAATCGGAGGAAGATCTACACCCTGTGCTTCCCACCCTGATTTGAAGATACGAACAGAATGTTTTTGAAAGCAACATCTCTTAATAAATTTAGTAAAAGATACCAAAGGAGTCATGAACTCCCTCCACAAATTTTGGTAAATCACGATAGTTCTTAAACTTAGAAACTCCATGTCTTAATATGAGGTGGATTTTACAGTTTGGGTTGCTTTTTTTATTAAAAAATTGGAACACAAATGAGGGCATGGTCCAACAAGGGAGGGGTGTCAGTTTGTCCCTCACTACCGGGGCCCGGGATGAAGTCTTAACAGAAAACAAATATATATGAATTCACCTGTCACTTCTAGATTTTTTTTTTATATGATTAATTCTACATTTTATATAAACTACTTTTCTGCTTTAACCGTCTGCATAGAGCTATTCTGTAGTACAATGTTTATAGATCGAATTTTTGTCTAAACTTTTTTCTAAAATTCATTTCTAAGCTTTTAGATAGAACTGCAAAATGTAGACATTGCTGTTAAATTAGTTTACTCTAAAAACAATTCTAATAACTGTTTGTGTGGAATGTTTAAAAAGACGAAATATGAAATCGTGGGGTGTTTATGCGATATTTTTGGCTAAGAATCTATGATTTTGACCTAATGTGGGAAGGGGATTCCATTACTGCATTTGGTACCTGGGCCCTGACGTGGAGGGGGAAGGGTGCTTGGATGATGGTCACATGGTAAGAAAGTACAATCACAGACTCGTTATTATTTAATTATAAACAAAAAAGAAGAGCATTCCTGTAGCCTACCTAAGTTCGTTTTATATTATATATTTATTTGTTAGAAGGAGACGGTAGGCTGTTACTATCTAAGGGCCATCGAAGGAAACTAACATTTTCAAAAGATGTCACTTTAATAAGTTTTAAAGTATAGTTTAGGCTGTTTATTGTCTGTTTGAACACTTTGTTTTCTTTTTTTTCTTCTTCCTTTTTTCCCCCCAATGTTGTAACATCAGATATTCGGATGTTGGCACGTTAATTATGATTTTTTTTATCATTTGTTGCAGTAATGGCCGAAACTTTTTCGGTGATGCTCCAGGTAATAATTCCTGTCGATTGAAAGGAGTCTACAAGAAGGCCGTGTTTCGTGGTTATACAAATGCCAATTTCCGAAGACCTATTCCTCACGATGTGAGTCTTGGGATTCTAGGACCTGTGATCAGTGCTGAGGTTGGAGACACAGTGAAAGTGCTTTTCTATAACAAAGCCACCCGTCCTTACTCAATGCAACCGTTTCGATTTGGAGTGGATAAGTTGAACGAAGGAATGGCTTACAACGACAGTTTCCATGGCAACCAAGGATTAACATTGGGTAAATCTTTCGAAACTTTTATTTCTTTAATGAATACATTAATATTAGATATGACTGTAGATTTATTTGGGCTCTTAAATGAAAACATTTAGAAATCAAAAATAATTCAGATAATTCATATGGATAACTTTAACTAGAATGGCGTAGGGTAAACGTAGATGTTACGGGTAGTTCCGACTTACGACCAACCGACTTACGAACATCCGTTCTTATGATAAAATTTTCAAAATATCAAAAAAAAATCGAATGTTTAAAAAAAAAAATGGAATATTTCGAATATTCTTTTTGTAAAGAGACACATGGACGTATCTAAAGCATATAGAAACCATATATAAACGTAATATACATTTATGGATTAATAAATCACTGTTCTAAACTTTTTCAGAACCTTTTAGGCAATGTCTATTAGAACTAGAACTAGATGGCATTGATGAAGGCCATTTCCCGCTCTTTGTTCGCTTGGCGACGGTGTTTGCTGCAAAAGAGCAGTAGCAATTGTGTTGCTTGAAAATATTTCTGAATTTATTTTACATTTACGTAGTTTACATAATATTTGATGTACTTATTTATTTAAAAAAAAATCTTAATGTTTATTTGCTCATTTTTATGAGGAACATTAGTTTTATGTATAGAATAACACTTATGACCCATTCTTTTTATTTGCGCATTTTCGGTTTACGACCAACTATCGGAACCCGTTCGTAAGTCGGGGAGTATCTGTGTGTTGTTACTGTCCAACTTAACGTTAAAGATCGATTCTGAGGTAAGGTTGATTCACACGGAGAGGCTCCTTCACGTCAAGGACAGGCAATAAACAAGGAAGCATCCGACTTCTGGAAGTTCCCATTCTGATAGCAATGGATTTAACGAGACAAAATGAAAACTTTGCAGTGAAGACAAACAAGTAAGTTGACAAAAACAATGGAAAGGAAACAAATACGGGTACCTATTATGTTACGTACCCGGAAAAGTATAGGAGAATTCCATATCTTATGTAAAGAATTTGGACCTGACGTTTTCATTTTCCATTCATTTTTCATTGGTGTGCTGTTATCTAGGATGTTACATACAAAGTGATTTGAACTTTATACAGTCATAGTATGCTACACCTTTGCGCGTATAAAGATAATGCTTTACCGAATATTTCTTTTCAAAAAAATACCATCATATTAACAATAACTTAGAACGATTTCCGTATTCTTCTTAATATTTTCTATACTGATATTTAGCTTTAATTTAAATACAAGGTAATTTTGTAAATATTATTTGCATGTTTAGATTACAATGTTAACTTATTAATATTAATATGAAATGGATGGGTTACGTATCATTTGACCAAGCGCCAAACAAGTTCTAATTTTACTTTTTTGAATGCAGTCAGAACATAAACTTCGAAAACCCTCTTTTCTAATTTTATCTTTACTTAAAGTATATCTATATTTTGAACTTAACAGTCAAAACGATAGAATTCACGGTCAGCAGAAGATGTAGAGCCTTCCTTTTTTAATTGTAATAATTATTGGGATGTTTATTTGTAGATGGCGCTCCCACGGGTGCTGAAATCCTTCCTGGTGAGAAATTCGAATACGTGTGGACTGTTACTGAAAAGGTGGGACCAACCAAATACGACCCCGACTGCTTATTTGGTCGATATTTCTCAGCAGTTGATCCAATTCGAGACACTTACACGGGACTTTCAGGACCTTTACTACTCTGTAGACCAGGAACATTAAACGAGAATGGAAAAAAGGTAATTAATCATTGGAAGATAAGGTTTCGAATCCTACATGAGCTATGGTTGTTCTTTTAGTCTTTTTTGGAAGCAAGGAATATTTTTGGGGAAAATATAGTAACTTATTCATGTCGATCTTTCTGATGAAATCAACTCCTATTGCTTGGATTTTCATGAAATTTTATATTTAAGAAATGTATAGAAATTTAAGTTAACTTAGTTGAATCCAACTTGGATTCAACCAGCAAAAATCCAAATTAACTAAAATTGGTTAATTATTTTAACAACACTATTAATAAAAAATATTTTTAACTTAAAAAAAATTATAAATTGTCATTTATAAACCATTTTGTAAATATAATCATTTTGGAAATTGAAAATTTTTCATGAACGAAATATTACAAAATATAAGAAACTTTTACTATGAATATTTTTAAATTTTTATTAAAGATATTTGTTTCTGTATCTTGAAAATAGGGAAGGCCACGAGAAACCACCCCAGTATCTTTCCCTTGAAATTCTAAGGAGTCTGCTAGGGGTTCGCCATCTTGGGAACACTAGCGCTCCCTGGAACATGGAGGCTTCGGCTACGAAGCTCGCACTTCGGTGCATACCGGCAATACAATACAATCTGGAAAAATGTTGTTTGTGCAGTATCTGTCCAAAAGTATAAGACATCTTTATTAATATCATTAGTAATGTTCATCCATCCTTTGCGGTTATGAGGTTCTTCGCACTCCACAGAAGACATTTCCACCCGAAGTTGAAGAATGCTCCATTCACAAGAGCGAGAATGATATTCAGTGAGTTGCAGATAATTGACCTTTCATTCCAGAAATCCTGAATGTGATTGAGATTGTGGATCAATCCGAGAATATGCCCTCACTAAACTTGACAATTGACCTACGCAACTCAGACAAATAAGACTTTCCTGGCATTCGAAACATCCAGAGTAACAATTAGCTGGTGTAGAATGATTGCAACTTCAAAGCCTGAATTTACAGTTCTGCACAGTGTAGTCGGACTTTCCACCAATCTAGATATGGTTTAGCATTCTTCATGATGATGTTCAAGCACGGCTGTGGATCCGATTGTAGTAACACATTTAAAGTTACTAAACTCATTATTAGAAACATTCTAAAGTCTGTATTTACCTTTTGGTGACTATATAGTTGTGTGTGTGTATCTTTTTACACGTTTTTTGTGTCATTGTTTGATCTATACTAATCACTTTTGGTCAGGTAGTGAATTTCATCAAATGAAATACAAGTTTGTTTTAACTTAATTCTTTCATTTTTTTATCGTTGTTTATTTAGATTAACCATTATGAAAGAGATTTCTTCCTCATGTTTTCGGTTATCAATGAAAACTACAATCATTATTTAGAAGACAGTTTAAGACACAGAGGTTGCAACTTAGAGTCAACCAAAGACGACAATTTTTTCTTCGCTTCCAATATGATGGGTTGTAAGTAGAATAATATAGTTTTAGTCTTACAGAAAACAAATGCTTTCAATATTAGTGCATTACGCTTGCTTTATAGAAGTATTTCGGGGTAATTTAGATATATTGGATCTTCAATTAAGCGAATCTTAATCTCCTTATGTTTTATTGTAGCTATCAATGGGTACTCATTTGGAAATCTGCCTGGTTTGAGTATGTGTGAAGGTGAAAATGTGAACTGGTATCTAATGGGGGTTGGCACCACCAACATGACTGACCTGCACGTGCCTTTCTTCCATGGAAACACATTTTCCATCCATGGACACTCAACAGACAGTTACTTTTTATTGGCGGATACATTTCTCTCAGTCCGAATGAAGCCGGACAATTTAGGTAAGATATTACAGTAACAACGAAAGGTCTTGAATCCTACTCTCCTTTATTTTTAATGTTACCGGTATATCTTTATTTTTTTTTAAAGTCTTGAAAACAACAACGAATAGCTTAATTTATATTCAAGTTACAATATCTATTGAAGATAAGCAGTTACAAACTTTCCATGTTTTAAAAAAAAAAGTAAATACTCATTATTTAATTTAATGTAACTTCATTAAAATCGGATTAATTTTAATCGTATCAAATCCTGCACAATGGATTATCTAAAAGCATTTATGTTTATGTGGTGAATGTGGGTGGCAGGGAAGCCAAAAGCACTGCGACCGGAGGTATATTTTACCGACCCACAGTAACAACAGATGGAGAAAGAATGGTGGGAGAAGTGGAAATGTAGGGGAGAAAACCTGCCCAGCGCGGATCTTCCACCATCACGAAACCGACGTGAGAACTCAAGAGGTGAGAGGCTAATGTCACAGCGACGCGACCCTCTAAAAGCATTAAATATTCACTGTTAATAAAATGAGGCACTAACAGAAGTAATATTTAAATCCATTGTTTAGATTCGAATTATTTTATTTGGGAATTTGCTAATTTCTTGACATTTGGAAAAGATGTTAAATATGTAAGTTAAATCGTCCCTAGTCCTCGAGTATGCATACTAAGTTTCAAGATGATCCATCCAGTGTTTCCAAAGTTATTAGTGGACGACACACAAAAGACTCACTGACTGATTGGATGAGTCTAACTTTCCTAATGGAAAATAAGCTAAAAAGTGAACTGGATATTTATAATTAAGCTGAAATATAGCTTCAGTTTCGTAATACGCGATTTCGTTGTAGATCTTTGCTGCTCTCACTGTGCACGTCCATTCTTTGAACCAAATAGGTCAGAGAATTTTGCTTTGCTGCTTCTGGAAGCTGGTATTTACTGCTTTGAATGAGCAAAAAACTTGTTAAAAGACAATAAACTTTTATGTACTACGCAGTACTGACTATCTCTAATTCTAAATGCCTCTTCTATTTCAGGCATATGGTCGATTACCGATAGAGTAGTGAATCCAGCAACCAACTACTTCATTACTGGTCTAAAAGCCAAGTATTCTGTGGTGACATGCTATAATTCTCCCAGAATAAACATTTCTCCTAGTTATGGGCGTGGAAAGGTAATTATTGGTGCTCTGTGGAACATTCTTGCTAAACTATCTTTGATATTATCCATTTCTGATCTCAATTTTCTTTTAGGTTCGGAAATACTACATTGGAGCTGTGGAAATATGTCATAACTACACGCTCGGCTACTTACATCCAGTACTCGACATACCGTTAGCAGATGATGAGTAAGTATATATTATATAGACAAAATGTGTTTCTGCTTTGTTTTCTGTTAATGGCAAACCAGTAAATATAGATTCTTCTTGAAAAGTCGCAATAATTAAAATGTAAAAATTATTTTCAAATCTACCTGAATAATTTCCAATTGCACAGGAATTTATAAGGGACATATAAATGAAAATTAGCCAAAGAACGCTGTAAAATACCGAATGGGCTTTTCGACACCCAACGTAGGTGGCGCCGCTGTAGTGTTATGACGGAGTGACAGGTGGCGCTGCGAACATGTGACGAGTTAGTTCAGGACGTAGTACCGTCCAAACAGTCATGATTGAAGCAACGGACATTGAACAGCGGCAGTACAGAAATCCATCATCGTGTGAGTAACGTATACCAAAAATGCATGTCTTTGTTTCATGTTAAAGACGGTCATCGTTCATTAGTGATTCGAGACCAGAGATGCTTCTTTTAGCGGAAGTTGACAGTCTCA
Organism: Thereuonema tuberculata; assembly: GCA_023159025.1. Taxonomy (NCBI): domain Eukaryota; kingdom Metazoa; phylum Arthropoda; class Chilopoda; order Scutigeromorpha; family Scutigeridae; genus Thereuonema; species Thereuonema tuberculata. The sequence goes on from JAFIDM010002131.1 coordinate 90,635,855, forward strand.
TTCGGGAAGACAGCACTGTCACGATGGAAGCACTTGCTCATAAAGTTGAATAAGTGTTGGGAGTGGGCATTTACAAGGATCGTCTGGAATGCCGGAAGATTTGTGAGCAGTGGATGCAACACAACTTGGGTTCTGCGCAGAAAGACATTCGCTTGGATCTTTCGTTGAACATTGGCTTCTATATCAAAAGAAAGGTCATCGACGGAATCATTGTGGGAGATGAAATATGTCTTTGCTAAAATTACATTAAACATTAAAATCATTTTCTCATTTGGCTTTATTTTCGATTTCAAATTCAATTTTTTTGAATAAGTTATTTGAAAAGAATTAACGTAAATTAACTCGAATAACTGGGTCGTAGTTATTAATTGCAAGATATTATTGAGTTTTAAATAATAAATAAACCCTTCTCTTGAACACAGGGTCAGTCGTCTGTACACACAAAAAACAGATGAACAAATAGGAAGCATCTACAAGAAAGTAGTCTATCGAGAATTTACAGACAGTTCCTTCACTAAACAGAAGCCCCGTGGACCTAAAGAAGCCCATCTCAGAATTCTAGGACCAATGATCAAAGCCGAGGTGGGAGATACGATCGAAGTGGTTTTCAAGAACCTGGCGTTCACAAGCAACCGTAGTTTCTCTATTCAGCCGGGTTTGGTTTTATACAATAAAAGCAACGAAGGTAAAGCTTTCTCTAAATTGTAATTTTAAGTTAATTTTTAAAGTTGAAAGATAGCCTATCTCTATCCATTTATTGAGAAGACGAATTATTTAAATGATATCACATATCCTTCCGCTCCTAGCTTTAAATTTCAAAATTGTTCAAAATTAGAACAATTTTGTTTATACAATTCCGAGCCAGTGAAATTAAGACGAATTTTCATTATTTTGGAAGCAAACGATTGCAATATACGTAGTAGATATGTAATCGATGGCAACCTCTCGGGATTTTTTTGTTTTTTGTTTTTTATTTTTGGTAGTTTTTAAGAAAATTAGAAACTTAGGTGGCACTCTTTGCAGAAGCACCCCTCTAAAAATTTAAATTTAAGGGCGACCCATAGTAATAAAAAAATTAAAAATACAGTTGACTCGCGATAATTCGACAGTTACGGGACCGAGGGGGTGTCGGATTATCAAAAATCTCGGATTACCAAAGGTTGATTTTTTAAAACTGAATTTTGACTTCTAAGGCAAGAAAATTTAAATTGTATATATACAGTACTGTACATACTACAGTACGTATATTGTTACAATACATATTGAGTAACATATTTTACGGTCATTGAGGATGTAAAAAAAAAAAAAACTCATTAGGCATAGGCTCATTTTTTACACAAATGAATATAAGTATATAATACTAATTTATTTCTGTATTTATGTCTTAAAAAAATAAAATTACAGTATTTAATGTAAAATCTAATTATGTCTTAAAATAAAAAATAAAAATACGTACATATGTATTTACGGCTTAAAAAAAATCTATAATCGTTTTTTTTTTCTCGTAGTCGAGTTCCCTCTCCTCACACCAACGTATCAATGTGTTTGCAGTCGACATAACTTCATCGCAAGTGATTGTGCATTTCACCTCCGTGACCGCTTCAATCGGGTCGGTTTTCGAACCAACCTGCGTCGGACTACCGAGCGTGTCGGACTGTCAAATGTCGGATTATCGCGAGTCAACTGTAATAATAATAATAAAAAAAAGGAAGTACATTAACTTAAGGAAGAATTAAAAAAAAAAAAGATAGGAAAAAATAATATAAAATGTTAGGAAAATAAGAAACATAAAAAAAAAAACACGAGGACATTCAGAAAAAAACATTAAGAAAAAAAAAAGTAGACATATGGATTTGAACCGACAACCTTCAGTATATGTGTTCGAGGCCTTGCCCATCAGGATATAGCTGACAATTGAAATGAGATGGTTCGGGAGTTGTTAGGGTGGGGGGACATGGGCGGACGGACAGGACAAACGCAATAGCTACCGATTTTGGTCACTATTACAATAGCTTCCAAGTAGTCACTAAAAATGATGGTTTTTGAGTTATTTTTAAATGGCGACAAAGTTGCAAAATAGAGGGTCATTCCGAAATGAAAAGTATGTTTTTATTTTTTGTTTTGTTTTTTTCTGTTGTATTTCCAAACGAAACATCCTGAAGATGATCATACCTCAACCTATTGTTATTTAAAAGGAACATGTTTGGTGGGGTTTATTTTATGTTTTTTTTTTGTTTTTTTTCAAAGGAAATATAGAAGAAATTTTACGAATTTCCCGCCAAGTGGGTTTCTTGCTCGCTTCCTAACGACTCTACAAGTTCTTGCCTTCAAAATGTCCACATCCTCCGCCCGCGAAAAAGTTTCAACTAAATCTCGAATTTTCTTAAAAAACAAAAAAAAAAATGTTTTCCATCGATTCTATATCTACTATGCATTTCGGAATCGTGGTTGTTCGAAAATAAAAAAAAATAAAAAATCGTCTTAATTGCACTGGTTTGATATTCTACACAACTATCTAACTGGTTAGGTTAACTGTGATTGGCGGAAAAAAACATTCAGAATTTTATTACGAAATTAAAGGACTGAAAACATCGGGGAGGGGAGGGTCTGAAAAAAAGCCCATTTCTATGGTGTTTTGGTCTCTGAACAAGATGAAGTCCTTTTGTCGATCCGACCTTTCGTATTTTTTAAAAAAGCTGCAGACGAAGCATCTGTAGGCTGCAAATCTATGCTTTTGCTGCCATTGTAAGTCTTCTTACTTTGGGACTTCTTTCTTTGTGGAATGACACGAGATTGGAAATTACCTACAACTTCTTTCGGAAACAGAACTTAGAATTCTAAGAATGTAAGTAAGTATTGGAAGAATTTCCATATGTTCCATCTCAGCCATTATTAAGATACACTAGAAAAAAGCTTTTGCATCAATAGAAGATCAAATAATGTTATATAAAAAAAAAAAAAAACAAAAAAAAAACACGTTAATTTTAAAGCATCTTGGGAAGTAATTAAAAAGGGCCTAACTTAATAATAATATAACATATTTATTTCTGAATACAAAGTTTTAAAAACCTTTACAGAACTGGTAAAATATTAAAATACAGGATTAAAAATATTATTAAGCTTCAGAGAAATAAGAGATGTCAGATTTATAATAATAAAAGAAATAACGTTACAAAAAGCACAATATTATTTAGATTTTTCTGTTTTCAATGTATCGTTATATTCACTTATTCGGCCATATAAAGCAAATTCATATCTCAAACTTATTTAGTTATTTTAATAAATTTATTGCTTTGTTAAACAGAAATAAATCGTTAAATTAGATAGCATACATTTAGAATAAAAGTAAATAATTTATTTATTGATGATATAATAGAATTAAAGTTTGGGAAGTTGTTGGTTTGACTCTAGGTTTCTGGACGCAGATCCCAGATATGGGTCATGATGTTTATTTTGATTGGAAGTACATTTGCTTACCTATAAGGTTTTCCGTTATTTTGTTTCAGCTATTAATGTTTATTTGATATTCTGCTATAACTTATTCTTGTGTTTCTCAAAATCTTGTGCTAAACGTTTTTCCTTTAGGATCCAATTACTTAGACGGTGCAAATACAAGAAAAGCAGGAAGTGCTGTAGCTCCAGGGAATACATTCACCTACAGGTGGCTGGTTCCTCAAAGGTCAGGGCCTGGGAGAGATGACTTCAATTGTATCAATACAGCGTACTCCTCTGATGTTGATAACACGAGAGATACTTACTCAGGTCTTGTGGGGCCTCTCATTATCTGTAGGAAAGGAACACTTAATGATGCTGGTAAGAAAACTATATCCTCAATAGAACCCATTCTAAATAACGTATTTGCGTTTTAATGTTTGAAGTGATTTATATTGTGAAAATTGGTTGAAATTCTAAAACGTGTTATATAATTTGGTAACTTTATATTAAAAGAATACTAAAATGATAATAATGCGATCAATACATATAAAATAAAGCATGTTGTTCTTTAGTCTGAGGAAGAGAGCCGTTTACTTCGGGTTTCTAGAAACATGTCATTATTTTAAATATTTGTTTTATATGTATTGTGCGATATTGATCGCATTATTGTTGTTATTGCCCGCATTTGTTAATTATCTCCAGAATACTAAAATGCTTAGTAATAATAGATGGTTTATTTTAGAAACCAAAACCAAAAATTAAATTAAAAATTCCATAGACATGAAAAAAAAAATGAAAAGCAATAACATTCCTAATAATGTCTGTTTATCATTCTGCTGCACGTTTTAACACTACAAAATAATACGAAATGAATTGTCATGAAATTTGATATCAATACATGTTTCATTTCTGCCAGTTGTTCTGAGACTTGTTAATAATAATTCCAGTCCAATTTCGGCTGAAGAAAACATCAATTTCTTGTGTAAAACCAGTCGTTAGCTTCTCTGTTCAGTATCTGCATAACTTCATGGGAAGAAACCAACCGGAAATGAAATGAAACGGAATAAGCGAAATAAATTTGTGTTCTTTCATTTTACTGGTGATTTAATTTCCCGGGTTCTATTTCATAGTATATGGGTATGTTATTAGAGTAAATTCAGATACGATTTAATCATTCAAACTAGACGTACAAAGAATAGTGTAGCTTAGTCTGCAGTTAAACTGATTGAACTTTACACGTTCCGAAATTTATCAGAGGTGAAACTGTGTGTCTCTTTAGAGAATTATGAGGGTGATAACATTTCCCATGGGAGAGCAGTGAAAGCGATAACTATTAGATTTCATTAATGGGAAACAATTCACAGCAATCGTTGTGCTACTGCTAACTAGCTGAAAACGCAACGCTTGTTTGAACCTATTCAGTAACACTTCTCTGTTGATTTGATGAAAATTGAATCAGTAGATTAGGAACGTAGGATTTAAACAAGGGGTTTCACAATCGTCGGCCCGGCGATGATGTAGGCATTAAGGTTGAGGGCTGGAGATGCCCGGTTACCCAATCAGGTTATTTCTCGTACGGAACGGACCGTAGGACTCCCCCAGCCCTCTGTCAAATGGAAACCGGATTTATTCCATGGGCTAGAGATACTCATGAACTGAGCAACCAATCTCAATTAACTCGATGGCCATTGAAACGACGGAGGCTAGAGCCATGAGCCACAAAGGCTCGTATGGAAAAGAACTACGTATATTCCGTATTCCTCATATACTGCACACTAAACATTTATAGGCTGAAAACTGTTAGGCAACAATTCTTTTCGAAAGTTTTTCAATGTAGGATCTTACACGATAAAGATCCGTTAATTAAAAAAAAATTACCTTAAAAAGCAAATAAGTAAGTAAATAAATAAATAAATAAATAAATAAATTCCAATCAAGTTTGGTTTTTCTTTAATAGTTTCCTCTTTGCTTGTTTCAGGTGATCGTAAGGATGTGGACCATGAGTTCGCTTTGTTGTTCTTCATAATCAATGAAAATCTGAACTGGCTCATCGATTATAACATCAAGGTTTTTTTACTGTTACTTTTCATTATATTTTTGTTAATTCTTCTTATTATTGTAAATCCATACCGCCTCATGTTTGCAAGCAATAATTTGTTGTTACTTCTTTTAAAGGCTTTCCTTCCTAAAGACCGCCAAGAAACCATATATCAAGATAATCTGGAGTTTGGTGAAAGTAATGTAAAATTATGTAAGTAATCTTTCAAATGCGCTGTATTTATAACGCGCTGTTCAACTGTTTAATTTAGTTATCATTCGCAAGGGGGGAAAAAAAATCACCATTTGAAGTTATGGCGCTTTTGTAAAATAGTTTAAATGAACTATTTATTAAGTTTTACAGGATATTCCAGGATTCTAATGTATCCGTCATTCTAAGAAAGCTTATATGAACTTATATCCTATTCTGATAACGTACAATATTTTCGAATTTGGCGGACAATATTGTCATTCCCTCCAGCCATAATTCACCTCTGCCTAAGCACGTGAATCGGTGTTGAGTGTCAGTTGGCTGTAGTGACTTGAGTTCAGAAGAGAGGATACACGAGACGAACATGTTAGAGCCCGCATAGAAGAACGCCAAGAAATACTCAGAAGAGCAACACGCTATATCTCACACAAGTTGCAAAGTGCATTAACATTGACGGTGGAATCTTTGAAAATTCGTAATATACTGTGTCATTTGGACAATAAATATTAGAGACAATACGTAATTCTCATCACTAATTTTTCAACTATACGTTCAAATAGTTCTATCTCGGAAGCCCTTCGGAATAGTATTTTTTATTTTCAAAATGTAGTCATCCTAGAATATCAATTAGATCAAAACACAAAACCTGCTTTTGTTTTTTGTTTTTCTTTTTTTTGGGGGGAGGGCTATCTATTCTAAATTACTCATTTTTTATCAGTTTAAAAGAAACGTATTTCAGTCTCTCACCTTCCTTAATAAGAATATATCAATTTTGATATGAAATATATTTTCCGTTACAATTAATTAATCTTCTCATTTTTCAGCTATCAATGGAGGTCTGTTCGCTGGAGTTTGTGGTGTAAATATAAAACAATACGCCACTGCTGCTTTCTATGTTATGGCGATGGGATCCGTATCAGACACACACACAGCTCATTGGCATGGTAAGTAATTTCCTATAAGTTGTAATTCTAAGAAAAGTGCATTGCCAAAAGTATCTGGAAATCTCACTAGAGGGCGCATGGTACGATTGCTCCATGTTTGCGCTTGGCAGAGTAAGTTGCTTTGAACAAATCCTGAAGCAGTTTCTAGTAAAAAGACTAGAATAAGCCCCCAAAATTACAACAATAATTATAAGCACAGACTACGTAAGTCGTAATTACAATCTGTGTATTAAAATAATGTCTTATTTATCTTTGTTTTGTTAGGTAATACCTTCATCCGTATGCTGAACGGACGGCATCGTCATGACGTGATTGACGTCTATCCGGGAGAGTTTGAGACGATTGAATTAATTGGCGTCAATCCGGGAACCTGGTTATTGCACTGTCACGTGAACAACCACAGCGAAACAGGAATGGAGATGGTGTATCACGTAATCAGCCCAGTCGATTTAACAACGCAGCCACCGCCTTGTGAAGAACCTCAACCGGTTTGTCCCTCAGTCTAGACTCAAGATAAACTCCGACAAAAACACGAAACCACGAACAGTTGCTGTGTATTTCAAAAACTAATTCCACTGATTTGATGTAAATAATGTATATGAGTAAACATCTAATAAAAATAATATAATGATGTTGTATATAAAACTAAAACTTCTATGTTCATTGTTTCTGTAACTGGATTACCAGGCAACCACCATAGGCAGAGTGGTAGATAAGAGAACTAAAGAGTGGTAGAT